>JAJHJA010000383.1:0-508354 GCA_021202915.1 Heliconius himera | reverse complement strand
TACGTGGAACCTCACACTGAAAAATCAGCTGTTAGCCCCAGTCCTTCCACTAGTTCAAATCCTTTGGTTTCTTGTTTATCTACAAATCAAGTTCAGATTCCGCGACAGGTTTTACTAGCCACTGCTCTAGTAAATGCCGAGTCAAAAACCGGTAAATACCAAACAATAAGAGCCTTGTTGGATCAAGGCTCACAGGCTTGTTTTATTACCGAAGGCTACAGCACAATTTCTTAGACTGACGAAAATTCCCGTCCAGGGTGTGGTTACAGGCTTAGGTTGAAAAGTCTACAACAGCAAAATATATGGTAAACATTAAGCTGCAATCGCGTGTGGATCCAAATTTCGAGATAAATTTAAACGCATATGTTATAAGTAAAATTACTTCATATTTACCAGAACAGAAAATATGTAGTAATGCCTTTAACTGGATTGATATCACCAATCTAGAGTTGGCAGATCCAGAGTTCAATCATCCAAACAAAATTGATATTTTGTTGGGTGCAGATGTATATGGCTGTATAATCAGAACAGGCATAGTAAAGAGTCCATCGTCTACGCTTATCGCCCAAAGTACCACCTTAGGTTGGATACTTTCGGGTTAGTAAATAGTTCAACCCTTAGTAGAGCAAACGACGTAAGTCCCAACGTGGCTGTAATGCACGCACAGTTCAACACAGATCAAATTCTCAGACGATTCTGGGAAGTTGAAGACCAAATTACTACAAATATAATTCTTTCACCAGAGGAAGAGAAATGTGAAGAGTTTTATAAGGCCACTACAAAGAGAAGACAGGGTGGTAGATACGAGGTAAGATTGCCTTTCAAGGACAAAGATCCTCAGTGCACATCAGGTGATTCTCGTGCCATAGCTGAAAAAGATTGCAATTTTTAGAGAAACGATTAGCAAAGAATCCAGATTTAAAACAGAAGTACACAGAAGTAATAAATGAATACTTACAGTTAGGACACCTGAGACCTGTAAAGGAAGAAGACGATAAAAAACATTTAGCGGTATACTTACCTCATCATGCCGTTTTAAGAGAGGATAAAACGACTACAAAAAGTCAGGGTTGTGTTCAACGCATCCCAAAAGAACAGCAAAGGAGTATCGCTTAACGATACTCTGATGATTGGACCCACCTTACAAGCAGATCTGAGACATACCGTTTTAAGATGGAGAAGATATTCTATTGCCCTGGTAGCAGACATCGTTAAAATGTATCGGCAGATTGGAGTCTCCGATGAGGATGCGATGTTTCAGAGAATCCTATGGCGAAACAGTTCCGCCGATGATATTCAAGACTATGAGTTGGTTACGGTTACCTTTGGAACTGCATCAGCACCATATCAAGCGGTAAGGACTCTTCATCAGGTTGCTTACGATGAGGGAGATATGTACCCAAAAGGCAGCTGATCAAGTATTAAATTCGTTTTATATGGATGATTTAATGACTGGATGTTTTGAAGTAACCAGTGGGATTGAAATGTATAAGCAAATAAAGGAAATGTTGTGTAAAGGGGGGTTTAAGTTACAAAAATGGAATAGCAATAATAAAGAAATATTGGAGAAAATAAGAACATTAGAGGAAAGGGACAAAGGACAACATATACTAAAGGACAAAGGGATTAATAAAGATAATCAAAAGGTTGAGATCAAATTAGATGAAACAATGAAAATACTGGGACTTACCTGGGATCGCCTAAAAGATTCCTTCCGGTACACGGTGAACCTTCCGCCGCTGAAGAGTGAACCTGTAACAAAAAGATCTGTAATATCAGATATAGCTAGATTGTTCGACCCATTAGGTTGGTTAGCACCTACCATTGTACTAGCCAAGATCTTTATACAAAAGTTATGGTTAGCTGGTATGGGATGGGATGAACAACTAAATATAGAATTAATAAAAGAATGGAATACTTACCGTGAAGAATTAGCACTTCTCACCAATATCCACATACCTCGATGGCTGGGTACCACGCCCGAGAGTAAGCTAGAGCTTCATGGTTTCTGTGACG
The DNA here is from genome assembly GCA_021202915.1 of Heliconius himera. Taxonomy (NCBI): domain Eukaryota; kingdom Metazoa; phylum Arthropoda; class Insecta; order Lepidoptera; family Nymphalidae; genus Heliconius; species Heliconius himera. The sequence continues at coordinate 506,338 of JAJHJA010000383.1, read as the reverse complement.
CCTCGAAGGTAGCATATGCCGCTGTATTATACTTACGTCTGATAGATGCTACAGGTGAGGTCAAAGTGTCATTGCTAGTGTCAAAGACTAGAGTAGCACCTATAAAACAAGTCAGTATACCACGTTTAGAGTTATGTGGGGCAGTTCTGCTGTCCAAATTGCTGATTGAAACTTCGGAGGTCCTAAATATACCTAAGGACAGAATCTATGCATGGACGGATTCTACCGTGGTGCTAGCTTGGTTAAATAGCCATCCTAGCAGGTGGAAAACGTTTGTTGCCAATCGCACGTCGGAAATATTAACATTTATGAATTCTTCGCAATGGTTTCATGTCGCAACAAAAGAGAATCCCGCGGATTGTGCATCACGAGGTATGTTGCCAAGTTTGTTCTTACAATTTACCACATGGTTTTCTGGGCCACAGTTCCTGAAAGCAAAGACAATTACTTACAAAAAGCCAAATGATTTAAGGATAGAGCTAGAGCAATCAGTTAAAGCGCACGTTGTAGTTGGTTCTGATAGTTACAACATATTAGATAGATTTTCATCATTATTAAAATTATTGAGAGTAGTAGCATATTGTCGAAGATTTTTAAATAGAAATACAAATCGTAAAACTTACCTGCAGAAGAAGGAAATAGATGAGGCACTAAATTGTTGCATAAAGAAAGTACAAGGAGAAAGTTTTGCATTAGAGTACGCACAATTACAATCTAAAGGTCACATAGAGTTGAAAAATAGCAAGCTTAAATCTTTATGCCCTTTTATTGATGGTAAGGGTGTCATGAGACTTCAGGGTAGACTTCATAAGGCATCATTGGATGCACAAATGAAATATCCAATAGTTTTACCTAATGACTCGCACTTTACTCACCTAGTAGTAGCAGATGCTCATAAGAAGACCCTTCACGGAGGTCCGCAAATGATGATCAATTATTTGAGGACTGCTTATTGGATCATAGGTGTGAGGAATCTTACGAAACAATGCGTTCGTAAATGTGTTACGTGTGCCAAACACAAAGCCACAATCAAAAGTCAGTTCATGGGTTCGCTTCCGTCGATTCGATGTTCACCAACTAGACCATTCCTTCATAGTGGTGTGGACTATGCTGGGCCAATAAATATAAGAACAACAAAAGGTCGTGGTCATCGTTCATACAAGGGCTACATATGCTTATTTGTATGTATGTCCACTCGCGCGCTACACCTTGAAGTTATAAGTGATATGACAACTCAGTCATTTTTAGCTGCATTTAGACGGTTTGTAGCTCGACGAGGTCACTGTGCCAAAATATGGAGCGATAATGGTACTACATTTGTAGGGGCATCCAAGGAGTTACAACAATTAAAGCAATTACACTCTTCTATCGCAAGTAACTTAGAAGTTAGTGGTACCGAATGGCACTTCATTCCCCCTCACGCTCCCAATTTTGGAGGTCTCTGGGAAGCGGGAATAAAGTCCACAAAGTTCCACCTAAAGCGCGTTATAGGCGAGTCGACTCTCACATATGAGGAACTAAGTACGCTGCTTAGTCAGGTAGAGGCATGCTTGAACTCAAGGCCTATGAGCCTTATTAACGTAGAGGATCCAGGGGAGCCAACGCCTTTAACTCCCGGGCACTTTTTAATAGGTGAACCGGTAATCTCTGTACCTGATTATGATGTCAAAAGTTCATCGGTTAGTTCTCTTTCACGTTGGCAATTTGTCCAAAGGATGGTGCAATCCTTTTGGAAGAGATGGTCGCAGGAATACTTAGCTGGTCTCATGAACAGATATAAATGGGCTTCCAAGATCCCTGAACCTAATATAGGAGACATTGTTCTCATTAAAGAAGACGACTTACCACCTAGCCGCTGGATGCTAGGACGGGTTTTAGAAAAACATCCAGGTGATGATAAGGTCACCCGCGTTGTCACTCTACGTACTAAAAATAGTACGATAAAAAGGCCAACAAATAAATTGTGTATTTTGCCCATAGCGGACTAACGTAATTTAGCATTTTTTTTTTAATGTTCATATTCATGTTTGTTTACTTCATGTTGGTTTTTTTATACATTATTAATAAGTTCTTGTTATAAATTTTATTATAAGTTTCATTGTTTTGTTATGGCAATTGTAGATTTAAGTGATATTTTTGTAAATACATTTTGTATTATTCTGTGCATTGCAACTGTATATTTTTTAAGTAATGGTCACATATTTTGTTAAGACATTTTTTGTTGTATATTTTGCATTGCAACTGTGGATTTTTTAAGTGATAGTCACATATTTGGTTAAGATATTTTTTGTTGTATACTTTATTTCAATTAATTTTAATCTTAAGATCAGTGAGTCCAAGCTTTACCTACACTCTTGTAGGAAGCTATAGTACAACCTATTGTAACATTGTTAATTTAGCATTTAGATTTAAGACAAAATTTGTTACTGTTAAGAGCAATATATAAAGGACATTCCGTCACTAAATGTCCTTGGTGGGCGGTATGTTAACGACCGTTAAATATATAACATTATGTGCGTTTGTTGTAAATGATTGTCCTAAGCAAAAGAGATGGCGTTGACCGTTTCTGAATCGCGATATCATTTAATTCACGACGAACGTATATAACCATGCAATTTCTTAAATAAATTGAGATTTGATTGGATAGGTCACTGAAGCTGTTTTATTAAAATTCCCTATAAGTTCAGTGGCAATTTAGTTCAATAGTTCAATAGATCGACGCTACTGTTAGTGTCAACAGTCCTCTCTAACACAATGAAAATAAGCTTTTTTTTAGCTCAGATCTATTTGAAGGTTAAGAAAATTTACACAAGAAAATTTAGTACAAGTAGAACAATTTTTTTAAATATTTAATTTAATAAAAAAAATACAGCAGTATTTTACATAATAATTTATTAATTTCAGCTCTTCGTTATTCGACCGGGGACGGAGAGTATAAAGCGGAGGCACTACGTTTAGCCAATTGTTTAGTCAACGTTCGTGCCATTATACAACATTTTTCTCCTAAAATAGATGCTTGGCTCGCGTCACAAAATCTATCTACACCAACTGAGGATCAGGTATAGACTTCTGAAGGAGTTATTTGATTTTTTTACATTTTTAACGGTTTCGTTCACTTCTCGTTCTGGGTCTGAACTCAGTTTGTTAAAATATTATATATACTAGTGGGTCCGGGCGGCTTCATCCGCTACTATTTTAAATAAAAAATAAATAAATCAGTTTCACGCTGTATCCCGCACACAGCAGGGTAGGCAGAGGAAACTTAATTTGTTAAGACACTCCGTCCCCCACTTTCTGCCAGATTCTGGAAGCATTGCGTGTTGAGTGGCATAACTAACGCTGCGCTTTAAATGTAAATAAATATTTTATTTCCTTATTTTGTAATCACACTTCGTGTCCCTGCGCCACGAATGGACTGATTGATGATTGGTTGGTTATTATTGGTTATAATCTATATCTATACTTATAATAAATCTGTAGAAAAGTCGTTTCTGTACATTGAAAATATTTAAGAATAAATTAGCCAGGGTGTTAAAGGATAACTAACAGAATCCATTTCCAACATTTTTGGAATTTTTGTCTGTTTGTCTGTTTATGTGAACACGTATCACGTAAAAAGTACACAATAAATTTAAGCAACTTTTATACATAAAAATTGCAAATAAATCAAGGTAGGTTTTAGTGTTTATTTCATTGTAATCGCTTCACTCTATCAAAAGATATAAGTATTTAAGTTTTCAAGATGTTAATATTTGAGATAGTAAAAAACGACACAAGTAACGCTATCTATTGACTAATAGTAGGTACTAACGAATCTTGATAACGCAAAAAACGTTCTGTGGAGTTAAACACTTATTACGACGGGAGGAATATTAATCATTTTAATACTAAAGAATATTAATCATTTTAATACTAAAGATATAAGTATTTAAGTTTTCAAGAAGTTTATATTTGACATATTAAAGCATCGATACAAGAACGCTATCTGTTGACCAATAGTAGGTACTAACGAATCTTGATAACGCAAAAAACGTTCTGTGGAGTTAAACACTAATTACGACGGGAGGAATATTAATCATTTTAATACTAAAGAATATAAATCATTTTAATACTAAAGATATAAGTATTTAAGTTTTCAAGAAGTTTATATTCGAGATATTAAAAAATCGATACAAGAACGCTATCTATTGACCAATAGTAGGTACTAACGAATCTTGATTACGCAAAAAACGTTCTGTGGAGTTAAACACTAATTACGACGGAAGGAATATTAATCATTTTAATACTAAAGAATATTAATCAATTTAATACTAAAGATATAAGTATTTAAGTTTTCAAGAAGTTTATACTTGACATATTAAAGAATCGATACAAGAACGCTATCTATTGACCAATAGTAGGTACTAACGAATCTTGATAACGCAAAAAACGTTCTGTGGAGTTAAACACTAATTACGACGGAAGGAATATTAATCATTTTAATACTAAAGATATAAGTATTTAAGTTTTCAAGAAGTTTATATTTGACATATTAAAAAATCGATACAAGAACGCTATCTATTGACCAATAGTAGGTACTAACGAATCTTGATAACGCAAAAAACGTTCTGTGGAGTTAAACACTAATTACGACGGAAGGAATATTAATCATTTTAATACTAAAGATATAAGTATTTAAGTTTTCAAGAAATTTATATTTGACATATTAAAAAATCGATACAAGAACGCTATCTATTGACTAATAGTAGGTACTAATGAATCTTGATAACGCAAAAAACGTTCTGTGGAGTTAAACACTAATTACGACGGGAGGAATATCAATAATTTGAATACTTTAACACAACGTCGTTTTCGGTTAATATAATTTTATGTTAGGTGAAATTTAATAAATTTAATATTCAAAGAAATGTTTTGAATAGGTTCTTCAGTCCGTTCGTTCGTTTATGTTATTAATATTTAAAAAAAAGAACGTATAAAAAAATAACTTATGGGAGCAAACTAAAAAAAAAATCTCTCAAGAAAAAAATGCTCTGACACTGTTAATAAAAATATCCCTCAGTATTATTTCATAACTTACAAGCGACATGTAACGGCATTGCACTATTGCACCTGTATGTTGCATGTATGTATGTGCCAAGGGTATTTTAGGGTACAAAAACACCTCAAAATCCTTTTAAGATAACTTTGTTGTTTGTCTGTCTGTCAAGAGTATTTTGTACAAGATCGCTGAAAGGTTAGATACCTCAATGTTCAAGTCTATATTCCCTTAGAGCACAAAAAAATCTATCTTCTAAATCATCTCAATCAAATGACGATAAACTATGAGGGTTTATGCATCCCGTTGATACACAATTACGAAATATGTTAAGAAGTTAAAACTTACGGCACGTATAAAGGAAAATTCCAAAATTATTTTTCAAAAATTGACAACTTTTTGTATTTGTGTCACAGAAAAAAACTATTAAGTACAAATTTTAATCTGTACTTAATTTGATACAAAATGACAACTTTAATAAGTTATTCTTTTGGTGTATCTCCATTCTTGAAACTGGTACGAAACTCTCGGGTCATGAGTACGACTTGAACTTGACCGAAAATATTGATTATTTCATAGATTATATAAAAATGCCTAATAACGTGCTTTCTATGTATATTCTGTATACCAATTATATATTTACTTAAAATATGTGATTAATTTAAAAACCGTACAGGAGCTAATATAAGTTATTTTACAAAGAATGTAGTGAATACTTATCCAAATAAATAAATTAATAATTAAGGCTGTTTGTAATATCTCTATTTCTTAAATGAAAATAATCATCTAATTCAAGCGGGCAAAGCCGCGGGCAGGCCGCTAGTACCAGAATAATAGAAAACTTAACGAAACCAAGAAATAAAAAAAAATATAATCAAATCTATTTATTAGTCTTGTCGTCTACGTCGTTTGGTTCGGTCATTCTGTAACCGAGCCTCTCCACCGTAGGGTAGGTAATTTAGGATCAGTGATATCTCCTAAAGTATTTATTACAATTAACCACCATTGTCGTTCAACTTTCAGAGATAATGTAAACATATATCACCGTGGACTATAAGTTTTTAAAGGACAATATTTTTGTAGAACATTGTTTGTATGCATGTCAAATTGAAAGGTATTTTAATATAAATTACTTTCGAAATTATAATATAAGTATGGATAGATGAGAAATATTCTTATATGCGTGATTGGACCGGAATAATAGTATAAATGCTCTCATTGTTTCTCATAAAATAATATTTTAACAGAATCAGATTGGACTGAGAATAACCCGTGATCGGGATAAAGTCTCGACTTGAATTTGATGTAAACTATACTGGTAAAAATATTAGTGAAAGAATATAAGACATTGCTGCTTATAAAACAGATCCTGGAAGTGGTGCGCAAGAACTACGACAGCCTGATCCTGAAGCTGCAGGAGGGGCTGGAGGCGTACGCGCGCTACGCGGAGCGGCCGCACCGCGCGCTGCTGGCGCGCCTCGCCGCCGCCGCCACGCTGGGCGCCGCGCGCGCGCCCGCCGCCGCGCTGCAGCGCCACTCCGCCGCGCTCCTCGACCACTACACCATGCTGGCCTGATCCAGCAGCTGCAGGAGGGGCTGGAGGCGTACGCGCGCTACGCGGAGCGGCCGCACCGCGCGCTGCTGGCGCGCCTCGCCGCCGCCGCCACGCTGGGCGCCGCGCGCGCGCCCGCCGCCGCGCTGCAGCGCCACTCCGCCGCGCTCCTCGACCACTACACCATGCTGGCCTGATCCAGCAGCTGCAGGAGGGGCTGGAGGCGTACGCGCGCTACGCGGAGCGGCCGCACCGCGCGCTGCTGGCGCGCCTCGCCGCCGCCGCCACGCTGGGCGCCGCGCGCGCGCCCGCCGCCGCGCTGCAGCGCCACTCCGCCGCGCTCCTCGACCACTACACCATGCTGGCCTGATCCAGCAGCTGCAGGAGGGGCTGGAGGCGTACGCGCGCTACGCGGAGCGGCCGCACCGCGCGCTGCTGGCGCGCCTCGCCGCCGCCGCCACGCTGGGCGCCGCGCGCGCGCCCGCCGCCGCGCTGCAGCGCCACTCCGCCGCGCTCCTCGACCACTACACCATGCTGGCCTGATCCAGCAGCTGCAGGAGGGGCTGGAGGCGTACGCGCGCTACGCGGAGCGGCCGCACCGCGCGCTGCTGGCGCGCCTCGCCGCCGCCGCCACGCTGGGCGCCGCGCGCGCGCCCGCCGCCGCGCTGCAGCGCCACTCCGCCGCGCTCCTCGACCACTACACCATGCTGACCTGATCCAGCAGCTGCAGGAGGGGCTGGAGGCGTACGCGCGCTACGCGGAGCGGCCGCACCGCGCGCTGCTGGCGCGCCTCGCCGCCGCCGCCACGCTGGGCGCCGCGCGCGCGCCCGCCGCCGCGCTGCAGCGCCACTCCGCCGCGCTCCTCGACCACTACACCATGCTGGCCTGATCCAGCAGCTGCAGGAGGGGCTGGAGGCGTACGCGCGCTACGCGGAGCGGCCGCACCGCGCGCTGCTGGCGCGCCTCGCCGCCGCCGCCACGCTGGGCGCCGCGCGCGCGCCCGCCGCCGCGCTGCAGCGCCACTCCGCCGCGCTCCTCGACCACTACACCATGCTGGCCTGATCCAGCAGCTGCAGGAGGGGCTGGAGGCGTACGCGCGCTACGCGGAGCGGCCGCACCGCGCGCTGCTGGCGCGCCTCGCCGCCGCCGCCACGCTGGGCGCCGCGCGCGCGCCCGCCGCCGCGCTGCAGCGCCACTCCGCCGCGCTCCTCGACCACTACACCATGCTGGCCTGATCCAGCAGCTGCAGGAGGGGCTGGAGGCGTACGCGCGCTACGCGGAGCGGCCGCACCGCGCGCTGCTGGCGCGCCTCGCCGCCGCCGCCACTGGCCTGAGCCCTCACTACCTTCTTAGCAGTTAGTGCCAATTTTATACAAGTTCTTTTTTATATTTTTATGTAATAATCTTTATTATATATAATTCGCTGATGTACATGTAAGCATGTAGCAATATCCAATAAAAAATTATGCACTTATAATAAAGAGATGTATTCGTTGTCTAATACTAAATTATATTACAATTAATTATTTTTATTTCGCTTTTGTTTAATTACTTAGTCACAAATTTAATTACTGTTTAAAATTATAGAAACGATATTATAATACAAAATTATTACATATTAATAAAAAAAATGACATGGCAAATAATAATATAATTATGTTAATTTTATATACCTATTGTGTTATTTATATTTTATAATACTTAATTTTTATTTATTAACAATTGAATTTAATATATATAAAAATCTTGAAAGTTCAAGTGAACATGATCTTTCAATTACTGTGTTACTCACTACTACTTTTAATAAATAAAATCATTACTATGTAAATTTGAGAGTTTCGTCCATTCTATTGCATTTAAAATAATACACGAGTTGTATTTAACATATTATATTTAACTTATTTGTAATCAACAAAATGTTATTATAGTTACACTCTATTAGGTTAATTAATCACGATAGTCATACATATGCTTATATCAAAGTAAAATTACTATGTTTATTTGTTGTGCATAATATACCCCGACAAATACTGTATGAAGTTGGCTACCACGAGTTAAACTGGGGCATATACAGTTGAGTGCATAATATTCGATATGAGAAGTTCGGCGTTACTTTCCCCCTTGATAAGCGTACGCGGGGCATTCCCCTGCGATCGCCAACACTTCACGATCGTCCGTCAAAGCTCGTACTTTTTCTTCAGGTCCGAGCTACTCTCGCCCCTCCCCGCCCTATGACGCTGTTACGACCGGTCCAGGTAAACAGCACTAAAGTCCATTCGAAAAAAAAAAAAACGCTCTACTATACTTCAGGATCATGATCCTGTCGCGGGGTAGCGTGCGGTGTGAGCGGGACCGCCTCTGTAGGTATCTAAATTGAGCATTCTGTGCAAGTTAACGCGCGAACTTACAATAATTCATAAAGTCCTTGTCGGGCTGTATTTCTTTAAAACTTACTAAGATATTAGAGTATTCTTAAAATTTTCTTATTTATATTAATCATAGACATATTCAACGCTTGGTTGGAAAAAGTATAAAAAGTATCAAGTTACAAATGTTATGTAAGTTCAATAAAATTCAAAATTGTCATGTTTAAACATTACAACGACATTAATCGAAGTTAATTAATTAGTTTCTAATTGTAACTTTTTCTGGCTACACTAAATTTATTTCGGCTGGTCTTTATATGCTTTTGCGGATATTACAGATGTAACATTGTCAATCATTTTGGATTATCTGTTACTTCTGAATAATTTCAGTTAGATTTTTGAGACAACTTTTGAAAGGTAATAATTTCGGCCACAAATTAATCAATTTCTTCTTTTTCATATCATTTTCATATGTTTTTCATTTTAAGTATCTCGATGTTTGGCATATCTTAAATGTGTGTTTTTGCACTTGCAATACTATTGTTACCATCAAATTTTATACTAACTATATATTAAATTTCATGTAATTATAAATAACTTAAAAGTTATTAAATGATAAATGTACATACTAACTGTGGATATTGTTCATAAATTATATTTTCACTACCCAGATGAATAACTTGTAGATTTAGATGAGAAACAATGTATTTTCGTAGTAAGATATCAACAATTACCTAATATGTATAAAAGGCAAATGTTTTAGTCTTGCTAAATGTTATATTTTTCTAATAAATAAAAGACTGAATGTATACATGGTGTTTTATTTAATTAAATAATATTTTTTTTGTACTTCAATAACATTTATTTATAATAAATTACACTCGTAGATATAAATTAATTAAGTAAATAGACTAGAACAATTGCAATGATCTTTGGTAAATATAAAGCTTTGTGTATATAATTTCTTATAAATAAAACTTAATAAAAATAATTATGAAATTAATATATTTAGCTAAAGTTAATGAAAAATAGTAACTTTACTAGAATGCAATAATAATAAATTTTATACAATAGTAACCATGAAATTAAAAAAATATGGCCCATAGATTCTATAACAACATTATATTTAAAGGAATGTGTTTATAATAAAAAAAACAATAGGAATCGAACCCGCTACCTCTGCGACACGACGGCCTCGATATTAATTTACCTATTTTGTTATTAAGGATTTGATTTCATTTCAGCAAGAGCTTCTCTAACCAATTCTTGGAGTTCTTCCGGTAAAATTATTTTCGAAGACAAGCTTCCTACTTCACTGCCATTTTCACAATTAACTTCTAATAGATCTTCTTTACTCTTATTTATTTCTTCATCACTATCGGTATATGTTATTTTGTTTGTATAGTTATGATCTAACTTTTCTTTGGATTCATCGGATTTGATAGATGATGAATCATTCAATACGTCTTCAATCAACATTTGTGATGGAAAGATCGGAATGCACTTTTGGCCGTTGCACCAACTCTCTAATGTTTTTTCTAATTCTGTTATGCGGTTCGCTAAAATTCTAAAATAAAAATAAACGTTAATAGCGTAGCGGCACGTCTTACTGTAAACGCGACGATTGTCTGTTTGAATCCACTCGGGGGGACTAAATAATTATTTTCATCTCTCTGCTTCTCTCTGGTAAAAGGCAAAGCGCGGCGTTGAGTTCCGGCACACAATACGCAATGTTTCCAAAACTAGGGGAGTGGAGAACGGTTTAATACGAAGTTATGTCTGCCTACCCCGCTAGATAACATTTCCCGCGTGATTAAAAAAATAATTATTTAGCAATATTAGATTAAAATTAAGATTAGATTAAAAAAATAATTATTTAGCAATATACAATATTACATCGGAAATACAATGGTTTTTTTTATTTATGAAAAATGAAAATATGCAACCGTAACGGAGTGGAACACCGTCTAACTGTATTACGTAATTGCGGGTTCGTTCTTCACTGAGGGAAATGATTGTAATTCAATTATTATTATTTCCGCTCTAGTATAAAAAAGTGCGGCGTTGAGTTTCAACACGTAACAAACAATGTCCTCAATATTGTAAAAAAAATACAAACATTTGAAAATTATAAATATTATTTAAAAAATTTTGGTTCTTATTAGTTACTAGAGGGCGCGCGCGGCTTCGCCCGCTTATTAGGAGTGAATTCTAAAAAAACCACGAAACACGTGTTCAATAAAATATTTTTAACAATCTGAATTTAAATTTTTATAAAAATCGGTGGCAATTTAAAGATTTTTCCATATAAACTTTCAACACCTTATTTGAACCCTTAGGGGGGGAATTCTTAAAAACCATGAAACACGTGTTCAATAAAATATTTTTAAGAGTCTGAATTTCAAATTTTATAAAAATCGGTACAGATATTTTTTTTTCCATACAAACTTTCAACCCCTATTTCATACCTTTAGGGTTAAAATTTTTCAAATTCCCTTCTTAGTGGATGTCCAGAATATAAAAATAAAAATAAACATCTGCCCAAATTTCACGTTTCTACCATCAGCGGTTACGGCTCTGCGTGCGTCTTACCTCAGTCAGTCAGCACAAGCCTTTTATATATATAAATAAATATCATTTAACTTACTGATTAGTTTTTCTCTGATGTTGAAGAGCAATTGATTTGTCATTTAACGCCTCGAACAAACCAAGACATAATGATTTCAATTCTGCAGCAGAACTCCTTTTAAAACCAGTTTTTGAATTCATATCCAAGAAGTCTCGAACTAGAATTAAAAAAACGGTGGTCAAAACATTTTCTTTTTCAATACAACATAATTATTTATGTAGTGTAAATTCCTCAATAAAAACAATAATACATTGTTGTTACCTAATAAAGTCAAGGGAGTGGGATAGGGGCGAGCCGGGTGGACCGTCGCCTATATGCGACTACGACTGTGAGTTCGATTCCTAGTTTAGGAACTCAATCGATTATGGGCTAGATTCATAATGTACAAAATTTAAAGATTTACAAAATTTTATAAAAATAAAATAATATATCTATTTACCTTGTTTTTGAGTCATCACATCAGAAAATCCTTTCTTAAGTATCAATGGGTCAGTTTTGCTTCTTTTATCGAGTAAAGACTGAAAAAATGAATATAAATTACTAGCATTATTTGTTAAACATTTAATTGATATACAGTCAATCTGGGTAACTTTCACACACACAAGCGATATTTTACACTATGTCTTAAAATATAAGGCACATTTTAAGTGTTTTTGTTTTTTTACCCATAGACAGTCACATAAACCTTTTAAAATACATAAGTATAGAAGAAAATCTGAATTTTCTGTCAAAGTTACCCCCATCAAATGGGTAACTTTGATCCTCCCCTAACTCTTCATAAAAAAATTGTCATAATTACCGTTCTTATTGATCTAGGTAAGTTCTTAAGTTTTATTAAATAACTAAAATTAGGAAATCGAGTGTCTTAACAATAAGGTTCCCTTTGTCTACCCTGTCAATTGTGGGATACAGTGTGAAGAGATATTTACTGTGAGGTGTCTTCCACCAATAAACACACAATGTCATTAACACAGTGTTATGTTGATATAACATTCTCTCGGCCTCCCCTACTATATGTGGGATAAAGGTAAAGCATAGAAAACATTAACAAATATTAAATACCTTATACTTGGTCAAAGTTCTTTTAACAATTTCTTTTTCAACTTGCAATTGTGTAATTCTTTCATGTAGATATTTATTTTCTGTCAATAAAGCATCTATGTCCACAATTGGTTTTGGTTGGTCAATTTCTTGTGTTTTTACCCTATTAGACAGTATGAAACTTATTTGATGATTCAAATGCTGTACTTTACTCTTGTAATAATCACGATCTGATATCAATTCTTCTTTCTCATCTAATGTAGCTCTATAGTCCAGTTGAATTTGTTGGTACTGTATAAAAAAAATATTACTATATATTTGCTATTTATAATACAGTGTGATTCCATATAATTTCATTTAATTTTATGACTAAGGGTTGAAATCCTTCTACATTTTAGTTGCTTGTTTTAGATGCTATGCTCCATTCCATTTTAATTACAACTCAAATAGATAACAACCAAAACAATTGTCTATTTAACTTATGTACCGACAATACCAAGAAATTTTGGTATTTTGATTTACATATTTGGATTACCTTGTATTACAAAAAAGTATAAATTATTGTACATTCATACTATATTTACAAAAAATATAGGCATTATTTTATATGACTTGTGAGTGTGATAGGTTGTGGGTTTGATTCCACTAAAGAAAATAAAATATTTTATATTTAAAATTCTTTGTTCTGGTGTTCAGGGTAAGCACTGTGTTAAGTGCTGCCACTTACCACACATACAATGCCTTCAGAATTAGGCAGAAAGCGTCATACACTAGGCTCCTAGGTTCCTATTCTGCTACATGGGGGATACAGAGTGAAGCTAAAAAAAACATCACTCTCTAACACCATATATCAAAAGCTTTATAAAACAAATATTTAAAGTAAGACATACTTTTTTCTGTATTTTTTCAAGTTCATGCACCATTTGCTCAAAATCTACTTTAGAATTTAAATATATTTTTCTATTTCCATTCAATTCTTCAAGGCTTTGACCTTTTTGCATTTGATTCCTCAAAGCCAGGATATCACCGTTTGCTTCTTCAAGTTTACTTTTTAATGTTTCCACCTAAAATGCAAGATTAAAATTTATTATAAACTACCTATGGCTTCACCCGTATGGTCAAATGAAAATTATTAGACAATTTGTCATATATTGTCTTGATTTTGGTAGGAAGCTGAGTATGGAATATTATGACACTAGGTTCTTCATGCCTAGCCTACATATGCGGAATGAAGTGAAAAGAGAAACATAATTAGATATTTAAATATGCAGTAAAAGTAATGTAAAACATACTTCTACTTTTAACATGTTGTTATGTTCTTTTGTTCTTGCTAATATTTCACTACCACTTATATTTGTTGGTGTAAAACCATCCCAACTGTTTGTTTTATTTTGCAAATTTTTCTTATATTTTAACTGTTCCACCAATATTTTATATTTATCTCGTTCCATGCTACATTTGTCCAATTCTTTACTCATAATAGACAGGGCATCAATTTTGCTCTGTAATTTACTTTTAAGAACGGAATTCTGAAAAAAAAATGTTTTCTATTTAATACATAATGTAGACTTTCATCAATATTACTTTAAAGGTTCAAAGATACCTCGAGAACGTAATCATCAAGTTGCTGATCTTGAAATTGCACTTTATTTGTTTTTGTAAACATTTTTGTAGACATTTTTAAGTTATTAGAAAATTAAAAATAATTTAGCTGTTCTATATCGAACAAAAGTTGTGTTGTCAATAAATCACAACAGGCAAAATTATGAATCAGAAATCAATTTTCATAGAAATGTTGAAATATTTTTACGTTAAAACGTCTTATTATTATTTGTATTTGATTTTAGTTAAATAATAATTGCCGCAACATTTCTCATATTATGTTTAATCTCAACATTTTCAGAAATTTACAAATAGTAATATTTTATTTCAGAAGTTTTAATATATAATAATTAATATGTATGAATCGTTAATGCCAATTAGTAAATAATAAATTTCATTTCATTATTGATAAAAATTTATAAGTCAATTGAATATTTGCAACTTGCAAAATACCGTCACTGTCAACAAGTGTATGAATGAAATGTATATTCTTAAAGTTGGCAAACTTCAAAATAATTCCGTTCGGTATCATTTTTTCAAATTAATTTTTCATTCGATTTTATAACTATTTATGAAAAACGTAATATTACATTTTTATTCGAGTCTTTTTTCTTAATTGTAAGTATTTTACAATTCAAATTTTTCATTTTGTAATTGCAGCAAAAATAAAGAACACAATAACTGCATTAATGTCATCTCCTTGTCAATATATCATCAAATTGTCAAATCGTGTTACGGTGTTTGCACATATACTACGAGGGGTCTTAGTATTTTATTGCCGATGTTTAGTAACTTTTTAGTTCGTCTTTATTTCAAATATTTTTTCTATACCATGTTATGCAGGCGACACCAAAAAAATATAGTGGGTTCATCTTAACACTTGACTAGAATGGCCGCATCTGCTACAGAGATAGAAGACTTTTTGAACGGACCTCTTGTTTCGTGGGTGAGTGATCAACCATCCGTGCCCTGAGTACTAGAATTAGGCATAAAATATTAATACATAATGCGTTACATGTAATTAATCGTATTATTTAATTCATTGTTCTTTAGAATATTGTACATATGTGAATGTGTGTGAGTTATTTATAGGTGCAACTTTAAGTTAAAATAGCCATACAACATCGCTTACACTGTGAGCAAAGCTTTTAACTACGAAAACGCAAGCTTTTTGACAATAATTTGTTAATATGTGTATATTTACTGTTTTGATATTCAAAAATATAACTAAGCTTTTCTGATTACCTTAAAAAAATATATATTAATTTCCAGACAGTGTTAAAATTATTTTTTAACATACATAAATGTCAATTAAGTTTCTAATTCTAAAATAAATGAATGATGAATAAATAATATTAAGAAAAAAATGTTAAAAGAGACATTGTTATAAACAATACCATAACTTGACCTCTTTTCTTTATATCTTCTCAGACTTGAGTTACATTAATTAGATATTGATCTTTTGTTTTCCTTTTGTAAAATTATAAGCAAGAAGATTAAACTTTCACATTTGTTATGTATCTTCTATTAGTTTTTTTTGGTTTCACTCTGTATCCCACATATATAAGTTTAGGCTGAGAGGACCTTATGTTAAGACTGTTTGTTCACTATGCATCATCCAATTTTCGAGAAATTGCATGATGAGTGATAGAATCTTGTTACCAGAACGATGTCTGTTGAAAACAAATGAAACTAAATCATTCCCCTGAATGGGAGTTGTTAAAAGCAGATACTGTGCCACTGCACTACAACAGTCAAATGTATAGAAAAAATTTACTTATAAATATTAAAATTACTTTTGTTACATAATATTGCTTTAGATGCTTATTTAAGTATTAACATGTTATTAAAAACATATTATATAATCTTGAGAATACAATAATAATATTGAAAAAATGTTTTAAACAGCTAAAATCATGTCTTCCCGATGCCACAAGTATCAAGGAGTATTCGTCTCTGTTCAATGGAGACACCTTGCACCATATCTACCTCCAGATTGATCCAGAACCTTCTTTTCACATAACTAAATTGACTGGTCTTGAAGATCAAGCCCTACTCCTCGGTAGGGTCAAGAACTTTGATGCTATTGTAAAAAATTTGAAAGCTTTGTATGATGAAGAATTAGGGATGACATTATTAGTTGTCCCGGAGTCTATTTGCTTAGGAAAAGCACCAGAATCAAGGGAAGGATTGGAAAATATGAAACTTTTGAGTCTCCTTCTATTAGGAGCGGCAGTACAGTGTCCCAATAAAGAAATATTTATCACAAGAATTAAAGAACTGGATGTTGATTTGCAGCATAATATTGTGGAATGTATAAAACAGGTTTGTTTGTTAATATTCTTATTTAAAATAAAATAAATCAGCTTCACGCTGTATCCCGCACACAGCAGGGTAGGCAGAGGGAACCTAGTGTTAAGACACTCCGTTCCCCACTTTCTGCCGAATTCGGGAGGCATTGCGTGTTGAGTGGCAGAACTCAACGCCGCACTTAACCTCGGCACCAGAGCGAAGAAATGGAAATATAAATTTAAGTAAATATTTCATCTCCTCGAGTGGGGATCGAACCCACAACCAGTCGGTTTTACAGTCACAACTTGTGCCGCTGCGCCACGACTGGTCTCCATGACTGGACTGGTCATATTCTTATTTATTTCCTTCATATAGCGTAATATAGGGGACGGAAAGTTAAGACACTAAATTCTCCATGTCAGAACTCATACATTGTATTATTATCATAGTGGGGAAATGAAAACACAACAGCGTCATGTTTACATACACATAAGTCACATGTTATGCCGCTGTGCTAAGTTGCCCTACGATTTTGTTCTTTTGGTAACATTTTTATGCTCATTTAAATGTTTATGTGTAAAAGAGTTGTTGTTTGTCACTATCTATCTAAGTCATAGGGGTCTTATCACATATAGGGGCTCTATAAGAACATTAACAATCTACTGATATGCAAATTGTATATCCAGTGTAGTTTTTGTAATTTTATATCTCTATTATGGCACAGTAGTACAGGTGTCTGACTGAAAAGATGTGGATTTGGACAGCGGGTAGGGAATGGAGTGTTTTAACACTAAATTCTCTCTAGACTGCTTTGCGAAAACAGCCTTCAAAAGTGATATTGCAAATTTTATCTTAAAGTTATATTAAACATGAGCTATTCATGAAAAAGGCTCTTAGTTTTTAGTTAAATCATAAGTTAAATGTTTAAGATGAACTCATATTTCAAGGTTTAATCATTAATCTTTCCACGAAAGGAAACAGTTTAGGCAATGTATGCCACAGTAAGACTAATGTGTTACATAGACCTTGACTTACCTACATAACAAATCCATAAAAGTAAACATGTGCGTAAATGAATACTAAGCATTTGAGTACTCTATGATGATTTATGTGTGATTATAAAGAGTTTTTATCAATATACCACACCATTCATTATTAACATATTATATAAACACTTTTTAATAACCCGATTAAAGCAACATATGGAAATTTTACTCATAAATGTCTATCAAATGAAATTTTATGGGAGCATTTATAGTGTGACATAATATTTTTTAATTATTGAAGTGAAATTTCTTTATTTATTTAATTTATGTTATATTCATTTTTGTTATATAAAACTCATGTTTATAGAGTTCAGAGGTGTTGATCTTGCCTTAGAATTTAATATGAAATATATATATTTTTTCGATGCTTTTATGTAATTCACGGGTTATTCATTTATTAATAATTATTAATTAATAATATTAATTCAGAAATTACTACAAAAACATAATTTATTTTGCTAATATTGACCTGAATGGGAATTGGAAGTCAATAGCTTCTATGATTTTATATAAAAAGTAAATGGCTTCGAAAGCTAAAATTTGACATAGAAGTTTCCTGGTTAATAAATAAAAATAATACGATGGTCAATAAATAAATAAATTTAAGAGACAATTTCTTTAAAATTCTACAGGAATAGAAGAAAAGACATTTCATATTTTATAGTCCACATAAATGAAGTCGCCACAACTCGTATTACATAAAACATTTTATGTTTAGGTAACAGACATGCAAACTGTAGTATTAACACCAGACGCAATAGATCTATTTCAATCACCTACAATGTTTAACCATATGAGAAGGTTAGCAAAGGAGCGTGATCATTATTTACAAAATTGGGCCACTCTAGCACTTAATGAGGGCTTGTGCGAGAACGAAACGGAAAATAAAAATGGTAAAAGCAGATCTACACAAAGTGTTAATCAGAGTAATGGCGAAAGTCAGCATTTGGCTGTGGAACTAGCAGACTGGAAGGCCAGATTGAGAAAACAGAGGCAGGAACTGTAAGTGTTTTAACTTTTAAAATCTTTCAAAAGGGTATTTATATGGGAAATTAATTTAAAGATGATTAAATTTATGTTTTTCATTATTTAAAATAAACTTTTGGTTTGTGTCAAATATAATGTAATGCACATTTTGAGGCAGACCATTGCGGCGAAGTGGAAACGCGATTGTTGCTAGTTCACGCTCCCACTCAGGGGATTGGATAATTTGAATTTCCATGATCTTATAAAACAAACTGCGGCTTTGAGTTCCACGTAATTTTGATTTCGTGCGGAAATTGGAGAACGGTGTGTCTTGACACTCTTCTGCCTACCCTATGTGTGAGATGAAGATTAAAAACAAATTGCCAACGTCAACTAGACAAATTGCGTAAGGTTGACATTACCCAACAGCAGAAAGAAAAAATAAATCAATTATGTATGTAACAATAATGAAATGTAATATTTTCATTTCCTTGCTCTGGTAACAAAGCATTGACCGCGGCGTTGAGTTCCACCACTTAGCTGTCAGAAAATTGGCGGAAAGTGGGGAACTGCATATCTTTATTCTAAGTTTCTTCTGCATATATTGTCTTGTGGAATACAGCGTAATGTTAAAAAAAACTTATGAAATGCTTACAGAGAAGAAAAATCAGAACAATTATCAGAATGCAGGGAAGAGCTCGAACATACGAAACTAGTTCTGGCCAAATTACGGACAGACAGTCAAGAATGGTTCAACGAAGCGAGAAAAGCAACTGGCTATAGAGATGAAGTTGATGCTTTAAGAGAAAAGGCAGAGAGATGTGAAAGGTATTTCCATTAAACATGTACAAGCGTTGTGGCGCAGCGCAATCAAGCTAGCGAAGGTTGTGGAGTCAATTTCCACCTAGATGAATAAAATGTTTAAAATATTCAGTTCTTCGCTTTTGAAACGAGGCAAAGAATTCAGCAGAAAGTGGGTAATGAGATGAGGACGAAATATCTTAACACTAGGTTTCGTCACTCGTCGCCATATTTTTTTATCGAGCAACGTCAAAATTTTTATTTTTATAATTATTTTTGTTTTTGTAAATAAAAATAAGCCACTGTTATGTTTGTTTACATTATATCCACGAGTTGCTTATTATCTTGGAGAGACATGTCTCTTATAGTTCTTCTCTTAATTCTAAATTATTTATTAATTCCAATTTATAAAAATAAAATTATTTATAACAAATGCATGTAAATCTTGTGTGGAAAGGTTTTCATAGTTGAGTATCTACGTCCCAAAAATACTAAAAATTTGATTTGCTTGTAGTAACAAAACCATTGTTTTATAGGAATTTCGTTTTTTTATACATTTGAAGATATTATTTATATTGGATTATATTATTTTTATATATTCCTTAAAATAATTTTGTATGGCTTTTATCTTGAAAATGATAAAACTACGGACCATGCAATGTAGCGTAAAAATAATTGACCACCTCTATCGAGTTGTTTCAGTTATTCTTTAAATAATTAAACCTATAGTCTTATTCTATTTTATTGAATCTGTCTTTTAGGATTACACATGTATCTCTTTAATCATCTGAAGGCTTTTATTAACGTGTGGTGAAGTTATTTTCTGGTACTTTATTATATTCCACTTTTTAGTATGTTTTACAGTGTTAGTAATATATGGAGGGATGTTAATAAGTTCCTTAGTGTTTTTTTTGAAAACGTTTCAGTAATTCTAATTATTACTGTTGCTGCTACTTGCGCCCCGAAGTTTATATATTCTAAATTCTTATTTATTAATTTCCGATTTATTATAATTATAATAAGCCTTTTATTCTGAACTGCTTGTAATAGATTATAGTTTACAATCCAAACTTAAACTAAAACTAATAAACTAAACTTAATAAATCTCAATATAAATTTCAGATTGGAACAAGAAATATTAAGATATCGCGAACGTTTAGCTGACGCGGAATATTATAAAACGCGTGTGGCAGAATTACGTGAAGATAATAAAGCTTTAATGGAAACAAGGGATGCCTTAGAGGAACAGTTGCAGAGGGCTCGCAAAAGGGCCGATCAGTGTTTGTCTCTTGAAGCGGCTATGATAAAGTTAAAAAGGGAAGCCAACGACATCGCTTTGGTGAGTCAAAGGTTTTTTTATTAAATTTTTCTCTGATGCTCTACATACGTTTGGTCCATACCCTTTCACTCCATATTATTATTATTATTTAATTTTACATTAAAAATAATAAATGAGGCCGTCGTAGTGCAGGGACACAAGCGTGTGACCAGTTCTAAACCTGTAATTCAATAGTAGGAAAAAAAAGAAAAGATTTAACTAATTTTTTATTGCCCAAATACATAACGTTCGCTATCGAAAATGAAATATAATAACAAAATATTATATAAAAGTAATAATTTCAATTTAATAATGAATTTTGTTGGTTTCATGTCACAGGAACGAGATGCAGATCAACAAAAGATTCAAGAACTCATTGAAGAAAACAACCATTTGCAATATATTACTAGATCCGTTTTGAGTGAAAGTAATAATAGCAATTTAGACACTGACAACGAATGCGAAAATACTTTAGAATCTGGTGAAAATAGTTTATCTGAACAGTTAACTAGTAATGCTCAAGCTCGAGCATTAAAATTAGAATTAGAAAACAAAAGACTCCTATCAACTATAGATAGTCTTAGAGAACAGTCCTTATTAGAAAGTAGCGATAAAGTACTAGAATTAGAAAAAGAAAAGAAACGTTTGGCGCTAAAATGTGAACAATTACAAGAAAATTGCAACAGATTCAAACAACAGAACAGGGAATTGGAAGATGTCTTTAAAAATGCTTTAGAAGAAAACCGAAAATTACAAGATTCTTTAGATAACCAGAAGACTTTTATTGATAGACAATCCATTGATAGAGATTCAGAAAAAAACAAGCTGCAAGATTTCGAGAGACATTTAGAATCTTTAACAAAAGATAAACAAAGGATTCAAATGTTATGTGATTCTATACAAAGACGGGCTGACGACCTCGAAAAAACACTAGACTCGAGGACTAAGGAGTTAAACGCTGTAAAACCTGAAGCCGAAAAAGTCACTCGCTTTATAATACAAACTGAAGAACTCAAAACAAAACTGACATACAGTGAAAAAGAAACACACAATCTACAAAGAGAAGTAACAAAATTAAGAGAAGCAGTTGAAGAAAAAGATGTAACCCTTGACACTATTACAACAGAAATAGAACTTAAAAATAAGGAAATCGAAAGATTAACCCGACAAATAGAAATCAACCAAAATTTAAGTGGTCGTCTTCAAGATTTGGAACAAAAAACACAAGAATTGAAATCAAGTAAAAAAGTAGATACGGAAACAATACAAACGCTTCAAAAAGATCTTATATTAGAAAAGGTTAATTTCGACAAACTTAGAAATTGTATGGATAAACTGGGAATCAACACGTCCGATGTTTTATCTAAAGATGTCAGTGTTGAAGAGTTATTAGAAAAAATAATTACTAACATTGATCACGAGACATTAGTTTCAGAAATAGCTGCAAAAGGTAATCTCCTGAAATTGGTTTCTTGTAATTGTAATAATAAGGAAAAACCTGAAATCGATGATAATGTGACGAATCCTCAAATAGAGCAGTTAACGGCAGATTTAGCCGCTTTACAAGCATCTCTCGAAAATAGTCAAGCAGAGAATGCAAAACTTCAGGTTAATGTAGCAACATTAAATTCCCAAAATGGCTCTCTAATTTCACAACAAATGACTTTACAACTTGCTAATAGTCAATTAGCAGCAGAAAAAGAAGAGATAATCAAACAATTAGAAGTACTAAAAGATAAACAAGATAATTTGTTAAGAGATCAGGTCGCGTTACAAACACTCCATGAGCAACTAAATACAGAGTATGAAATGTTATTAAGCGAAAAAGAACCTGTGAAGGCAGCTATAAGAGACTTAAAACTAGAAAATAGAGAACTAAAAGAAAAATTGACTACATACGAAAAGAAAATTTCTGATTTTGAATTAGAGAGAGAAAATCTAAAAATAGAATCGCGAAATCTAACGAATCTTCGAGCAGAACATTCAAAACTAAAAGAAGACTTCCGAAATTTATTCACTGCCAGTGACAGACTGAAAAACGAATATAGAAATATGCAAGAGGAATATAGAAACATTAGGAGTGAAGTTGCACAATTAAAATTAAGAAACACTGAAATATCCGGTGAAATTAATACTAAAATAGAAGTGATCACCAGTTTAGAGTTAGAAATAAGTAAAACTAATCAACATTGCGAAATGTTAATTCAAATGAACAAAAGCTTGGATGCTGATAGAAGGTCTTTAATGGATCATGTGTCGCAACTATTAACGCAATATCACGAATTATTAGCGCATTCGTTAAAGGACAAACAACATTACCACGAAGAGGAAAAAATGTTCGCTGACAGAGTTAACGCTTTATGCCGTCAAAAGGAGAAATTAGAAGAAAAGATTATGGAACATTATAAAAAACTTGATAATTGCACAACCAAAAGGCGTGGTTTTGGTGCATCATTTGTAAAGAGAGTGCGGAAAGCCGGTACCGATTTAATAAACAAAGTTCCGTCAAGGAGCAATAAGAGAATTGAGGATGCAAATCGATCAAAGTCTCAGTTAACTTTGGCAGGATCTGAGTCGGGTGAATCAGATCCTGGAAGTCAGGACTTGGAGAAATTGTCGAAAAATTCTGATCCAGACCAAGGGTCATCTAATCCAAGTGTCGAATCGCCAAGACATAGTGACTCAAGTTTTAGTAGACGGTTTGACGATAGCTTGCTAAAGAAATCCGACATAGATATGTCGGGATCGATTCATAGTCTTGACCCAATAAGAATGAATGAGGGTAATTTCGTTAGGAGATTATCTTCGGCCTCTATTCATAGTGGAGGTGGGGATGATGCCCTTATAAGAGCTTCTTTACGGCGAAGACCACATAAAGCTGTACCACCCACTCATAGAAACAGCTTTCAAGGAATAGAAGGCGAAACTAGTTTACCAGCAGGTACAATTTAAATTTTTACAAAATACCTATATGTAAAATACAAATGTTTAATACTTAATTTAGAGCCCGCCAAGACACAACGGAACCGTATCTGGTTATAAGCGATGGTTGTAGATTCGCTTCCTATCTAGGGAAATTAATTATTTTTATTTACCCTCTCTGGCCATACAAAACGCGGTACTGAGTTTTGCTACTCAAAACGCAATATCTCGAATTCAGGTGGATTGTGTCAATGGTTCAGGAAAAATGGAAAACGAAGTGACTTGACACTTTTCTCTGCATTGTGTAGTTACGTGTAAACCTAAAAACGCTTTTAATATATATTTTCATCGTGTATCAATTGAAATTTGTGCCTGTAAGACGCTTTGAAATGCTGATTTCTCTATGCTTTTTTTTACAGCATCGACCCCATCTCCTGTGTTTGGAACAGCCGGTACTCGCAGAACCGTGTACTTGGCTGATGACAACCCAGAAGTCAATATAAACAACAAACCCCAAAGTACTCCAGTTAAAGAAAATCCAACATATTTAGTTTATAATAGAATATCTACAGTGATAGGTGACGGTGCCTGTCAAAACGAAAGACCTATAGAAAACCATAGACCAATGTCGGAACAATCGCGCTCTGTAGATGATAACTTGGACCGGGAGGAAATGCGT
This sequence comes from Heliconius himera, assembly GCA_021202915.1. Lineage (NCBI taxonomy): Eukaryota > Metazoa > Arthropoda > Insecta > Lepidoptera > Nymphalidae > Heliconius > Heliconius himera. The sequence goes on along the minus strand of JAJHJA010000383.1, from coordinate 482,089 downwards.
GATAAAAGAGCAAGTAGAAGCGATAAGCCTGAAAATTCAAAGGAAACCGCCATTTGGTATGAATATGGGTGTGTTTGAAAGATATTATATAAAATAATTAATGTGAAAAAAATTACAGCACTTTGAGGCCATCCAAAAATTACGTTAAAAGTTAAAAGGGTTAAAAAGGAATGAACTGCTGTTTTAATTTAATAATGTTTAGGTGTACATTTGAAAATGTGTGACGTCACACGTCGTGTACGTGAAAAGGTCTTACAAATGTGACAAGGATGGGTGCAAGGTCAAAATGGACATATGACTTAATTTATGGATGGCCTGAACACATTTATAAGTTTAGTTTTGTTTCTCCTTTCTAACATTTTAACGAAATTAGTTTACTTATACTTAGACAAACACTTTATCAATTTAAAACATATTAATGTATAATTAAATATCATACATATTATACATATAATTATGTACTTATATTATAAATATTAATATTATAGGAAATAAGTTGGTTATAGAATGTTCTGGATTGGATAGACTGAAGGGATGCCTTGAACTTTGATGTGAAAGTGGTAACAGTGTGACTGTATCGATATTTTTTATATTGTTAGACATTTTTTAAAATAACACTATAATGTGTTTACTATATGATACCAGTATTAAATCGGCATTTATTTAAATAAATTTTGCATATAGTATGATGACCTATGATGATTTTATTTTTTTTAAATGATATTACACCAGTGTATGTTATGTGAAATTTTATATTTGTAAAACTTAGCGTCCATTGCAATGGTGATGGTTTTGTGGGTTCGATTCCCACTCGGAAGATTAAATTATTATCATTTCCACGGTCTGATCTCAACATGCGAATTCTCGAAAATTGGATGGTGCGTGGGGAACAGAGTATCTTAACCCTAGGTTGCCTCTATGCTTACTCTCTTATATGCGGGATACAGCGTGAAACAATAAAAAATGTGACATTTTGTTAGAGGCTATATTTAGTTGTGATTTTGTATTTAAATTGATTGACATTTTAAAATAATTGGAAGGGAAACATTTTATATAGATTTGTAAATTAAATGATATTAAAAGAGCCCTTGCCAGTGGTCTGTGACACCTTAATAATATTCATATATTTTTTACTGACGTTATATGTGACAGTTAGTTATATTAATAATTTGTTTGTGATTAATTTTGATGAGATTTTTTTAATGTTAAGAAAATATAAACTTATGCTCGTTATAATAAAATAATTATTCGTAATTGACAAACAATACGTATTTTGCGTAAACAAAATATCACTCCTGATGTACCTTCGAATGTGGGTATCTTAATGTAATATAAACATTTCTTTTAAAATAATAATATGTTAATTTAGATATTTAATAACAAAATGCATTTAATCTAACACTTCTACACAAATTTAATCACAATTAAAACTAGATACTACAATTAATTCAATTTATTAATTCAATTTATATATCTATAGTATAAGTCAAATCACATTTTAGTACAAATGTTCAGTGTTGGGTAATATTGAATAATAGCTACAAAAAATTACAATTATTATTTATACATATTTTATTTTTTCTTCTTTAAACCAACTTTTGTTATTCTTACTTCTTAGTATATAAATTAAAGAAATGACTACCAGGGTGTAAATCGTTCAATATATTTAATAAATCAACTTGCGTACGTATTTTTTAATCATAATTAGGTACTTAATAGAAGTTATTTAGTTTGGTTTGTGCAATAAAAAAAGATTTATCGTAACATAAATAAGTTGTAACAAGCGTATAACAATTACGACGCAGCTTGATAAGAACGTATGGCTTAGCGGTCAGAGTGCTTGGATGGTTTCCAAAAGGCGCAGGTTCAAATTCCCGCTATGTTCAAATTTTTATACGTTTTATTATAATAAGTATTTAAAGATCAGTCGATTTAATAATTTATTCACCTTATAATAAACTATCCTTACCCTAATTACGATAAAAAAGTATGTATGCACACCAACTTATCAACTGGTACTGCATAAATATCAAATACTTCCATTAAGTCTGCCTTAGAGTTGTGTTATTAAGATTTTTCTGTGTGAAATTGTTTTACATTTTATAGACTGAATAATAGTAATTCTAGTTAATTGTACTTGATTTTCATTTTCATTGATTATATATTTTATATTTAGTAAATCTGTATACTTTAAAAATATACTCCAATATTATAATTTAAGCTCGTTCATTATAGTGTTTATATTTATTCGTAATCATACAATAAACACTCTTGAAAACATAATAAATAATTTATATAATTTGATTCCAAAATTGTAACGAATTTAAGGGTTAAACGTAATAAGCACCCAGCGTTTCAGAGGAGGTACTATGTGGTGCTTTAATAATAAGGCAATTAATGACATTATTGATACGATCATATTTTTTTTAACTGTTTTTATTTTTGTATTATATTGTGATGTACTTAATAATCGCCTCTCACCGAATTACGTATCTTAGCACACTTCTTTCGAATAAAACATCGAAATATTTATTGTATTTTATTGTTACCCTCTCATGGAGTTAGCAATGTGGATAAATCTCACAAAATACGTAATTTTAATAGATTTTTAATTCAATTTCATTCAATTCAAGGTCACACTTTCTTAAAGTTAAATAGTTGAGAGCACAACACAACAACAACACAGCTTCTGACAATAAACGCGACGGTTGTAGGTTCTATTTCCATTCGGGCTAATAAATTATTTTAATTTCCTCGCACTCTGGTAACAAGATAAAAATAGCGTTAAGTTCCGCCACTCAACTAAATGTATTGAACGACGACTTTTCACATCCGTGCTGGATATAGTTTGACATTCTTATATAAGAGGACATGGTTCATTAAAACTTTATTATGTAAGAATATGTTTATTTCAAAATGATTACATAATACTTTCAAGAGGATAAATTATAGTTGTTATAAAAAATATAAAATTCAAAATTTCGAATAGTGATTTAAAATTTGGCTTTTTAAAGATCATCCATAAATTAAAGTCACATGATTATGGACTCAACCTTGTCACAGCTGGTCACATTAATGGGATTCCGCTACCTAGTGTCACGTCACATATTTTACACGTAAAAATTACAAAATCATGAAATGTCTTAGCCCACCTTTGTCATACAATGTCACAGTTTGTCTGCCACCTCCCTCCCCGTTAACGTGTGACGTTATTTATGGATGCCAATGCCAGAATGATATACCTAAACATGTCTATAATGAATGGAATAATAAATCCATAGAATTGAAATTAATGCACTTTTTAAAAAATTAAACTTATTTTATAAAGAACACTTGAGGTCATAATCACTATTGTAAAATAAATTGTTTGGCAGTGTTTATTGTCAGTGTATTTCAGTACTATTCATTTTTTGTATAATTATATCATACATTTATATGACAAGGAACAACTCACAGGATTTTTGTGGTAAACAATTATGAAAATAATTAAAGTTTAATAAATTTAAATACAAATAAATATTATAATCACCATATTGTTCACTGAATACATTCTAAATTACAAGAGATCAAACTGAGTCATATTTAAATTTACGTGATAAGTTACACCTACTGATCTCCTTTTTTTAACTGACTTAATTTTTTTTATCTTTGAAGGACCACCTTAAAAATATTAATAAAATATTTAAGTAGGTATAGCGATGTTAAGACAATTTTTAAAATATCAATTATTGATTTATTCATGATTATTTTAAATATTTTTAAAGAATAATTCCACACTAAGGATAGAAAAATATTTTTTAGAAAACATAAAAATTTTTACATAGCAGGAATGGAACCTATATCTCTTGAAAACCGTCAAAGTGCTCTGAGGAGTAATTGTAAACCTTATATGTAGTATAAATGATGGTGGCGGCACTTAAACAGTTTCCAAGTTCCAACAAGCCAGAGTTCAGGTCCCGCAATGTTTAAATTTTGATACATTTTCTGAGAAATATTCATAATTTTTATAATGCATTTGTTAAGCCACAAAATATTTTGTGTTATGTCAAAGAGATCCATTTAAATTTGGTTCAGTCTTTATTTCCCACTGCAAAACTGGGACCGGCTGCATTGACACTTTGAATGGTACTCCAGATACAACAGCTTTGCGACCAGATTCCACTCTTGGTGGCAAATGGGAAATTATACACTGTAAAATTTAAAAAAAAACAATATCAATATTTTTATTTATATTTTTTCTTAATTCTTTTTAGGCACAGAGAACATGATGTCAAGACACTCTGATCTCCACTTCCTGCCTGAATTTAAGATTATGTATGCCTTTGAGTGCCTTTCCAGAGCAAGGACATTCATTTCATTGCTCCAAGTGGGGATTGAACCCACAAGCATTTACAGTCAATATTGTGTCACTTTGTGATTCATTTATAAATACATATTTTTTTTACATAAGCTTACCTTTGGTTTAGCACTTTCAGTAGTCATGTATCCAATACACATAGTTTTTGTTGTATGACCCCAGAGAAGTTCCCCTTCCCCAATTTGTGGGTTAAAAGTCAATGTCAATGTACCTCCCAATCTCTCGGGTATATCCCATAGAAATGGTGATTCTAAAAAGTTTTCTTTTAAGCATTTGTCTAAGCCTAGTGTAGGAGATGTATTTAGTAAGCTTTCAGCTGAGTTTTTAGCTAGTTGTGTCCTTATGAGATGTTCCCCGCATCCAGAAGTGCATGCTGCAATAGAAGGTTTTACACCATCTCTACTTGTGACTGCCCAAACACCACTTCCAAATGAAGCTGCCTGCCCTACTCGTCCTTCATGTTTTAATGAAACTCCCCCAGAACTAGCGCCAGAAGCAACAATCCCATTTGAATCTACACATAAAGCCCCAACAGTGTCCAATGGACTAAACTTTAAATCATTTTGTACTGAATATCTTTTTAATTTTCTCTTACAATGCTTATAATTGCGAAAGGCACGTGTAGATATCATTTTGTGTTCTTCCACTACTTGCAAGCCCATTCGTTCTGCCCAAGTTTTAGCACCTTGACCTGTAAGTATACAAGGTGGTACCCGCCCTAAGGACAGACTCTCACACTGCTTCATACACAGCTGTTTTGCTAATGTTATTGGATTCCAAACATTGGATACAGCCCCACATGCCCCAAAGTGCAAGGTTTGTCCATTCATTATTGATGCATCACATTCTACTAATCCATCCCAGCTAAGATTTGATCCGTATCCAGCATTCGTTAATGGACTGTTTTCTAGTTCTAGAATGTAATATTATCAATAATAAATATGTTACTGTACATGAATAAAATTTAATTTCTTATACTACATACCTATTATAGCTTTTTCTACAGCATCAACGGCATTGCCTCCTTGTGACAGTGCCTCAGCTGCTTTACGGCATGCTAAATAACATGTTCGCTGATATTCTTTTCTTAATGTATCACTATGGTACCCCGCGCCTAAAATATTAACAAGTTAATAGGGTTTTAAAGAACCAAGGTAAAATATAAATATGTAAATTAACTCACCGCAATGAACAGCTACGAATCCATTCATCGTAATGCAGATTAATTATTTATTGTTAGTCCAAATCATATTTTTTATTTAAATATTCATATTCTAAGATACAAAAGTAAAATAAATTACAAATCAATATATATATGTTTTATGGCTTTTAAAAACAAAACAATAGTATGTCAAGAATTCCACAGACCGATAATATATGTGTTATCAGTACTCGGTAGGGATGCCCGATAATCTTCGATTTTTAATGAACATTGATGTTAGCAGTTAAAATATCGATGTTTTATCATCGATGAAGCATTATGGCAGTTCTCCAAAACGCACAAATTTCAATTTCCTTGTGATTACTCATTAATAGTAAATAATTTTAATAAGATGAATATTATATTAAATATTTAACTAAATAGTAAACAAGTCGTCTAGACAAGTTTAATGATTTAGTATATACAAAAATATAATTTAAGAAAGAACCTTCAAAAAATTTAATATTTTATGTGGAGATTTGGTGTGTTCTTAGCTAATTCCTTTTCAAAAATATTCATAATTAAACTATATTAATTTAATTTGCTATTTTTTATTAAATAAATACATTCTTAAAGGTTTTAATAATAAAAAGACCTTATAATTTAGGTGTAGCTACACAAAAATCGATCGCATAAAAAGTTTATAAAAATAGGGTCATTGATCGAGCGAGCTTTTGTTTTAAATATTGCCACGAAAATACGTTATCTAACGTGCTGTTTATTTTGGCTTCTAATAATGTTAGCATGCAGAGCTTTAATTTCCGACGGTGCAACTGCCGCCACGGGTACTTTAACAATTTATAAATAAGTCTTAAATTGGATTCTCCTAATTTTAGCACATGAATCGTCATCGATATCTTTAATTACTACTTATAGATTAAAAATGTTTCGGCAATCGTTAATATATACTAATCTTGACATTTTGAACAAATCTGTAACCAGCAAATTTCATGTACTTTGAATGAGTTTTTCATAAAATTCCAACGTGTTTTATGTAAAAACATCATTGGTTGCGACGTCATTGCCAGTAAAATAGTAAAAGATGGCAATGACGCTAGAAGAAAAGTAGGTGAAGACAATGATTATTAGCTTTTAGAGTAGACGAATGGGTCTGATTTCAGGCTGTAGTCTTGAATCTTAGACATATTTCTAACAGTACTAGTACTCACTGATGGGTCGTGTGAAGAATTTTATGTTTAAACCAGCTATGACTAAAAATTTACGTAATACATAAATTTTGTTCGTGAAATTTTCTCGGATTTTACTCTTTTGAATCATCTTGCTATATCACTTCCATGGCATTTAGTTTCAGTGTAATGGAAACGTTATAAATAATATTACTGTTTTTAGCATATAGAACAGTACAAAAATAAGCTACTTCAACTTAAATTTTATATTTAGAGTTAATAAAATATATCTAAAATTTAACGATTTCTATTAATATTCTTTAGTTGTTTTTATTTATTTTTTTCATTATTCTTTATTTTTTACATCTCACTTTATCCCTAGCGGGGTAGTCAGAGAGAAAGGAGCGCCAACGCCCTACTCTCTGTATGTTTTACTTTATCAACTGTTATCACTCGTCAATCTTTTTATAAATGCCATGTTTTTTTGTAACTTCTGTATATATCTTTTCTCCTGAGTGAGGGTTTGGGATTTATAAGACCCGATATTATGGTTAGGTTTATCCGCTCTTTACCCAGACGCAGCTGACTTCGATGCATGTCCATTCTTGACATCGGAGATTCCCCCAATACCGATGCTTCCCCTATTATCTTGTTTTTATAGGTCTACACACTGCAGAGGTAAATTACGTTTCACTGGTCTTAAGAATTGGATTTATTTTCTTGCTAGACTTAAATATAGTTTTAATGGAAGCTTTTCTCTTAAAATGCTCTTAAAATGTTGTAATTCTGTCTGTTTCAAAAGTTGTTTTACATATGATAGAAGTGCCGGTTGTCTTTCTACTGAGGGTCTTCTGATAATGCTGGAGGGGAGTAGGCATCTTGCTCTGATGAAAGGCATTCTTCACCCATCAAAGCTCGTCCCCTAGGTGTACAGCGTCGCAGAATTGGTGGGCTCTTTGAAATAAAGATTTGCCAAAAATAAACGTGGGTAAGATTCACTATTGAAGTATGAAGTGGGTAAGATTCATTATTGAACTATTGAAGTATGTGAGTATGGTTTCTTTGTTAGCTAACTTAAGATCTTTCAGCCCAAAAATAAAATGGTAAGAGTCCATGGCATGTTGAGTTTATACCTCGGCGTACCGATTTGGCTAACTATTGAAGATATGGTCAGTTTAGTCTTATTGTGTATTTTCGGCAACCCATACAATTTAGGATATTTTACACAACTAGTTACGAGTAGTAGTTACGTTTCTTTCATTCTTCTTTTGCAACACCTTTCGCTGCCGTATATCAGCGTCGTTCGTCAGCATTGCACGGTGTTACTAAACGTGCAACTATTCTGTTATTTCACGGTCTCACCAATACATCTAAGGCACCGCTAATTCTGTTATCGGCAGCAATAAGCTTGTGCGTCTTTTCTTCCTTTCTTTCAAATGCAAGAATAGGCTCTGGTCCTTCTTTCCTTGGGAAGGAAATTTTCCCTCACATGTCACTTTGTGTCACAGACTTTACAACAAGGGAAGCGATTAAAGTATTTTACCGAGGTAGTCTCCCAAAATATCTTATACTCCTGTCAAACATCTAAAAAAAAATTCTTGGTTTAGGACCTCCTGCAACCTGCTCACTGCTGTAAAATGTGTGGCAAATAGGAATTACTAAAATTGCTCGTTAACGTTTTATTTCTTTCTTTCTCAGAACTTTCACGCTTCATCTTTATCAGTACTTTCGTTTGGTGCCTTTGTAGCATATCCTTTTTCTTTTTTAAAAAGATTTATCTAAGGCCTTATGATCCTAACGAGCTTTTTTTCTCTACAGTGTCTTTTACTTTATCATCACATTTATCGTGCTTTTTACTAAAACCTCGTTATCATTTACCACATATTTCGGTCGCTGCTTTTCTTATATAATTTTCGTTTTCTGTTTCAAAGATGTCTAATATTTTGGAAGTACTTATTCCTCTTTGATCGATGGATCTTAAAACTTCCAGCTTCTTATGCGATAATTCGACTCCAAGTTTGGACGTCTCGTACCTCAAAATGAAACAGACTCCTTATTATAGCAACCATTACATATTGGTCTGTTCCCAAGATAGCATCCTAAGCACTTGTGTGTCCACAACTTAACCTTAAATATACTGATCCGCTAGGAATAAGTCAATCATATTTTTCACGGTGAGAATATAATAGAACGTGCAAATGGATTGATGATGAAGGAATAGCAAAAAAGATTAACGAAGAAAAAGTGAGCGGTAATAAAGATAGACTTTCGAAAATACAGCATCAAAGATAATGAAGGAGAAAAATCACGTAAAAAGCATGAGGACGCCCCAGATGGCATGTATGAAAAGTTATGATAGTGGACGAGCTGAAAGAGGTAGATAGAGACCGTAGCGTTTGGGGTTCTATTCTCTCTGACATTCCCACTAGTATTACAAAGTGAAGCTAAATAAGTAAGTATTTAATTTCGATGCTGTTGTAAAGAATGATTATTGGTACTACAGCATCATTTTTCTCCAGTTGCTTATCATTATTCTACACTAATCGTCATTGTCCGATTTAACACATTTTTTAAAAATTCCATTTATAAAATAAATAGGGGTTGTTCATAGATGCCACTTCAATAAACGTGCATTATAATGTCCAAGCTTACATCTGACAGCAGAATTACGGCTTTACACGCTGGTTTTAAAAAAGACATAATTTTTGGTTAAAAATAACAATTTTAGAAGAACTGCCAAATTAACTAATTTTTAAGTAATATCGATGTCAGCACACATAATCGATATTTAATCGCGTACACGTGGTTTCAAAATTATTACTTTTACAAATGATTGACAAAAATATTGGGACATTTAATGTGTTTTTATACTCCCTAATGTTTTAAATGTTCAATAATTTTTTGGTTTTTGTTGTAATTAAAAAGTCGTGTTTTATTGTAGTTGTTAGGGTTCGGTACCTTTTAAGGAAAAAAGGAACTCTTATAAGATCACTTTGTTGTCCGTCCATCTGTCTGTTTGTCTGTCCATAGCCTTTATCTCAATAACCATTGGAAATATGGAATTGAAATTCAAATCATATACTCAGATGTACGGCTCCATGATTCCCTGAAAAAAAAGTATTTCTACATTTATTTAAAAAGAGATATTGCCGTTTATATAGAAAAAAAGCGTATTTCGATACTATAAAGGGAATCAAAATTAATAAGATACTTTCGGTTGTTTTTAAAAAAATTTTAAGTGTTATTCCACACTTACTTACACGGTACCTTAGAAAAAAATCAAAAAATTATACATTTGTGATTAAATCCTAAAAAATAATAGCCTAAAAGGGGGTTTGATTTTAAAGCCACTAAGTTCAAGTCAGGTATCAGGTGAAAGGGCTCTGGCTAAGCAAAACTTGAAGTTCAGAAAAACCTCGAGACCTCCAATTTTGTACGGAACCCTCCTTGGGAGAGCCCAACTCGCCCTGTCCGTTTTCTTTTATTTATTGATAACGATATGTGCAAAAAAATTTAGATGTTGGCTAATATCGATGTTTCTCTTTCGATTTTTATCGATCATCGATGATTTAGCTTCGATGTTGACATCGATGTCAACTTTGATGTTTTTGTAACATCGGGCATCTCTAGTACTCGGTCCTAGCAGATTATATTGTTTTCTATACTTACTTCAGATATTTTAAAATTAAATTAAATTAAATTAGCTTCACGCTGTATCCCGCACACAGCAGGGTAGGCAGAGGGAACCTAGTGTTAAGACACTCCGTTCCCCACTTTCTGCCGGATAATTAGATATTTTCTTAATAAATTATTAAGTTAGATGGTCTAAGTATTTCTTTAATAATTAAATTATTTTAAAAAATAAAGATATTGTATCATATAAAAGATGAGCTTAATAAAATATGGAAGTAAAAATCACAAAATTTTATGCGACACGTTATCATATTCTTACCGCTTATATTTACATTCACTTTAGCCATATGGATTTAATATTACAGAATACATATGGCTGAAGTGAATTATTATATTTATTACACAATTAAAATAAATATATTTAAAATGTATTATATACCTTTTTTATGTTAAAAATTTTTAATAGACTTTTAGTAACAATTTGAATTTTAATTTAAAAAATATAAATTAAATAAGCAAACATTTCAGTTTTGAACCGACTTCTGTAAGAAAAAAAGAGGTTATCAATCCGACTGTATTTTCAATATTTGTTACCTCAGAACTTTTGAGTGGGTGAAACGATTTTGATGATTCTTTTTTTATTTGAAAACTAATGTGTCCATTATAATTTGGTCCATTTCTGACAAATATATCTGTGAGAAAATCACATCTTAAATTTGCATTAAGTATGTGCGCAACAAAACTCAATATCACGCCGACCGATTCCGATGATTCTTTTTCTATTGGAATGGATACACTTTACCGGATTCCATTATTAAAACCTAACAAAACTTTCACCAAACAGTCCTTGCGGTTTGGTGAATGTTTTGAAACTCGGGAACATAAAAGTTTCAGAGGAGGAAAGAAGAACAGAGCTTCTCAAAGCAGGTACATCTTTATTGATAAACTTGGGATGAGGAGTTTATTAATGGTATTTTAAAAAAGGACGACATATTATTATAGAACTAACATTTCCACATCACTCCTCAGCTATGTAGGGGAAAGGTCATCCCCTTAAAGATAATCGTCGTAGTCTATATATTTTTATAGTATTATTCCATGCTTAGGAAAAAAACTTAGAAAACAAAAAATGAACGTAGCGGGATTCGAACACGCGTCTCTTGGAAAGCGCTCTGATCAATACTGTGTCATGTCATGTCAATGCCATACGTTCTCGAGCTACGTCGAAATTCTTATACATATGTTTTTACAACTTGTTTTTATTGCTAGCATCTCTGTAGGAAGATTTTTATAAATAACCGTTACCTAAAGATTATTGCTTAGAATTATCATTTAGCGAGAGAGAATGCTATTTATTAAATATTCTTTACATCTTTAAAGTGTTATTCCACACTTAGGAAATACTTGGGAAAATACTTATTAGAAAACACATAAAACCGTATGGCTTAGTTAGAGCACTTGGACTGTTTCAAACTTTTAGTTGTAGGTTTTTTTTTAATTTTTGTATGGTTTCTAAAAAGTATTTTTCTTTTCCAAAATATTTAGTTTAAACATGTTTACTTAGTTATAATATTTTACGTTTTTTAGAGCTCTACTAAAGGGATCATCCAAGATGATCCTTAGTGTATGTACGAGAGTATTATACAGAATGTAAGCGAAGTTTGTCCATACTGTATTTCGTATGGTACTCGTATGTCTGCGTGCGCCTTTTTACAAATGGCGTTTTATATTACAACGATAATTTTATTATTTATGTTAAAAAAAAATTAGGCTTTTATAGAGTACTTAAAACATCATTAGACCTCGAGAAAAAAAATAATTAAAAAAAGAACCCGCTCTCAAAGAAACGAAAGCATCCTAAAAACAAGAAAGTACACCTCTAAAAAAACATAAGCCATCCACCCTACAATAACCTTTTTTGAGAGACTTGTTAAAACCTACCATGGTAGTGCCTATAGTTTTGCTACAACAATACATCTTCATTGCAGATTCAATTACCTAAACTGAGTCTGCCACATTTTACAAAAAGATCGCATCTTATCTCCATAGTTTTCATTTTTTCCCGACTGCTAAGGAAGGGTTATGTTCGCGCGTATCTTGTATGTATGTAATATTCTTTATTACCTCATATCTCCACAACCTCTGAACGGATTAACACAATTGGGGTATCGTTAGATTCGTATTAGCAGCCCACGTGTTCTTAGATAGGTGACGTTAAAAAAACCAATCATGGCAGTTGTGGGATCCTATTGGACTTAGCGAAACAAAAAAAAATCGTTTCGAATACCAAAACCAAAAAGAAAATAAAGAAGCCCAATAGTTTATTAGGATGAACAGTCGGGACCCATAAGTGATTCTTTAATCAATAAAATCTTTATCAGGAACCCTGTATAATTGAAAGAGGTCCCAACTGTAAATCCTAGTAAACTATTGGGCTTGTTTATTTTCTTTTTAGTCTTATGCAGTCGGGGTTTTTGTTTTTACAAATATTTTTTTATCTCTGATTCATTTGCAATACCCACACCTGTTATAATTGTCAAACCAGAACTGTATTATATATGGCCAAACATGCAGTTATACTTTTTCACAAATAATGTAATAATTATATTACTAGACGAGACTTTATAGATTTTTTCTAATATCTCTGCATATATGATTACCTTGCATTCCTCCTTTCTTCATCTTAATACAATGATAATGTATTAGAAATTTTGTCATTCATTTGCTTAATTGATGATGAATAAAACAATATATAACATATTTCTTTTAACGTAATTAATTTATTATTAGATTTATGTGATTACTATTATGTGCTTTATTTTATATACATTTTTTTTTAACATTTTAATAACATGAAAAATATCAATTTATAGATTTTCCAGCCGTCATCATAACACCAGCAACAAGTGCTGTTATTGTAAAACCTTGGGCTACAATTCTGAGTCTCATCATTCGCTGTGACAATTGAGTCCTCCCAGTTCGAAAACACCATAAGCCGTAGGAAAGAGCTCCAGCTGTAGCAAGGCATCCTAAAATAAATGAATTTTGCTTTATAAGTTATTAAATTATTATGTAATATATTTTAGTTACAATTACAATACTATATAAGGATATATAAAATTGACAACTATTTACCTATTGGAACAAAAGGATTTTCACCAAATTTTCTAATAAATTTTTCTTGGGTTGTTTCAACATGATGCACCGGACCCATGTCGCGACGCAATTGCACCCAGTCAAGATCAGTTGGTTCCTCATTTGCCATTGTTAGATGAATAAAAATAAAAATATTCCAATAGAATAAATTGAAACTTAATATTCTTGTATTAAATTAAGTACCTATCGAGTAATTTGTTTATCGACCAACCAAATCATGAATGTAGATTTGACATATTTATTTTTTTAAGACTAGAAATGTCAAAACCTGTCAATTGTGATCGATTTGTTGATATCGATTAAATAGTATTTTTAATAATTAAATAGTTATATAGTACAAAGTAAAATAATTCCCCGTGTTGTTTTTACCAATGAGTTGCAAGAACATTCTAAATTATATACTTTATTTTTGATTTTATTAAAATCAGTGTATTGAACTATTGAATAGAAAAATTGTAGGTCGCAAACTCAAATATATATAACATTGAATAAATAATAAAAAAATAACGTCATAACGTCTTGTAAATCGAAGAACACCGGCTGCATGAAAAAGCATGATTTCTCACGACGAACTTGACATTATCACGTTCCGCCTGAGCCGAGTGTGGAAGCGAGAGCGCGGAATAAACGATAGAGAGTTACGATTGACCAGGGTTAGGCTTGTGACACACTTTTTCGTTGATTCATTCATTGGTAAGTAATAAAATTTGCGCGTTAACCAATAAGAAAACCTTATTTGTCGCGACAGAAATTTTCGAAAAACCTCCTCCTCTCCTGTAAGGCCTAATACAATTAATTTTCTTTTCCCAAAAATGAAAAAGTGATTTTTTCAAACAAAATAAGTTTATTGTTGTAATATAAAACGCTATTTGTCAAGAACAACGCATGCATACATAAACCTATCAAAAGGAAACCGAAGCGTACGCGTCATTCCGAAATCGAGTCGTAGGTATTGGCGGCAAAGTTTGGTTAATAGTAGTATTTTTGTAGTAGTGGTAGTGTTTACGTTATTGGTATATATGCGTAACTGCGTCACACGAAATACAGGTATGGATAAACATCGTGAAACGAAAAAAATCCTACGTCTAAACTGTTAAGGCATCTTGATTTATTTCTTCAGGTATGGGTTTAACACACACACATTTTTTTCACATGAGCGATCGGTTTTAAAATTTACCATTAGCACAATGCATCAATTCCTTTTGGTCGTTGACAAAGCAACGGATTTGTACAAAACTATATAGAAGATTTTAAAATCGATGACACATTGCTACCGGGGGAAACAAAATAGAATTCAAAAATACTGGGATACTGGGTCAAATAGATTTTAAAATTATGATTTTGAATTTTACAATAAATGGGAACTTGATTTCTAAAAAACCGAATTAAATATGCGGCGTAACGCGGTCTGACCATAGACTTACTCGTACATAACATATTCTTTCGAGATATTCGTAGGGTCCGTGACGTAAGGTATAAGTACTTAGAGCGTCACCTGTTTTGAAACGGCCACGTTGCGCACCAGCAACTATCTATCCCTGAAGTGAGACCAACTCTCTCTCTCTCTCTCAACTCACTACCGAAGATATTGAAGACCAAAGCAAAGTGGATTAGGTCGATGCCAAGTACGTAGACCTTGGCTTTAAGGGCCAGCTTTAATTCCTCGTAGAACAGAAAATCTTTATTACAGAAGTGCGTGGAGAGAGTCGAATTAGAATGGTCTTTAAAAAAGTTATTTCAAGCGAAATAAAAATCTAATATAATTAAACACTACAAACTTATGTATATAAAGATGTTCAATGATGATTAACTCTATTTGAGTTTTAAAAAATATATCGCTCTCACTGTCCAGCAAAAGGTTACACAAAAGGTGTTATTTTATAAGTAATTTTCAACATTAGTTCAACTGGCTGTCTTCATATCTTTTAATTCTCAAAGAATAAACTGGACAATTTTAAATTCTATGTTGTCCGTTGATTGTCACTACATTGCTCCTGTGTAATTAATTATATAAAACTTTATTATGTAAGTATTTAACACGAATACTTCTATAAACAATTGGAATCCCAAATCAAAATCGATTATAGAAATGTTGATATACGTGACACTTATTTTATTGTCTGTGCATTTTGTAAACTTCATTTATTTATATTTTATCTACTATTTTCCCTAGTATTCATTTCTCTACGTAGTGTACTTATTAAGGCACTGTTAAGAATATAAGATGTTTTCTAGTTGTGTTTTTATTGCTTTTAATATGGTAAGTTTTGTTGTCTTTAATCATTTCGATTTCTTATTTCAATTTTATCATATCTAACAGAATACATATTCTTGTGTTTTTGTTTAGTACATAATATTATGATGTCACATGCATTAGGTTTAGGTATTTTGTGTCCGTAACTCTTAATAATTCGAATGTACTGCGCTGAGTGCACCACTGTAGTTATATAACTAACAATGCATTAGATACAGGTGTACGATATACATTATTATGTGTTTAAAAGGTTATAATAACTTTAATCGATTTGCAAATTTCTATCAAGGCCATTAAGTGTACTAACACCATAGGTGGAAATGGCGAACTATAAACATATATAAAGAATATTTTGTTGAGAATATGTTACTACTGCTATTTATTGCGTTTCAATTGCCAGTGTTCTTTTAGAGATTATAGCATTAAGTTCATTATTGGTTAAAGTGTATAAACTCTTTATTGCACTGAGTGAGAAATATTGATATATAGTGCAAACTAATGTTGGCAAAGGTGAATTTATCTTACTTATCTCAGCAGAGGTTTATTTTAGGAAAGTATTTACAGAAGATCATATGTAATTATATTACAAAAATGCTTATAATACCTCCATGATCCCTTTGTGTAAACCAGTGGTTCCCAACCAGTGGTCCGCGGACCACCAGTGGTCCGCAGAGGCCTAAATATGGTCCGCGAACGATATATTGCGAATCGAACCCACAACCGTCACATATACAGTCACACGATTGTGACACTGGCTGACTGACTTATACCTACATAGTGGTCCCTGTTACCAAGAATGATAAAAAAGTGGTCCTTGATCAAGAAAAGGTTGGGAACCCCTGGTGTAAACAGACATGACTTAAGAAAATGTTTACCGGAGAAAGGAATAAAGATTGATCTTGCTCTTAAAAAAATTAAGTTAAATTATGAATATATAGTCAGAGTCAAATTCCTTATGCTTATTCTATTTTAATTGCTTAAAAGTAAGATGAACCTTTATTTGTTCTCTTGTAAACCTTCTCCTTTAACATGTCTGTTTATTAGTAGGGACCATCAATCTATTTATAGAGTCAATTTTGTATATAATTAACATATTTAAAGATCAAAAGCTTACATTTTTTAATGTTTGTTGCAGATGCTTCCGTCATCTCTTAATTTGAAGTCAAGTGCTTCTCAACGAGTGTCTTGAACACTACAACTTACAATAATTTTACTTATTTATTAACAATACATAAGTTTCTTAATGTTAGCACCTAGATATCAGTTTCTTATCATTTTGCTCGAGATAAAACACACCTAAGTAGCATATCTTTCTATGTTTTATAACAGAATTGTTGTGTTTTATTGTATTAAGTATTTATTAAGTTTATTATAAAAAGTAAAAATTGTAAAGTTTATTTGTGGCATTTTATCAAGATGGCAAGTGATCCAGAATTAAAGGATGGATTTACTCTTCCCGTTTGGATGAAAAGTAAACCAACCAAGTAAGTAGGACAAATTACAATAGTAAATCATGTGGTTGCTTAATTATTTTAAATATTTTGGAGTTTTCATGGTGCAGTGTGACAGCATCATTTATAGACAAATGGGACAGTTTTAAGAGAATGAATTATGTTAATTTCCTAGCTTTTAGATGAAGATAAAGTAGGGCATTCCACCAGTTCAAGGAATATTTAAAAAATTCGGCATTCCATGAAGAATGGATAGTCTTTACACCAGGTTCTCTCTGCCCACTCTGCAATAATAATTTTACGTGTTTTTAAATTGTGCCAATCTACATATTATACATATTATATGTATATATAATAAAAATAAATCATGTATATATAATAAGACTTGTTAATGCCTGTAATCACAAATTAGATAGATAACATTGACTCGTTTACATATTGAACTTTTTATTTTAATATCAATGTTTCGGTTGTTTGTAAAATTTTAATTTTAATTATATATTTTTTTATGTATGCTTATGGGAAAGATAACAAAAAGGCAAAGGAATGACCTTAAAAAAATATCATAAAGTATACAATATTATTACTTATTTAGAAAACATAAAAAATTGTAAATTGTTTTCTAAAAACATTTATTTCTTTTCTAAGTACTGAAAAAATGTGAATCGCTCACAATATTTTTACTTTACAAAAAATCTATTAAAAGAAAATTATGGCACAAAAGGTGTGCATTTTAAAATAATTGCAATAAAGGAAATTTATAGAATTCTAGTGTAATTGTATTTATTTCCAGTAGATTTATTTGATATGGTTGTAATATTAAATGTTATTACTACAAGTAGCTTTCTATTTTTAAATTTATATTTTTTTGTATAGTCACACATACTTTCTAGTGCCATTTTTCTTTCAGAACAAGAGACATTAAAAGTCTAATACCAATGATAAATTTTATAATAAATGATATTAAAGTAACTATAGTGCTATATTTGTATAAAAAACAGACCTACACAAGGTCATTTCTAAGCGCAGGTGTGGTCAAAACAAGTTGTCGCAATTGGTCGGCCCTCGATTTATTTCAACATAGAACCTTACTAATTTCCTTTACATAAACTACAAATATTTGACTGTGCCACGTCACCTGTTAGATTTATTTAATGCGCCAATTACTTACGCAATCGATACTAACAATGCACGACTTCACGTAAAGTTATATTAGGAATACTCGCGAGGAATAATATATATCTAGTTCAATATAAAGTAGATTACATATTATATGAATAATTTCAAAGCTGCCATCCATTTAACTTAAATACAAAAAATCAGCTTCAAGATGTTTCCCGTGTAGCAGAGCAGGGAGAGGGAATTCGTTCCCCACTTTCCGCCGAATTTTTCGAGGCATTATTGCGTGTTGAGTGGTGAAACTCAACATAGGGCTATTGCTTTGGTGCCAGAGCGAAGAAATATAGTCCCGAGTGGAGATCGAACCCACAAACGTCGTTACAGTCACAACTTTGTACCCCTGTGCTACAACTACCTCAATTTAAATTTAGATTTTTGAAAGATATAATCATAAAACTAACAAATATATATTTTTAAACTTTTTTTCATTTTAAATACGATTCATTCACTAAGAAAGTTATTAAATCTTTTATATTACAAGAATTGATTTATATAATAATAGAAGTGCATTTACATGTAATACTTTAGAGAAACCTTATCAACTCTTGTGACGTCAACGTCGATCGATCTTGATCTTGAGCAATTGACATCGCATAATAATATTATGTTTTTAATATATTTATCCATATATATATTTTGTTTAATTTTTTTTATCTCTGAGTGCGTACATACCGAACATGTTTTGAACTTAGGTACAATTGTATATTTAATTAAAAATATAAAATGATAAATTTTCTGGTTCCTGTTCCTTACATTTTAACGTCATTTTTATAAAAAAAATAAGTTAATACTAAATTAACAAATCTATAAAGAAGAATGTAAATTTTAACAATAAGTCTTATATTCTGTGTCTTATTTTATGGAACAATGAGCCTAAATACAGTTGCTATGAAATGTTGACATTTTATCATTCTTTACAAAGTTATAATACGTTTTGATGGAAGAATCTTAAAAAAAAATTTAAAAAATTATTAACATAGGGCTTTATATTATGGATTTAGCCTTATGATATACACAGGTACAGAAAGCTATTTAAAATGCTATAGTTGTATAAAATATTGATATTTTCAAAATTTTCAAAAATCACCTTCCTTTAGTATAGGGGTTCCCAATCTTTTCTTGATCAGCAACCACTTTTATAGAATTATTGTTACCAAGGACCACTATATAGGTATAATGAAAATAAATTAGTAATTAAACAAAAACTTTAATCAAAATCAAAAGTTTTAAAAAAAATCAGACATTTTGTATAATGGGGTGTGTGAATTTTTAAGTAAATATTAAATGAATGATGAATTTTAAAGTATATTAGTAAATTTAAATGTCAAAATATTTTATGTTTTACTGAGGAAACAACTGCTTTAGTATATAACATTTACTTGTTTTATTACCTGTAAACCTTGTAGAAAATACAAGAGAAATATCTTTTTAAAAAATTCTCTAAATAAATATTATGCTCAGGTTATCTTATCATCTCATCAACTGTGTGAATTGATTTGTCAATATTGTGTTTTGACGTAGCGTTCTATAATTAATTCGGTATTTCCTCTTCTTGTGTGTTCATTTACAATTTGTATCATAGCATTTTTTTTAATTTACATTCTGTCCCGCATATAGAAGGGTAGGCACAGGCATAAAGAAGCTAATAAGAAACTTCGTAGAGAGGCAGAACTCAACGCTGTTAATAAGAGCGGGCAAATAAAATTAATTTATTTCAACCCTCGAGTGGGTATCTAATTCACAACTATCGTTTGTGGACAGATGCTATCCCACTGCGTCATTATATCCTCAATTTTTATTTAAAATACAGCATTTTACATTCGTCTTTTGTGTTTGATGCATAATGTGCATAATTAAAATAAGCATTATAGTGCGTAGTATTTTCGAGACATGGTCGAGAAAGTCTAAGGATGATATTTGTATGAGAGCCAATTTATCTATTTATATCGTAACAATATGTTCACGTTTCAAATATAAGTCTATACGGTATATAAATAATTTGGCATTTCATATTTCCTATAATTTGTGCGCCAAGTCTCGTTATCCCCGCTACGGAGAATTCCATGATGTTTCGAAAATGTGAACGTATGTTTTTGACCTCTAACTACCTACCGTACATACTGGTACGTCGGCGAGTATGTTATGTAGTGTTTTGTTGGGGGAGTGAGCGTACACTACGATCCTATTGGTCGCCCGGCAGTGACGTCACATGTTATTTTTGTTTAGTTTACAAGGCATATTATCTTGATAAGATTAAACTACTAGCAACAGTATTTGCTATAAAATGTTATTGGTAGCATTAAAAGCTTTTAGTTAGAGTTATATTTTGCAAACGTTGACACCTTTTGAATATTCTCTGTGATAAATTGTATAATTTTTACTTACTTTAATTATATATTGGTGTTTTAATAGCGAACAGTTTGTGAAAATGATGAAAAATAGAAATATTGTGGCACAGTTTAGTACTCTGAACAATTTAATCTCGTAAGTACTCGTGTAGTGCACTGAAACTAAACAATTATATCATCGATTACTTGAAAACATTTCGATAAGAAGTGAAATTATCTGAAGTGAAAGTAATAATAGGGCAGTAGAAGTAATTAGAATAATATGTATAAATATACTCACTAAACTCAATAAAATGTTTTGTTTACAGCGATTATTAAATTGAAACTCTTTAACCGGATTACCGCGGGTCACGAATGACCGGACCACAGACTACTACAAAGTGTCCGAAACGTCTGGTTTCCAAAAATGTGCAATACTAAATATACCCGATTAATCAGGTTGAAGAGTTTCATCTAAAATGTGTAAAAATTGCCAAAATTACAGATCTTATTATTGTTTACAGGGAGTTTGAACCGTTCGCTTCATCCCCACCAGCTCCAGAGGATTCGTTCTTCTACATTCGCTATCCCAAACCGGACGTCCTGTTTGGCAAGACGAAGTTCAGCAATGACCTTCCTAAAGTCCTGACTGAACAACAGGAGTTGTCAGCGACATACAACGTGATCAAAGAGAAGGATTGGTCGAAACACACGAAGCCGTGCCAAGACGTCTTGCACGGCATTGCGCCTATTAATACTTCTGGTAAGAATCTTATTTAAATGTATATTTTGATCTAGAGCAGTCATAGCGGCGTTGTCTTTTAGTACATTTATATTTAATTCATCTACACTTGCACTCATATTTTCTTTAAGTTTTAGTAAATACTCTATAGGTTTCCCCAATTTACTATAATTTTAAGGAATAAATCAATTTAATGTTACATGTTAATTTTATATTTTATTATTAACCTACTAATTTTTATTATTTACATATTTTAATTTAAAAAACTGTTGTAACCGAGAAACATATACGTGAAAACGTCATATAACCTCTCTTATGTTTGTTAGTTGACTTTTTTAAAGTTTATTCAACTGTATTTTTTATTCATACGTTTTTTACTTAATTATTCTTTTGATAATCTAGATCTTTAGTTGATATGTATAATAGAAGTATTATTTTAAACTTAACACACCCTTCCTATGCTGAAAATTAAATGAAATTAATTATCGCTTACTATTATTAATATACTATTAATTATTATTATTAATCTTTGTGTAAGTTAGCGACTTACATGCACATTGATAAATATTATTGAATTCCCTTATTATTATATAAAACATAGCTCATTTGTTATTGTTGTTGGTAGGATCTACTTAAACACGAGCAAAATAAGCCATCTTATAGAAATACCTTAAGTAAATATTGTGCTAATTTAATTTACGAGGTGAACGGTGGTTCTGTAATCACTATCCATCTGTCTTTACGTAAACGTTACTTAACTTTTTTTTAAGTAAGTATATATTATTAAAATTATGAAATATATATATATATATCAGTTTTAGGTTCCACCGTTTCTTACTTTATCTTCCTTTCATTTATTGTTTGGCGTTTCAATGTAAATTATAAACTAGTTTGCGATATGTAAGAATATGTATTTATTTCTTGAAGGATACTTCGTGTCGCATTAGATAAATTAATTAAATTTAAATTAAAACACAAATATAGTAAAAGTACAAATATAGTATGTGTGAGTGTTTTTATTAAATAAAGTAAACTCTTTATAAAGGTCAATCTTATATATAATATGTCGTATACATATACATCACTTGTAAACACGACAAGCTGACTTCACGAAATAATTAAACAAGATTGCATAAGAAAAGTGAATGTGAAGATGATTAATGAATTTACCGGTTGTATTTTACTGTAATAAAGTTAAAATCCTTATTTTTCTCTAGTTTCTGTTATTTACTTTTAATTTGGTTTATTATTTATTTTATTTTTTTAACGAACATAGCGAAATTTTATATTAATAAGATTGGAGATATAAATTATATGTTATTGAATGAGTCGTTATATTTTATAGTCGTTATATTATTTTGAGATTATTATTTTAGTTGTAAGTTGTGTCTCGAACTGCACTAGACTGTGTTACAAGTGTAGGGCCAAAAAGTAATAAATAAAAAAAAACACTAAACTAACTAATAAATAAATTTTACAATTAAGTTTTGTGGTGTAACAATAGAGATTTATTAGATTATTGCTTATCTAAATTTAGACAGATACTTGATTTAAAATAATATTTCATAGTAGTAGTTAACTGAGATAAAGGAAACAATGTCATAAGTTATCTTTATACTTATATAATGAATATATTTAATAAAAAATATTATCTATCTTCTTTATATCTCTGCGAGTGGTCTTTTTTAAGTGACATTTGATTATACATACGTATATTTAAAAAAAAACAATCGAAACATATAGGTCAAAATTACTTGTTTTTTATGTGTTGGCCATTGAACTTATGTCTACAAACGACTAGTGTGATTAAATCCTCATAAATGTAGGTATGTATATAAATGTCATACTAACCTTGTCTATCTCAAGAAACAGGATATAATGCTACTGCCATGTTAGCTCTTACTGTGCATCAATAATGATATCTAAAGATATTACTTCTATATTATAAATCGATCTCGAGATGCCGTATTCATTCAGAGATATATGATATGGAATGAAAACGGCATCTCAAGATCGATCTCAGACTTGAAAGTGGTATATAAATACTGGCCTTAGTGTTTGCACTTTTATACACGTCATATAACCTCTCTTATGTTTGTTAGTTGACTTTTTTAAAGTTTATTCAACTGTATTTTTTATTCATACGTTTTTTACTTAATTATTCTTTTGATAATCTAGATCTTTAGTTGATATGTATAATATAGCTGTTTTGCATTACAACAAAACAGTTATTATGTGTATGAAGAAACACACAGCGTTGATTGAAGAAGCAGTCTCTTAATTTCGCCTATTTGCATATATAAATGGTTGACTTACCAAATAATCCTCGAAATACTTTCCTCTTTCACTTCTGCAGTGACGTACGTCATCTATTCTCTGTGGCGACGTGCTGTCATCTGTCACTCATAGAAGTCTTCATAACTCACCAGCAAGAACCTTGCTGCAACGCTGTGTGTTTCTTCATACACATAATAACTGTTTTGTTGTAATGCAAAACAGCTATATTATGTTACTTCGAAACACACAGCGTTGATTGAAGACCTGTTTGTTTACTGCTGGTGAAAGAGAATGTATGCAGACAAAGGATGCAGACGCTATGTGATCTTAAAGAAAATTAACTTTATATACCTATATTAAAAGTGAATTTTTAATTTACCTATAACACATTAAAGTTTTTCAAATAACTGAATACCCTTATTAAGACATTTCTTACCAATACTGTTTAACAAAGTTTTACTGGTGATCTTTCTTTAATTATTTCATCATAAAACCTTTATTTAATGGTATAAGCTCTTCTCTAAGTTAGAACAAAGTATCGTATAGTAATATCAAAATATCTTCTCAAATAATTTAGGATGTTTATATAATCATATTGTATCAACTTAATAATAGATTATTACACATAATCATTTCATTATATATTAATAAACTTACTTCACAAAAAACCTCTTTCGAAATTATTAACTTATCTGAAATTTTTTATTCTTTCAATGAGTTTATTACTGTTTACTTATCTGAAACCTTTAATTCTTCCAGTATACCTGAAATATATCATTATTATATCTTTTTAAAATTTCCTCTTGTTGTCAAAGTTGTTGTCTCTTTCAATATTTAGACCATCATTTAATAAATTAATATATTTAATCATTATTATTATCAAATGCTGCTGCTGCTTTCTTGCTGACAAGAGAAATATGTCTCCTTCAAAATTAAGACCATTTAAGTGGCTGGTTTAATAAAATTCATTATTGATATAAAAATGCCTACATAAAAATCAAAACTGATTGGTCCTTCAAACATTTAAACCTAAAAATAAAATGAATACTGACTGATATATTAGATATTCTGATACATCACAATGTGAGAGTACAACAAAATAATATTATGGTGTGCCACAATTTCCTTGTGCTTTGCTTCCAGAAAGTTATAATTATAATGTATAGTAACCACTGTCTGTGTGTACTTTCAGTCTGTCACATTAGCACCTTGCCATCAGGTTATAATACATATACATTCAGTTTTACTTGTCTATATCAAGTCTGGTATCTTTTCCAATTTCTGTTTTAATAACAATAAAATATGGTATTTCTTTCAATTCCTAATATTTATTTATTATTTCAATTTCTGTTTAAATATTACCATTACAATCAAAAGTGTATCTTGATCATCTCACCTTCAGTTTTTATTATATTGTATCTTTCTGATTTTCCTAATCTTTAACAGACTTGTTTCATGGTTCTTCTATTTGAATGCACTAGTCTTCAGCTAGGTTCTCAATATGTAAGTCTCTTATATTGTGGCCTAGTGCTCAGTGACTAAGTATCTATAGTATAAAGTTTGTCCTCTGTTATATATGGTTTTGATAATTAGCTATGAATTATTAAGGTACCCACAACTTGTGTCACTTTTATAATAAAAGTAATATTAAAGTAGAGTAAGTTGATATAATGCTCTTGTCATGAACTTTTTGTTATTAAAGTAATTGAGAATAAATAATTATGTGTCTAAATATAATATCCTCCTAGATCTAGAACAATAGATGTTATTATGAGTCCCTTGTGACGTTTAGTCGTGCAACGGCCATTTGGACCAGCCCACTATCTGGACAGAGAATGGTCCACCACATCTTAGATCTCCATATTTTATAAGGCCTCCGGAGCCTGGAGCAACAGATGTTCTTTAGACATGACTTCCCTGAGTAGTGTATCCCAGTCTTTTGCGTCTCACCCATTTTTGGAAATATAAGCTGTAAGTCCTTAGTGACGTTTAGTCGCACAACGGCCGACCATTTGGACAGAGAAAAATCCACGTCTAGGACGCTCCATATTAAATAAGGCCGCCGGAGCCTGGAGCAACAGATGCCATTCCGGCATGCAAATGGTGGTCAGCTTTATATCTCTCGATAGATATACCACCGTCAGAGTGATGATCAGACGATCTGCCAACTTTCAGATATATCATCAAGTTTACTACCTGGGTCTGTTCCTTAATTTTCAAATATACCATAAAATAAAATTACTTTCACACATTGATATAGTACTATATTCACACTCTGAAAGCTTATTTTCCTTATGCTTAGTGTTATATAAATATTGAACATTTCCATTAATCTGCATGCTATATATCACATCTGATTCATTCAGAACCTGCTTTCCTGAGATAACATAGCACAGTCAGGTGGACTACTCAACCTACATACACTGCAGTTTTGTTGAGAAATAGAATTACAGGTGTTGTATAGAGACTATGGATACCCTTCTTATGATTTGACTTCCTACTAAGTCTGTTATTGGCAACTGTGTCAGGTAAACTACTCAACCCACATGTGCTGTGGTCTACTTGAGACAATTTGACTTTCCACTAAGTCAGTTATTGACTAATATAAGTATTGGTTAATTGGTTAATGTGCATAAAGATCCACTTTTCCAACATCTGCCTAAAGAATCAAAGGCAATGGCAGAAGTAATTGTGCTCCATAACAACCCTCACACTCACACTCTTTTCTTTAGACGGTACACAACATAATTTCACACACAATTTAATTTGAGTGCTTCATTTAGACAACCAATAATACATAATCTCATGTATTTTATATGAATTGTGTTTACTGAAAGCAATCGTGGATTTGTAGCTGTATCAAAGATATTTCAATGTTTAATGATTAACTCAGCAGCCAAAATGTAGCATTAGTTTACTATTTCTGAAATATGAATTATTAATGTCAAATATGTCCTGATCAATTGCCATCATAAATCTGTTGGGATACACAACAACATATAAATGCCAGGTGATATGCCTGTGCTTTACTACCACTATCTACAATTGGTAACCATCATAAATGTCTGGGAGGCTCCCAGCAAGTCAAAGAAGTTGAATATATGCTAATGCATCTCCTGGTTTTTAATGATCCTCAAAAAACAATTCTCTGGGTGTAGTATAACAATTAACATAGAAATAATAGAGGTTATGTCTACCTTTTTTCAACCAAGATGATATAATTTGTAACTCTGTATGACTTTTACTAAATAAACTTGTTATTTTTTCAATTGCAATAATAATACA
Source organism: Heliconius himera (assembly GCA_021202915.1). NCBI lineage: Eukaryota > Metazoa > Arthropoda > Insecta > Lepidoptera > Nymphalidae > Heliconius > Heliconius himera. Next base: position 455,100 of record JAJHJA010000383.1, on the reverse strand, counting down.
TTTTATAAATATATTTATTTCTTTATTCTATTCATTTCTATCCAATTGAGTTTCCTTTTCTGTTCTATCATCTTCTTTATTTATTATTATTTTTGTATTTAAATAAATTTCTTATATGATCTATTTCCTTTTATCTATATTATACCTTTTTTTTTTTTTTTTATGTATGCAAAAAACACATACACTACATTTCTAAACTTTTATTTATTAATTTTGGTTACAAACTCTTTAAGTAAGAAGATATTATGAGATCCAATGTATTACTGTCAATTTATTTATTTTAAACTTTGATTAAAACTCTGTTAATTTCACATATTACACTAAATATACAAAATTACACATTTTATATTCTATCATTAAATGATTTAATTCTTCCGAAGACCTGGATCCAAGTAATGTGGAATAGTCACAGTAAGCCAGTTTACCAAATTGTTTAGCCCAAGCAAACAATTTTGTTCAATGTTAGATATCTCTCTCAGTAGATGATATTTAGTTTCATTTTATTAAAGTTACACAACTCCTTGTTAACTACTAACTTTAAAAGCTGGAGTAAATTTGCACAACCATTACAGACTCCCAGTTCCTGTAGTCTGTAGTCACTTATTGACAGTAGTCAACCTCTTGTCTGTTTATCACAATACTACCATTCTTGTTCATACACATTTTCAGCGACAAGTTACATTCTTTTATGTCACTAAGCTATAGCTCTGTTATAGATAATACAGGATTATCATAATAAATTCCTATAAGAAATAAAATTAACACAAAATGTTGTTGTGTGTTGTTACAAATAAAGTTCAAATTCAAATTATACTGCATTTCAGTATTAAATAGACAGTTATTGTCAAAATGAATATAGAGCCACCACCGGCCCAAGGAGCAGTTCTGTTGCCTAACAACTAAAAACATAACTCTTTTCAATAAAAGTTACAATTTTAAAACAATGTAATTGCAGCTATGCTTCAAACTATTATTTACATAGGTATATGTTATTATTACAATCTGTAATGCAAGTAATTATATATAGAATAATAAGCTTTACTATTACTTTTTTATAGTTATCATAAACATTTTAGATCTATGTCTGTATATAATGTACAGTAAAGTCACTTAATAAGTGTAAGGCTTAACCTTGCCCATGTTAAATAGAATGTTTTAAAAGACATTTTCGAAATAACCTTGAGTGTTGACATTTTTAATGTATAATATTTTGTCAAAATATCATATAGAAAATCTCTAATAAAATTCAGTAGCTATGTAATAGCTTATATGCTGAAATATAACTTACCAGTCTCAATTAGACTACTATTTTAATTTTCTAAGTATCAGAAGTTTGTACTTTACTTTTGAACTCTTATATAGTAAAGGGGGCTTACAATTTTTTCTTCTCATTTTTAGTAAGCTAGGAAAAATAGCTAAAAACTTCAAGGGATCGTTGGCCATTTTGAATTCTGAAAACAGCAACTTTCCTTTACCTGTACTTCTGAAATATATACACTCATTTTGCGAGACACACCACAAATATAAACTAAACTCCTTTATATAAAGATATTTAACACAAAATTAATCTAAATGATTAATGATTTTCGAGAAAAATTTTGTTATTTATAAATTTTTCATCCGATCGCGGCAAAATTATAAGACGCTATGAGTGACAGATGACAGCACGTCGCCACAGAGAATAGATGACGTACGTCACTGCAGAAGTGAAAGAGGAAAGTATTTCGAGGATTATTTGGTAAGTCAACCATTTATATATGCAAATAGGCGAAATTAAGAGACTGCTTCTTCAATCAACGCTGTGTGTTTCGAAGTAACATAATAGAAGTATTATTTTAAACTTAACACACCCTTCCTATGCTGAAAATTAAATGAAATTAATTATCGCTTACTATTATTAATATACTATTAATTATTATTATTAATCTTTGTGTAAGTTAGCGACTTACATGCACATTGATAAATATTATTGAATTCCCTTATTATTATATAAAACATAGCTCATTTGTTATTGTTGTTGGTAGGATCTACTTAAACACGAGCAAAATAAGCCATCTTATAGAAATACCTTAAGTAAATATTGTGCTAATTTAATTTACGAGGTGAACGGTGGTTCTGTAATCACTATCCATCTGTCTTTACGTAAACGTTACTTAACTTTTTTTTAAGTAAGTATATATTATTAAAATTATGAAATATATATATATATATATCAGTTTTAGGTTCCACCGTTTCTTACTTTATCTTCCTTTCATTTATTGTTTGGCGTTTCAATGTAAATTATAAACTAGTTTGCGATATGTAAGAATATGTATTTATTTCTTGAAGGATACTTCGTGTCGCATTAGATAAATTAATTAAATTTAAATTAAAACACAAATATAGTAAAAGTACAAATATAGTATGTGTGAGTGTTTTTATTAAATAAAGTAAACTCTTTATAAAGGTCAATCTTATATATAATATGTCGTATACATATACATCACTTGTAAACACGACAAGCTGACTTCACGAAATAATTAAACAAGATTGCATAAGAAAAGTGAATGTGAAGATGATTAATGAATTTACCGGTTGTATTTTACTGTAATAAAGTTAAAATCCTTATTTTTCTCTAGTTTCTGTTATTTACTTTTAATTTGGTTTATTATTTATTTTATTTTTTTAACGAACATAGCGAAATTTTATATTAATAAGATTGGAGATATAAATTATATGTTATTGAATGAGTCGTTATATTTTATAGTCGTTATATTATTTTGAGATTATTATTTTAGTTGTAAGTTGTGTCTCGAACTGCACTAGACTGTGTTACAAGTGTAGGGCCAAAAAGTAATAAATAAAAAAAAACACTAAACTAACTAATAAATAAATTTTACAATTAAGTTTTGTGGTGTAACAATAGAGATTTATTAGATTATTGCTTATCTAAATTTAGACAGATACTTGATTTAAAATAATATTTCATAGTAGTAGTTAACTGAGATAAAGGAAACAATGTCATAAGTTATCTTTATACTTATATAATGAATATATTTAATAAAAAATATTATCTATCTTCTTTATATCTCTGCGAGTGGTCTTTTTTAAGTGACATTTGATTATACATACGTATATTTAAAAAAAAATCAATCGAAACATATAGGTCAAAATTACTTGTTTTTTATGTGTTGGCCATTGAACTTATGTCTACAAACGACTAGTGTGATTAAATCCTCATAAATGTAGGTATGTATATAAATGTCATACTAACCTTGTCTATCTCAAGAAACAGGATATAATGCTACTGCCATGTTAGCTCTTACTGTGCATCAATAATGATATCTAAAGATATTACTTCTATATTATAAATCGATCTCGAGATGCCGTATTCATTCAGAGATATATGATATGGAATGAAAACGGCATCTCAAGATCGATCTCAGACTTGAAAGTGGTATATAAATACTGGCCTTAGTGTTTGCACTTTTATTAGAGATGGCAGCGAATGCGTCATTGATACCTTGAATGCAATTTATCTTTATTGTTCAGAGTTTATTGTTAGTAGGTATTTAATAACGTGCATACTTTATATAATAGCGTTTTCGACACAATTCAGTTTAATTTAAAATTTTTGCAGCAATTTTTTCATGTTCAAATACTCACTAAAGTATTATTATTATTCGATGTTTAGTTAAATTACTGTTGAATTTCACGAAATGTGTTTTCGTTGTCGTCTTTATATTTCAATTAGTGTAACTATCTATAATATGTAATTGTAGGCAGATTCCATTCGTATCGTATTTATATAAACTATTGATTACCACACAGTTTGTTTGTGATTTGATTTTATGTATAAAAATATTTATTTTTCTTTCTCGTCTTCTCTTTACGCACAATCTCACATAGCAGGGTAGGCAGACGAAAGTTTTAAGAAGTGTACGTTACTCACTTTCCGTCGTATTCTCGAGGTATTGCGTGTTGAGTGGCGGAACTCAACGCCGCGTTTTGCCTGGTTATCAGAGTGGAAAATAAACTATCAAATAATTCGTCTCACCGTATAGGAATCAAATCCACAACCGTTGTGTTTACTTAGTCACGCGCTTGTGCCTCTGCGCCACAGCTGCATCAACATTTATTTAAATTGTGAATATTTTGTCTTCAGTTAAATCGGCTAACGTTAAACCCAAGCCAGCGGGCACAGATGATGGATTCAAAGGGGAGGGTGCGGCGTGCGGCAGTTCCGTCGTCAAGGTTAGTACATAGTCGTATGCATTATTATCAATTTATATATATTTTTTAATTTCACACTGTATCCGTATTCGTATATAGCAGGGTAGGCAGAGGAAACCCTCAAGTCAGTGTTAAGTCTTTGTTTCTGAGTATCGACCAAACATCAAGATTTTGCATATTGAGTGGCGGAACTTAACGCCGACGTTACACTCAGATGCAGTGCGGTTCGCGGTCCTCTGTTTATATTATATTATTAAAAAATCCTTATTAATACCTACTGCTTATATAATTTTATTTACTATATTTATTATGAATTTTAGATATTCGAAAATTTCCATCCTGCCTTCAATAAGGAAATTAAGGTTAATTACATATTTAGCATTTTAGTTTGATTGGAATAACATGAACCACATTCTTAACATTACATATAGCTTGATACCATATACACGCTTCCATGTGGTTTCTCACTTATAACTTGATGTATTTTAGCATGAAGAATAATACCGATAACTTTTTTTATATTAGTTGTTTTTATCAGAAGTAGTTGCAAGTAACTCAAGGTACTTCCGAGCTCGTTGCTCCATATAAATGCGCGCGCGCAGTGACTCAGCTATACGTTCACCTAAATAACTGTATCATTAATGTACGTTAGAATGCAATTCATATTGAATGCAATTTTGTATATTTATGAACTGTATGTGAATAATTTGTGTGGTGTGCTGTCATTTTGTAATCAAATGTCTTTTTTAGTGTAGCTAATAATGTGCATATTTAAAAAATATACATATAAAAATAAATGCACCTGTGTTTGTTTAACTTCATGAACATTTTATAAGAAAATATAACATAAATGAATTAATTGTTTTTGAAATAGTTTTTATGTGTACACATGAGTACATATTTGCTTTGGCTCATCCTTTCTAAATTTACATTCAATCCGAATAATTTACCTATTCACAGGCGTAGGAATGAGGGGCCAGATGGTCTGTGCCCATCCTAGACTTCAAAAAGATCAGCTTGTAATTAATGTCAAAACCACCCCTGGAAATTGTCACTAGACACGCCCATATACTTTCAATATTAAATGCAATATTTATGTGTCCATTATTATTATTTTTATAGGTGGCCCACCAAATGATACAAACTCGTTCGCCACGAGGTTTCACAGTCGCCACGCCAGTTGATGAAGGAGCTCCGGAGCCTAAATCTAAGAGTTTAGCCAGACGTGGAAGCAAAAGTCTACCTGCTACACCGGTGCATTCACCACCGTCAAGTCCAACGAGCCGTAGGAGGATGAACGGCAATCGGTAATTATTACTATTATTATTTAATATATAACTTTATTTTCCTTAGTTTATTGTTCACTAAAATATATTTAATTGTCGTCCTATAATGAAAATATTTGAAATCATTACTCGAAGTGGGAATCGAATCCCTAACCATTACGTTTACAGTAGGTCAGTGCTAATTATGGCCAGGAATTTACATAAAATATAATCTTTCATAAGAAAGTGAAGAAAAAATTTATAAATAACTTAAGTAAATTTAAATGCAAAGGGAATTAATTTAAATTCAGTTAAACTTAATGATGAAATTTCACACAGCTCATTTGTATTCTAGTTTAAACGGCTTTAAGCCGTTTCAAAGAAACTAGATTAAGTTATTTTATTTATATAACGTAAAGAGCTTTTTTCCTATTAATCTCAAATTTCACATCATATTTATTGTAAATAAGATCAATATCAATAATTTAGTATTTTTTTAAGTCATTAAATCCTTAAACATTCTTTAAAAATGCACACAATACATATTTGAATAAAATCCTTATTTAGTTCATGCCTTTTATACATGGGGCACAAGCGCGTGACTGACTGTAAACTGTAACTTGTGAAGGAAATGAAATTTTCGTTTTCTTTGCTCTAGTGTCGGGGCAAAACGCGGCGTTGAGTAACGCCATTCAACTCGTGAATCCTCCACAATTCTTCGGAAATTATACTACTATATATACTAGCCTCCCTCGTTACTCTTCTACTCTTCTGCTCTTCTGGGATACAGCGCGAAGATGAGATAAAAAGAAAAAACAGTTTTAGTTTTCTCATATTAATATTTAGTATATAAATTCTTCAATCAATAAATCAATCAATTGTCGTATTTATAAAAAAAGTTATTTATGTAGAACGAGCGATGTCTGGATGATTAGATAAAAACATTATTATCGTTACATAAAAGAAATCTATTTCCATTGACTTTCCTGACGTTTTAAGTTTTTTAACTACGACTCGGAATTTAATTCGATTTTAACTTATTCACTAAGTGAAAATATTTATGACACTAAAGCCTAGAATGTCAAATATTCGTAGTGTGATGTAATAAAAGAGGAGGAATATCGTACACTAACTAATCAAAACGCGAAATAACTAAATTAAACTTGTAATACACGCGAAGCCGCATCGGAACACTAGTATACAACATATATCAAAGAGATGCTAATCAGAGATAATCTTATACTGCTTCGTTTACTCTACAATTTTAAAACAATAAAATTTGTCAAACTTTAATAGACAACCGAGGCCGGTCGTGGCGCAGCGGCACGAGGTGTGACTGCAAAACCGACTGGTTCTGGGTTCGATTCCCACTCGAGGAGATGAAATATTTACTTAAATTTATATTTCCATTTCTTCGCTCTGGTGTCGAGGTTAAGCGCGGCGTTGAGTTCTGCCCCTCAACACGCAATGCCTCCAGAATTCGGCAGAAAGTGGGGAACGGAGTGTCTTAACACTAGGTTCCCTCTGCCTACCCTGCTGTGTGCGGGATACAGCGTGAAGCTAATTTTAATTTTTTTTTTTTAATTTTTTTAATAGACAACGATCACGTGTAGAAGCAAGTGACAAGTAATAGTAAATCGCTATTCATTTGCACAATTCTTTAAACGACTACTTAGAAGACAAGTAAATGACCAAAGCACTTAGCGAGACACTTTTTTTATCATTTTTGTATATTATTATATTTAAAAACTTAATAATACATCGAGTAATTAGCTACAAAGACTACGTAAAGATTCTGTAACAAAAAATTGCATTTCGGTTTTTAGTGTTTTTCTATTCCAAATGTTATGACGTCGCATGAAATATTAATTCGTAGAGCACAATTGACTCTTATTAAAATTTTGCGATAATTATCAACCACGACAAATTAGGATTATCAGAAGATCCATTCAGAAATGATACAATTTTTACTGCTTGTCCTTTTTTAAATGTTAGGTATGTTTATATATTGTCTTAAATAAGTATAGCAATTACAGGTCCTTTACAATACGGTCGACTAGTTGTGGCCCTCCTGAAGTTAGCTGCCGATAGTTGGGCAAAATTAACTTTAGAAACTTTCTTTGTTTTGATTATTTTCTTGCCGAATGAACCATGCGCAAAAGTTCAGAAAAAGAAACTTCAAGGCGGCCAGAACTAGTCAACCGTACAAAACACAAAATCAGAAAACATATGTGTAATTTAAAATTTTCTTACGCATGCCATATTTTGTAAACATTTTACTTAAAATAAATTGTTATTCTAGTTATTTCACGTCTCCCTTCGAGCCTGTCGAAGATATAAACAATAGATCATGGCTTACAACTGCACTTCTAGGATTCAAGAAGGATCTCACTACCTCTACTTCGACACTGGCTGAAGAAGACGCTTTGGAAAACAGATTACAAGGTATATATTAACTGTTATTCCACACCAGGATTTTTTATTTAGTAAAGTGTGAATCGGATTCGCGCACGATGGGTTCGGTACAGTTATCCCCTTTCCCCTATTCCCCTAAACCTAAGAGCCTAACCTTAAATTGGATTTAACCTAACCTTTAATTGGATAATAGTAGATGTACCCGTGTAATCTTAGGTTTATTCCATGTTCCAGCATTACCCGTTACGTATACAACAAACGTCATTTTTTGTTATTCAGATTTTTTTGTATTTCTCGTTATACCGACAACAGTCTTAGTCATAGGGTCCCCTACTCTTTACTTAAAAAGTATTAACGTTTTGTAATTATTAGAAAAAAAATCATCGAGTATATGTATTTTTTTATCTTTGTATCTTTGTTTGTGTACTATCATTTTCTTTCATAACCTATAAATTTTCCAAATATTGTAATTAAAAATAAATAAGAATTGCGTTTTATATGACTTGATATTTATTGGTTACAATTAAATATCCTTGCTCTGGTAATAAGGCAAAACGCGGCGTTGAGTCCCGCCACGGAATGCCTCAAGAATTTGACGGAAACTAGAGAGAACGGAAGTATTGTCTGTTTCCCATTAAGACACTGCCGCTAAAATTCCGTTTGCCTACTCTGGGTGTAGCTAAAACTATTATAGGTATAGCGATAGCGTAAAGCTAAAAGAAACATGTCATATTTTGTGTTAAACACACGATTTTCTAAAATTTTCTTATTTATTTCCAGTTGGCTCCTTAGCAGAGTCGGTTGAAAATCTGGGACCTTCACCTAAAATGGAGCCTAAAGATATATCTCACGAAACTTCAAGTCAACAGCCGAAGTTGTCCAAACCCGCACACGCTTTTCGTCCCAAACCCTCAGAACTAAGGGAAATGAACTTTTGGTCACCGACATCCATGTAAAGTAATATATCTGCATTCATTATTAATTGTAAGTTTATATTTACTATCGTCTGTATGTTTGTATGTATGTCTAACTAATTATATTGTAAATGTAAATCTTTCTTTGTTTTTTTTTTTCAAATATATTTTTGTTTTGGTTGAGCGTAAATGGAATATTATTCTTTATTTTATATTTTGCCATAAATTTCAGTAAAAAGAAGATAATTAAATATTTACAGTTTGATGACAATGTGAAAACAATGATTAATTGCAAGAACACTTTCATGCGAAACAAAAATGTATCTATAAATAAACATATTTGTAATGTGTTCCTTAAGACAATACATATTTAAAAAGAAGATTTTGTATTAATAGTATAACTTCTGCCGTTGGATGATATTAAAAATGATATTAGATAATGCTTAGATGTTAGTTATATATATTTCTATTTCTATTACACATTGTGACAGTAATAATCTTATTTATTATCTAAAACGGCTACAAAAATAAAAGGATTGGATTAATATTTTGTTTTCCATTGTTCTCGCGTTTTAAGACAGGAAATGATGAATTTGCCTTATCTCTTAAATGCGTAGATATTAGTTGACAATGATTGACGAATTATTCACGTGTTTGGGTTTCAATAATATAATGTATTGTACTTTTAAGTATTTCTAAGAATCATTGAAGTGTTCACGATACAAATGGACAGACGGTTAATATTAGTTAACAAGTTAAGAAAGCGATTAATTAATATTATATTCCAGTTATGTTTAAAAATCACCCATATTCATTTTAGTAATATTTCTGTCATCAACATTTGTTATATTTTATGTATAAGCTCTCATTCGAAACATTATATGTTTTATAAAAAAAAAATACTGCAAAGTGTGAAAGGTTTCATTAAACAAGAAGTTTTTGAATATATTTCATTAATTAAGTATGTTAATTTTAATGTATTAATAATGTTGTATTTGAAGTGTTTTTTAAATGGATATGAGTGGTTGGATTTTGAAAGAATAAAACTTAATTCATGGATACCTTTTAGTGACGACGAACTTTTGTTCTTATTGTAATATTTGAATGTAAATGTATTACTATACGTTGTAACATCTTTATCTCAATTTAAATGCCGCCTTGGACTTTACTGGAAAATATCAGTAAAAAAAAAATATTTTCTACTTCTTAATGTATTATAAAAGCACATTAATTTACTAATTAATATTCACGTAGTTTATGTATTTTGTATAAATATTTAGTTGTGTTTAATCTAGAGCAGATATGATTTCCATTATCGATAATAGACTAATGACAGTTTATTCAGTATGACTACAGCTAAATAAACTTTTATCTACTACACTCGAGTTATCATTTACGTACCCACATTCGATGTTTTTAGAATCGATGATTAATATAACGAATTAATGTTGGTAATATGTTTTTGACATATGAATTTAATACTGTGTTTATCAAGTTATATGGAAATAGGAATGGTTTTAAGATAATTTGATAATAATTAATATAGATTTACTATCTATGGTTATCTATGGTTAGATATGGCGTGAATATCATATAAAGTCTGAGGTTGATGTTGGGATTGTAAACAAATAGCTCCGTACGTTGTATAATATCAGAGTTGGTGATATAGTAGTAAAAACAAACAAATAACTCTGGAGTCGCGGCAAAGACAAAGCGCGGCGTTGAATTCCGCTACTCAACACGCAATGTCCACATAATTCGGCGAAAAAGTAGAGAGCGAAATGTCTTAACACTAGGCTCCCCCTGCCTATCCGCGGGGTACAGTGTGAACCAAAAAACATTTTTTTTTTCGTATGTCATGCAATAAATATTTCTAAATATAGTTAAATTTATAATTACATCTTTATGACTGCTAATATTGTTCGTGAGTAAAAGTAATAAAATATTCTCTATAATTATAATATTATGACGCAAGTATCGTTTGCGTGAATGATAATTTGATAACAAAAATAAATTACGCTCTATTTCCCCGTGTTCGTGTTAACTACTTTTGTTAAAGTATTAAGGTGTGAGTACGTATAATTTATTTCGTGTATATATACGTATTATAATTTGCGGCCAATCGTGGCGCAGGGGCGCAAGACTTAACGTTTGTGGGCTCGATTCCTACTCAAGAACTGAAATATTTAATATGTAAGTAATATCGGTATGTATGTAATATGGGTATTACACTATATTTAATATATATATTTGAAAACAACAATTGTAAGCATGCTATATCAACGTGCTACATGAGTTGAAGTAATATTGACCAGATTGAGACTATTAGGTCTCGTCCCATTAGCGCCATCTCGATGCTATCCTTGCCTTCAGAATTCGGCGGAAAGAGGGGAGCGGAGTGTCTTAACATTAGGCTCTCAGTCTACCCTTATAGTAACGAATTCATTTTACGGGTACGCTGCCCAAATCGGGACTCGAGCGGGTTATGTTGGACCGGCAGATGTAAGCCTCCTTACTACCACTAAAACCTCACGGTGCCTCCTGTACCACCACAGGCCGGGGCTACGAAAGCCAAGGTATACTTCCATAACCCCGACGGGCCTCTGCCTATCCTGCTAAATGTAGGACTGTAACCCTGTAATGCTGTGAAGCTGAAAAAACAAACAATATAATTTATCGTGTTATTTTGTAATATTTATAAGTTTAGAAATGACGTAGGCATTTACAATTTTTTTTATTATACCGATTGGTATCGATTTGCGCTCGACTAAATTTTAAAATATTTTCATTTCGTTGGTCTTACTAAAAAAAGTGGTTTACTCATTTTAATATACTAAGTGCCGTTAGTACTTATGTTAGTACCAATAAAAACGTGCATGAATTAACTGAAAAATACATTTGTTGCCTGCTTGCCCGTACGTCCCCCGTTCTTGAATGTACGATTAAAGACCAAAATCTATTTATGTGGCACATTGCCTGTGGAATAGCAGGAACACTATACAATCCCTTGGAATTTTATTTATTGGGTAAAGTATGTAACAATATGTTACATACTGTTCATACTGTACCTGGGCGACCCAGGTATTCCATACGTTGCCGAGGTATTGTGTGAGCAATAGATATGAATTCTACTCATTCTTCATTCATTTTCTTCTTCATTCTCTCATCTTAATTCTCATATCATCAGATACAGATCTGTGTCTTTGACTCGCCTAAGTATCGAAAGCGAAAAATCGCAACTGTTTTATCGCTCTGATATTAAAAACTTCTACTAAGTGTATTTTTTTTCTAAATTTCAAGTATTTAAACTCGCGTCTATTGCCTTTAAAATAATAATGTTATTAGAACATGACAGAAATTCAGATTAGTAAATCAGGTCGATGCGGCCGAAGCTGCGAGATTGCACATAAAACACCACCTTATCTAGTGTAATTTTAAAGTAAATCTCAATTCAATTTTGACTCCAAAAATCTGTTATTTACTCACACTCAGAATCAAAATAAAAATTGTGACTGCGACCAGCATTTTAATTTATTATAAATATATCTGACCAAAGGACAATGTATTCTGCCAAATGGATATCTAAGGATATCAAAGCTTCGTTAAAGCTTTGTGTGGGGGTAACTAATAATCTGTGCGTCATTATTTTGATTTCCGTGTGGTTCCGTAAATCATTCTATATTTACATATTTCTCCTTACCCAACCATATTTTTACATATTTCTCCTTACCCAACCTATGTTAAAAAAAATTAAGGTTCTTATCATACTAAAAAATCAAGTATTTTTAAGTAAGAAAATACAACATAGTGATCGATTTGTTTTTACTAAGCGTTCTACTGCAATATCGCATGCTACTGAAATCGACAATTCCAAATAATTGTAGCGATAACAAACCCGCATGGCCGGAATAACCTTTTTATTTCATTTTCTAGCAAACAAAGCACTATTCCTGTCGCGTGACGGAATCTCGTGTACATTTTATGATTACCCAACCATTTGCCCAGTTCTGTTATCGTTCGGCTGTGACTTATAACGACGCTACTTTAATACGACCTCCTCGATTTATGTTTTTATTTGAGTACAAAATTTTAGAAATAAATTTTAAATTTTAAATATCAATTGTTATAAAAAATACATTTAAAAATATTAAAAAAAAACCCTATCGAGGTTGGGGCAAGGGTCCAAGCCTTCGTTGGCTAGGGCTCCAGAGAATTAAAGTAATTTATTATTATTGTAGATGTATGTGTATGTATATAATATCTAACATTATTTTTTTTAAAAGGTATGTTAAGTTTGATGATTTTTTTTATAAATATTAACTAGCTAGCTCTACTACGTGGCCACGTACGCCAAGTATCTACAACGTGGCTATACTACGCGTGGAGGATGTCATCGGCGGCAAGGGCGCGCCCCGCAGAACTACAGCTGCATATTACGGTCGATGATTATCTTCATAAAATTTCCTTAATGTTGAAATATCTTTCGCTCGTACGTTTCAATATAGATACATGTCAAATAAAAATCGATAAAATATCACCTTGCAATTTTTTAATTATTTTTTTGTCACAAAATGACTTATTGGGTCTTTTTTATAAGAGACAGATATCCGATGTCGAGGACTTTTTTTATAACTAAAAAAATAGAATATTTTTGTCATATATTATACAGACACATATGCAACGATTTTTGCAGCGCTTAAAGGAATATTATTGTTCGATGTCATTCAATATTATTGTTATTTCGTTGTTTAAGGCTCACTAAAAATTACACCGTAATATTTTCATATTCACCAAAAAAACGTAAATCGGACAGATAGATCCGGAGATCTTAGCGTTTAAACAAACAAACTCTTCCTATAATAAAGCATTATATTTTTTTTTACTAAACCTCTATTTTATGTCGCTATAGCCTTTGTTTAAGGGTTGTAATTTTTATACGACGTTAGATAAAAGTTGACTTTATCATGAAGTTTATTTAAACGCTAATGCACTTTTAATTATTTTTCAGAACTTTCGAAAAGCTTGCGACTGTTTCCACGTAGCGGAGTTATACAGTGTTATATTTTTGTAATAAAAAAAAAAGAATAGAGAAATCTACACGCGATTCCATAATTCTCGACACACGCACGGAATGTAGGTCCAACACTACAATAACATGTTAGGTATTAAAATTTACGTTAAAATAAGTTTTTTGGTATTTGCAAATACTTTTTTCTAATTTGGGTGGTGATTGGATTTTAAGAAATAAAATTTAGATAGAATACCAACTATCAAAATATTGTAAAAATGGGAGCCAGAAATAAAAAGAAAAATATTTTTTTCCGATACATCATTTACGAATAAACTTAATTTCATAACACTGCGTTAGTCAGTTTCCGTCCTTAACCCGAAACATTTCGTTTTCATCAGAAACCAGAGCAGGAAAATAAAAAAAATCTTTACCCCAAATGAGGAACGAACCCATAACCATTGTGTTTACAGTTGAGTACCGCCTCTACGCCGTACGATGGCCTCAATTAAAAATCTCTTAATACAATATTAGAATTTCAATTGCCCAAAGAAAAACCATGTCTTTTCCAACAGCTTTCTTCTGGCTTCTTAATTAGTCTTGTTTCATTACTCAAATCGGATTTGCATTCACGGCCACGGTTGTCGAGAACAGTCTATTTTGCGTGGTCTAAAAATTAATTTATGTTTTTTAAATCTTTGATAAGTGAAGAGTGAAATTACAATTTGAAGTTTATTTGCTTTTTTGTTTAGGTGTTTGCCTCATCACCTTAATATCTTCCCAATTAAAAATATAAACTTATAACCAATAACATCTTTTGCCTAAAATCAATTATACGTAATACGTAAATTTTTATCATTGTCAAATAGAATCAATGTAGCTATGAGATAGTAATATGAAACCAATATTTAATTTAAAATTGATTTGGTATGGGTCCATCCCGGACGGCAATCGAATTCCTTCTAACGCCAGTCACGTGCCGTCCTTTCTATGCATCCGCTCGGAAATCGAGATATTCTCTATACTATAGGCAATCTTTAGATTTCATATAGATATGTTAACATTGTATAGTTTCATTAGTTGTTTTTTGTATGTGCTCGTATATATGCATAGTATATTAGTTTCACCGGCGGCTCCGTTCTCTTTTTTAATGGTACAGTGCTGGAGGTAACACTGGAGGACAGTGGGTTACGTCAAAGCATGATTTAATGTAAAAATGCCTACAGATTTTCTTGATAAATGGATTGATCATCATACACACCAACAAATTTTTATTCAATACAAATATATTTTTAAATTTCACAGTCAACAGTAGTTCCTGAGATTAACTAGTTCAACCACAATTAGTTTAGCCTACCTAATATTTAACTCGTTATTTTAATCTTTTCTTTTTTATTAGGTCACACAATGGAAGCCATACACAAGTAAGGTTACCAACATTTGACGATATTGTGCCTTGTGGCCTAGTTTTTCCGTCGACAAATAACATATATCTTCTTCTTCTTCAGCTTCACGCTGTATCCCGCACACAGCAGGATAGGCAGAGGGAACCTAGTGTTAAGACACTCCGTTCCCCACTTTCCGCTGAATTCTGGAGGCATTGCGAGTGGCGGAACTCAAAGCCGCGTTTTGCCTCGACACCAGAGCGAAGAAATGAAAATATAAATGTAAATATTTTTTTCACTTCCTCGAGTGGGGATCGAACCCACTACCAGTCGATTTTACAGTCATACTTTGTGCCTCTGCGCCACGACCGGCCTCAATAACATATATATAGCTAAAATATAAAAAGATAAAGCAAATTGTTCTACTTTCATATGGGCAGGAAGCCGTGAAAATTGACGTGACGTGAGTAAATGTCGTGCCATTTTATTTGAGTGCCCCACAAAGACTGCGGGTACCGCTATCATCACATTAATTAGTCACGAATACCATTAAAAGGTTTCGCCACTCGACCTGCGTCAATTTTTTTCTTCCCAATTTACCACCTAAATGTTGACGGTCCGCATAAATAAGTAACAACCCGAGCTAAGGCAATAAATATTAAGCATATTAAATAAATAAATGTTAAGAGTTTTCTGTTTTACATAATGCATTGTCTATTTTAATTTTTTTTATGACTACAAATATTTTAATATACCTTTTTTCCACGATAGTAGGTTAATAATATATAGAATAATAAACTCTAAAGTTAAGGAAATTTATTTAATTATTATAAGCTTAATTAAATTAAGCGTGTCAATAAACATATATACATTTACTTATATATTTTATGTTGTCATCCAAATTGTATATTATCTTAGCGTAATATATAAATCTCTGACAACCAAACGAGCAGATTGCCTCAAGGCAATAAGGTCTTGAAAGACGGCAAATCTACTATCGTGACTATTTTACTATCATACCAATCCTAATGAATAATATAAATATAAAAGTTTGTAAGGATGTTTGTTCCACTTTCACGCAAAAAAATACTGAACAGATTTAGATGAAACTTTACAGTAACATAGCTCATACCTACATTAGAATAACATATAGGCTATAGTTTATGCAAATATTTTGTATAATGTGGATATAATATAACAATAAGTTTAAGCGGGCGAAGCCGCGTTTGGGTTGCTAGTTTCTTCATACTTTTAACGACATTTGGGACTCGAAACAGGAAACTTATGCCGTATTTTACCACACAATACTCAAAGGACTACGCGGTTGACAAGTTTTATATGACTCATGTAATTGATATACTTATTCAATATTGCCTGAAATGATACTAAATTTATGTTAGCATAAATATAATCTTCTTCGAACTTGAGAGTAATGCTTTTAGCCCTACTGGCCTTTACAACGAAACTGGTTGAGAAAGGAAGAGGAAACACTGTGTAACAGCAGTATGTACCTTTATGCATGGTAATACACATAAATAACATGGTTAATTATGAATAATACAATTTATATATTTTTAATATCATATTAATCTAGACTAGTTCACGTATTGTTGTCGAATTTCTTATAAAGCCAAAATATGTGTAGGGGCGACACATTGAGTTGCGAAGGGAGCTTCGAACATAATTACAGTATTATTATACTGTTAAATATCTATATCTATACTTATAATAAATCTGTAAAAAAGTCGTTTCTGTACATTGAAAATATTTAAAAAAAAAATAGCCAGGGTGTTAAAGGATAATTAACAGAATCCATTTCCAACATTTTTGGAATTTTTGTCTGTTTGTCTGTTTATCTGATTGTCTGTTTATGTGAACACGTATCACGTAAAAAGTACACAATAAATTTAAGCAACTTTTATACATAAAAATTACAAATAAATCAAAGTAGCTTTTAGTGTTTATTTCATTGTAAATATAAGTATTTAAGTTTTCAAGAAGTTAATATTTGAGATATTAAAAAATTCGATACAAGTAACGCTATCTATTGACAAAAATAGTAGGTACTAACGAATCTTGATACTCTCTTTCATACACATAACGCTATCACTAATTGCGATGGGATCTTAATAGATGGCGCTGTGCATAAAAGAAAACATAGTTTGGAAAGGTTACCGCTACACTCTATCAAAAAGTAATGTACTTAAAGTTTTAAAGATATTTATATTTGAAAAAAAAAGAAACATACGCAATGATATCTATTGACTACACATGATACGTTACGTTTTTAAAGTACAATTGTTCATAGGACTAACTACAAAGTAAACTACATTGAATTGTTGGTGAAGATTACCTTCGTAACAGTCTAGCTTAATTCTTAATTATTTAACACAGTGATAAAGAATGACTTAATATTCAAAGAAATATTTTGAATAGGTTCTTCAGTCCGTTCGTTAGTCTATGTTATTAATATTTTTTAAGAAACGTATAAAAAAAATCACTTTTGGTAGCAACCTCTAAAAAATTGTGTCTCAAGAAAAAATGCTCTGACACTGTTTATAAAAATATCCCGCAGTATTATTTCATAACTTACAAGCGACACGTACCGACATTGCACTATTGCACCTGTATGTTGCATGTATGTATGTGCCAAGGGTATTTTAGGGTACATACCTCAAAATTCTTATAAAATAACTTTGTTGTTTGACCGTCTGTCCGTCTGTCAAGACTATTTTGTACAAAATCGGTTAAAGGTTAGATACCTCAATGTTCAAGTCTATATTCCTTTAGAGCACGAAAATCTATCTTCTAAATCATCGCAATCAAATGACGATGAAATATGAGAGTTTATGCTTTGTTTTTTGTCGCATTTTCTATCATAACTATAGGGTACTTCCCGTTGATATACAATTTCGAAATTTGTTAAGAAGTTAAAACTTACGGCACGTATAAAGGAAAATTCCAAAATTATTCTTCAAAAATTGACTACTTATTTGTATTTGTGTCACAGAAAAAACCATTAAGTACAAATTTTAATCTGTACTTAAATTGATACAAAATGACAACTTAATTAGTTATTCTTTTGGTGTATCTCCTTTCATGAAACTGGTACGAAAACTCTCGGGGCATGAGTACGACTTGAACTTGCCTGAAAATGTTGATTATTTTATAAACGTGCTTTCTATGTATATTCTGTATACCAATTATATATTTAACTAATAATGTTACTAATTTAAAAACTGTACAGGAGCTAATATAAGTTATTTTACAAATAATATCGTGAGTACCTATCCAAATGAATTAATTAATAATTAAGGCTGTTTGTAATATATATATTTCTTAAATGATTAATCAAGTAATTCAAGCGGGCAAAGCCGCGAGCAGGCCGCTACTCCTTAATAAAATGGCCATTAGAAATGAATGCTTCTTATATCGTGTTCAATTTTGTGTCGCGTGGCGCTTGCAGTGAGTAAGCAACGCTTATTAGAGTTGGACATAGATGTAACGGCTTATACTGTAGTTTATACGTGCGACTAGTGTATGATGAATTGACGATTCAATAGAACGCATCTAGAGTCTACAGTACAAGCCCCTACGGCTATGCTCTACGTTAAACAAAGTGCAGATGAATACGCGCATTGCCACCACACTATTGTATAGTACAAACTATTTTATATTTATTTATCATAGAAAGCATAGCCGTAGGGGCTTATACTATAGACTCTAGGTGCGATTTAGTGTAGGATGAACGCAGGGAGATACTATTGAACTAGGCCCTATGGCGGTAGTGTACCACGTATTGTTCAACACTTTGTTGATTGTAGACCAATATGTCAGATGTCAAGATGTGGTGGGCTACGGCTTGCTGATAACTGATATCGGTCACACAAATTGGCTTTACTTAGTGCCATCGAAGCTGATATTTTTAGCAAAGGGTACTAAAGTAACGTTGGCTTAGTATAAAGTGTTCGATTCCAACTCCGTACAAGCATGTATAGCTTGTATGGTTAGAATCGAAGTGGATCGAGTTAGACATATACTCGTATATGTATAACGACTTCTACTGTGGTTCTATGACTCATTGTAGGAAAAGTAGGTGTGTGATGTTATTTTATGTCCTGGAACTCCGACGTATGCAGTAGTGTCCGCCCATTTCATACGGGTGTGTGGTGCTATTTTATGTCCTGGAACTCTGGTGTGTGTCCGTCTGCTTATGGACGCCTAACAACTTGTTTTAATGTAAAATACATTTGAGACGCGACTGAGGTGTGTGTGTCGTGCGTTTATTTAACATATCGGCCGCTTTACAGTAGTGCGCTCAAACGGCTTATATAGATCTCACAAATGAACCAACTTCACGAATCACCATTCTAATACAATCTTAATATAAACAAGCGTAACAAGTACCTTCAGAAAGATCATATATAAACGTTTCGTAGAGAGGAAGATATGACGCGCTCTTGGCTTTACTTCCGAAGAGCTTCGAGTTATGACAAAATAATATTGTCCAGTTTCAGTTATTTAGATAAACTTCTGATGGCATTACATATAACTCATGTATTGCAAATATAAATAATAAAAATAATAAACTTTCTTAACACTGTTACCTCTGAATCTCTAAAAGATTTTGGGTAATTTACGATCATAACGAAAGGTTCTAACTACTAGACACATCACAAGCTAAAGCATTATACTTTAAATAATATTTTTAAAGGTGGTCGGGGATTCAGTTACAAAGGTCCCTGAGAAGATGGCGCTTGAGAGGATATCGTCGGCGGCAAAGGCGATCCCTGCGGTACAAATCCAGGTCGAATCCTGGCTTGTAGCCGTCGATTGGGCTGGGATCTAATCTGGACAATATGAGAGATACTTATATCCTTAACGCAAGACTTAAATAGCGCGTTTTGGAGTTTATATGTACGCTTGATTCGGCAAGGCGATAACTAGGTGATAAATGTCGGGAACATAATAATTATTATTTAGTTATTTATGGCTAACTAAGACTTATAATTACGTAGCCGTTGTTATGTAGCCTATAGTACTCCTGGGCAAGATTGCTTTCATACAATATAAAAAAAAGAACAATACAATATAGCAATCTGAGCAGTAGTTCCAGATATCTTAGCGTTTAGAATAAATGATCAAACAAACAAGCTCTTTTGCTTTATTATATTAGTATAGAAGTATAAATATAGCAGAGTAGGCGTAGTACTATGAAATGTTAGAATATTTCGCTTTTCGATTTCCGTCAGAATTCCAGATACAGGAAGTACTCAGTTGGCGGAATCCAACTCAACAGGGAATTATGGAAGTAGTTCATTGCCACGAGTGGGACAATAACCCAGAACCATCGAGTTAATAGTCAGACGCTTTCTCATTGCGCTACGATATAAAGACTAAAACTAAACAAAAAAAAAGTATATGTAGTGTTAAAAAAAATTGTAGAGAAATCTACATTTATAAAATGCTATTTTCAGAAACAAATATTTTACAATTATAAGTATTTATATTTTCTTATTGTTTCTAAATAATACTTTTTGCATTAACATGTACCTTCATTGTAAATAAACACGAGAGTTTCTTTAATAAAACATTAGAAATATAGGTGGTTACCAGTGTATCGTTTTACAATGCTTTTAGAACAATCGCCCTGGGAGCGCGAGATGTCTCCTAGCAAATGACGTCGTGACAACACTTCATTATTTACACATATATAGAATATATTTTATAGAATAATAGAGATGTACTTTTAAAAATGTATTAACCGATAAGTCTGTTATATTATCTTATAGAGTGAGATCCCAGGGCTTCCAGACTTACGTCATTTTAGCAAAGCTCAAAATTTTGATTATTAATAGTCTTATATATAATTAAAATTGTGTGTGTATTTACTAACTTGAAAGTGGGGCCCTTTCAGAGATAGCGCCAATTTAAAATACACGCTCACCTACGTTAAAATAGAAAAGTTCGTTTTTAAATATGTTTTTAAATTTTTTACGTGGCCCTTTAGCAAACTTTAATCTCATATATTACTTACAGAATATTGAAAGACCCCTTTTATGCATCCAGACCAATCCAATGGTTCAATCATCCTCCAAGACAGAGAAGCATCCTTATTTGACGCTATCTCTGAAAGAACCCCACTTTTAAGTTAGTAAGTACGCATACTGTTTTAATTACTTGTTAGACTAATAGTCCTCAAAATTTAAGCTTTGCTAAAATGACGTAATTTTAGCAAATAATGTTAGGTCAAATAAATGTTTAACTTCCAAATAAATGTATTTTTGCTGTTTGTTTAGACGATGAAAATGGTGTCAATATTAACTTTTACTTATATTTGTATTCTATGTAACATGTATAATATTATAACGACAATATATAATAAAAAAAATCTATTTCAATTTAAAAAAAAAGTTTTAGGATAAAAAAAAAATTGTAAAAAAAAATTAAAACTTCCGCAATGCATGTAACACTAGATGATATGACTCTGTTGAATCGGGCGCTCGCGGCCTACGCGCTGATTTCCCCGCAGACTGTCAATTGCAAGTTGAAACACCACTATGCTTTCTACTTGATTAAATATATATATTTTTAATTAACCCCTATTCATTATAATTTACTGCGAGTGCTTCTTTATTTACATCGGCGTGCTTTTTATCTTTTTAGTATTAATTAAATATTTTATGTTTTATGCATGCATATATTATATGCTTAAGTGGAAATTGCAGAGTTCATAAAACGTTTAAATTAATAATGTATTCGTAAAAGCCTTTTTAGTTTATGCTCAAGTTTAACTTAATTATTTCACTTTAATTTATGTTTCTTTTGGACGACGTTGGTGATGAATTAATTTGAGTTTTTTTATATGGCTTATTCTTGTTTTGCAATTCAACGGATCGTTTAGGGGAATGGGATCTCAGTAAATATCCGTTTCACCTCGATGTATTGAACATACAGTGTGATTTTCAATAGTTCAGCAGATATTTGCTAATTTGTGATATTTTCGAAAAATTCAGACTACAGTCATACAGTCATACAGTCCGACTTTTCGGTCTGCTATCGTTAAAACAAATTAATATTTCTTATAGTTTAAGTTTAATAGTTTTAACTTATTAATAACAATACCTAAATTTTTCATGCTCTATAACTTTTAGATTTGATCGTTTACTTTTTATTCGGTAAATATTAATATCTGTAAATTTTTGACAGCCGTTGATAAATTGCGGCGGACTAATAACGACAGCTACCGTCAGAAAGCCTTCGGTGATCAATCTTATTCCACATTTATCGAACCTACTAAAAATATATTCTATTTAAATGTATAATAGTTTTAACTTTTTTTGTTTTAAATCAAAAACTTTAGGAAATCCAAAAGCGTAATAATGTCAGGCTTTGGTTTTTTTATATTTCAAACTTCTGTGGGAATCGAACCTACACTCTGACGAGTATTAAGTCGCACGCTTGTGGTACTGCACCACAACTTACTTAAAAAAAAGGCATATTTTTTTAAGATGCATGAGGGCGTATATTTCGGTATGCTGCCTTTAATTTAAATATTTTTCTCGAGTAAGAATCGAACCTGCAACCTGTCGCGGTCATATTTACACTTTGTATTCCTTATTTATTTATTTTATTTACTTCTAGTGGGAATCGAACCCATAATCTGTTGCGTTTATAGTTCCACGCTTATGCTCCTGCGCCGCAACTAGCCTTTATTTATTAAATGAGTTAAATTCGATCATAAAGATTAGCATAATTATAAATTGAATAATAGGAACACAAGAACACTGTAAAACAAAAAACTTCAATATCATAAAATCTTTTTTTTTATTATTTTAGTTTAACAAAATCGAAATACGTATTACTTTATGTAATTTTTTTTTACTTTTTAGTTCGTTGTTCGAAGTCGGTTTTTTTTTGTTAATAATTATTTTCATTAGGTGTCGAGACAAAGCGCAGCGTTAAGTTCCACCACTTATCACGCAATGCCTCCAGTAATTGGCGGGAAGTGTGAGCGGAGTATCCACATTAGGCTCCTTTTGCCTATACTGCTAATTGCAGGATACAGTGTAAAACTGAAAAAAAAATATGTACTTAGGGGAAATGATAAAAATATTGACGAAAGACAATAACATTTTTTCATGACATATAGGAAATGCTTACGAACTTAGGTAACGTATTATCTATAATTAACATTAAAACCACAATTCACAATTTTTATCATTTTAATTGAATATTACAAATATATATTATAAATTTTCAATATAAAACTTGAAGAGAGTCAAGTAGATGTCAATTTTTTTGTGAAATTATTGGAGCCGGAGCTCTCAATCACCCTCGCAGATTTCACACTGATTGATTGATTCCGTTTTAATTTTACTAACGCTCAAAACCCGTCAAGATTGATTGATCTCCAAGTGAGAGCCGAAACTCTTTAATCTACTTTTTATTTATGAAGATTGAAGAAAACTCGCATCGTTCACCTATTTTATTAAGAAACTTACAGGTATATGTGGATTATAAAAACTTTTTTTAGGTTGTATGTGGCAAACAGCAGGGTAGGTAGAGGAAACCCAGTGTTAAGACACTCCGTTCCCCACTTTCTGCCAATTTTTCGTAGGGTTTCTGCTCTTGTACAAGAGGGTAGATATGAAAATATTAATGAATAATAATTCCCCCGAATTGGGGATGGAATCCATAACCTTCGAGTTACATTAACACGTTTGTGCCCCTGCGCCACGAAGGCCTCTTTATAATAAAAGTAAACTATATTTTTATATATCATTACGTAGAATAGGGATAAATTTCTAATTTAAAGTATTGCTAAAAGAATATAAAACTCTTCCTTCCACAGTGTCTTCTATAGTGGACTAAAAAGTTTCGAACTCACCAGGTTGTCTTGCAATGTTTTTCTTTACGGTGCACTTTTGCATTCAGAGATGCTGATCGTAATATTGGCTCTATTTCTTGGGATTTTCTTAAACAAAACCAGTTTCGATTTGTGCATACTTTGTCACTGATATGTCTTTAAGTGTCGTAGTTGTTAATATTGTAAGCTTCTAAAATTTGTATACAAAGAGATAAAACATTGATTTTGAGTACCATTCGTGGCAATGAAATATTTTTATTTATTCGCTTTGGTATCGAGTAAAAGCACGGCGTTGAGTTCCGCTACGTTACACACAATGCCTGCAGTGGTGACTGTCTTAGCACTAGGCTGCCTTTGTCTACTCTGCAGTTGCGGGATACAGCGTGAAGTAGAAAAATAAATACTCAGTGCAATAAAAAATATATATTGTGAAAACATCTGAAAAGTAATTTTAATTATTACATGAAGCATTAATATTTAATTAATTATTTATAAGCATTTAAAATATCTATTAGTTCTTGGATTTATTTTTAAACTTTAGTACACTGGTTTTTACTTGCATTAATGCACCTATTAACAGAAACATTTATTTAATCTTAAATATTTCCATATATTTTCGCAATACCTAATAAATTAAATGATTAATATAATTTTATTGTTATTAATTAATTATTATATGCATACAGCCAATCACTGATGTTAAAGTAAATTTGCCTAAATACAATACGGCTTTGTGTAGGTCGATGTCTGACCACGATGCTCTAGGGCCCTGTAAAGACCAAGGCATTGTTACAGTGTAATTAATTATTATCTAAGTTTACAAACCCCGCTACCACCTAAATCGATTTGGGCCCTTTAAACAATAGTTCGATAATCTATCCTAATAACAGGGTACTGATATATATCTAAGGGTTTTTAACATACCTATCTATAGCTTATTTGGGTAACGTTGAAATTAGTTTTAGTCTATCATTTAGTGATGAATGTAATGGGAGCCAGACTGAGGGCGCACTCGATTTGCATAGTTTTGATGATGATGTTGACGTTTACAACAAAAATTGTCACAAAATAGGCTTATAAATATTTTATCGTTGTTCTAATCTCTAAGCAAGTTCTTTAAGTTTATGCTATGTATTTGGACACGTAGGTTTTTTTATAATTCTTGCGACTATTAAGGTGAATGGTAGGACAATAAATCCGTAACCGTCCGGACCGTAAGGTGAATAGTAGGACAAATAAATTTTCAGCTTGACACTGTATGTGTGTGCGGGACACAGCAGGGTAGGCATAAGGAAATCCAGTGTTAGGACACTCGGTTTCCCACTTTCCGCCGAGTTTTAGAGGCATTGAGTGTTAAATGGCGGAATTCAACGCCGCGCTTTGCCTCCACACCAGAACGAAGAAATGAAAATATAAATGTAAATAAATATTTCATTTCCTCGAGTGAGGATCGAGCCCACAACCAGTCGATTTTACAGTCACACTTTGTGCCCCTGCGCCAGGACTGGCCTCTATTATTATATAATAATATTGTTATAACATTGTTATAATTTTTGATTTATTTATATTACAGGCTTACAAAGTTTTTCAAGGCAGTAATGATTTCAGTTAAAAAAATGTTGAGATAGAAAAAGTTTTATCCTAAAAAAAGCTTTATTCTCTTTGCTTACAATACATACATTACATATTTTAGTACTAGCGGCTCGCCCACGACTTCGCCCGCTTAAAATACATGATTATTGATTTAATAAGCAGAATTGATTGACAACTATAATGACTTCTATTATAATTTTTTTACGACATTATCGTCAAAGAATTTTTGATTGTTTTAAATAAAAAAATACGACCATTGTTGATATTTGATATTTATAAAATATACATAAAGCTAATTATTTATTACACGTATATATTTTTGTAACTTTATGTTCTTTTTACCTATATAATATACTCTGTTAAATGTGCTGAAGTCAGTGAATAATTTAATTTACTCATTCAGAAACAGCCTTAAATGTTAAATTATTGATTTGAAGGATTCATAATATTCTTTGTAAAATAAGTGTAATAATTGCATATTAACTCCTGTACAGTTTTTAAATTAGTTACATATATTATATGAACGAACCAACCAAAAAATCTTTGTATTTACTTCATATTTCTTTCAAGATCGTTCTTTATCTCTGTGTTGAACTAATTACGACTTCTTTCAAATGACGATAACTTTTTTTTAATGAACCGATTTTGATGAACCAAACTTTAGTATTTAAGTTGAGTTAAAACAAAGCAATTGGTGAAATTTTCAAGTAAATCGGTTCAGTACTTTCAGAGAAAAATCTGGACAAAAATATGTCGACAGACAGACAGACAAGAAATTCAAAAAAAATCTTTTTGCTTTCTATTATTCTTTTTAAGTGTCCCTCTATCCATTTCAGTCAAAATTACTAAATGTACAGACAAAATATTTTTACTGTCTTATTATATATAGAGATAGAGATTAATATTTAAAATATGTTAGATAAAAAAACTCTACGATATTTATAGTGGACATTAAATTTCATAAATTTCACGACAGAACGAACAAATCGTGTCGTTCCTTAAAATAAAATTTCAAATGTCATTTTATTCTCAGACGGTTAATGGATAAATCCAGAAATGGGTTTTGCATTATATAAAACCCTCCACCGGTAGCGGTCGGTAGCGGGCACGAATAAAGCATGATATGTCAAAATCAATTTTCACATTCACGAATCGCTATTTCGAATTTAGCTATAGTGCAAGAGCACGGTGAATTTATATTTGATAAGAATATAATCCGTTTCAATTTTTTAAATAATCTATAGAAACAAATATTTTTATAAGCCAAAATGGGAGGCGAATTGTCGTATAAATAATAAAACCTCCAAATAAACAAAATCTGTAAGCAATCTTAGGAGCATTAATACTGTTCAAAATGATAGGGTAAGGACAGTGTAAGCTCTTGTACCCGGAACGCCGTTTATTTGAGGAATGACGGCATAGTTCTCGAGGGCGGGCGGGGGCTGGCTGGGGCTGGCGGGGGCTGGCGGGGGCGGGCGGCGTCCAGCCACGAGCCACGACAGGCTAAATGCAGCGAGACTGCAGCGACAGCGATCTGCACTTCGCGTGCTGAATTTTTAATAGCGTCAGTTATTTCGACGCGATGCCTAATTAGCTTTTGCAAATCATGCCGTGTTTGCGCGCCGCTGTCTATGTAATTACATCTATTAATGTTTCCCTTTGTTATATACACAATGTGTTGGCGTTTATTTTTCATTTTGTATATTCTCATTTGGACAATGTCGTTTTATATAAAATTTTTTTTTTTGCTTCTTTTCCATCATAAATCTTTTTTGAGATTTCATCAGTTCATCGTTCGTCATTCGTTTGTTCGACGAGCCCAAGGTAGGGGGAGACCTCGGATGACCTTTGAAAACACAGTATCAAAGATACTGGAAGAAGGTCACGTACAAAGCATGAGAACTCCACGGACGGAATGTATGAAGAGGTTGATGACAGTAGACGAGGCGAAAGTGGTATGTACAGACCGTAACGTTTGATGCTCCGTTCTCTATGACTACTCCGCTGGCGATACAGAGTGAAGCTAAGTAATTATTCTTTTTGGAGAAAGTAATATCGTATGTAGTTGACATTATTTATTTAATATTAATATGCAGTGATATACGAATGTAACGCGATCGCCGGCTCAACTGTGGTCTATGGATAGAGGACCTCAGTATCAATCCGTTTCATCCCCATTATATGTTTAGTGATTTTTAAAGGTTCAGCAGAATTTCGGTAAAATGTGATTTTATGGAAAAACTAAAATTCTTGAAGAAAATTGGCAAATACAGAACGACTGTTGGGTCTGTAGTCGTGTTTTTTTTATAAATAAAATTTTATCAAATACTTCCAGGAGCTGTAGCGAAAAAATAATAATGGCGAAGACATTCCATTTCATGGGGAATGGAAAATGGTTTCCGCCGAATTCAGCACCACTACTGGCCTGGAATGTTATTTAATCAAACTAATATTTGAAAATAGAGTCCGTGAAAATACATAAAATTGTACAGATATAACAAGTATAGCAACAAAACTAATTAGCAGTAAATACCCACATGCTTTTGCGTATGTAATTGTTAGAGTTTCGCTCCTTATAAAGAAAAAAGTAACCCTTATAACATCACTTTGCTGTCAGTCTGTCCGTTCGTCCGTCTGTCTGTGTGCCCGTGAGCTTTTATCTCAGGAGCGCTTGGAGATATCAAATTGAAATATAAACCATACACTTAGATCTCATGATTTCTCGAAAAAAAATGTATTTCTATATTTACTGAAAAAAATATACATACATATGCCCGTTTATATCGCAAAAAACGCCTACTCGTCACTACAGAGGGAATCTAATTTAATAAGGTACTTCTGGTTAACCTAGAATTATGAAATTTGACAGCTACATTTACAAGTAGTATTTGTTCAAAAAAAATCTGAAAACTATACATTTGTGGTTAAATTCCAAAAAAATAATAGCCTTGAAAAGGGTGCAAAATTTGGTATTAAAACCGCTAGTTTAAACGAGGTATCGGATGAAAGGGCTCTGGCTGAGCTAAGATTGGGTTTCAGAAAAAGTTCGAGACCTCCAATTTCAATATGAATTCATAAGTACCTTTGGTGGACGAGCCTGATTCGCGCTTGTCCAGATTTTTTTATATTTGGAACTGATAAAAATATATAAAATCAGTCAATTGTACAGGTGCGAACCTAACTGAAAAAAAACTATTAATAAAAATATTTATATAAAAAGATATAGTTTTAGTCCAATTAAATTAATTCCGTAGCAGGCGGTGGCCCACTTCGCCTACGCCTTGGCCCGCCCATGACCGAATTTATTACATTATTTTATATCGTTGATACTGAAGCACTTGGTCTTATTAATTATTTAAACAAGTAGAATTTACTAGGTGAAATATTATTTATCTGTTTTTAGTACTGAGTTGTATGTATATGGATTTTTTTTGTATTACTACTTATAAAAATTATAGAAAACTTGGCGTATCCAACACGTAATTTAGGCTTTTATATAGTAGTCAAAACTGTGGTTTCATTTAAAGTGGTGCAGACACTTCCACCCTGAATATTGTATTTAACAATATATTTAATAATATAATATTCAATAAATTTAGTAATATAATATTCAACAAACAGTAGTCATAATTTCACTTTCAAAAATTTTTGTTATTTATTTATTTAGTTGTTCAAGTTAGTATAGTTTATTGCTTTTTTTTTCAACTTCACCTTGTATCCCGCATACAGCAAGGTAAAGGGAAGATTAAGATACTCTATTCCCCACTTTCCGCCGGATTTTTCTAAGAATTGCATGTTGAGTGGCTGAATTTCAATAAAAAATAATTAACGGGATCGAACCCACAACCGTCGAGTTACAGTTAAACTCTTGCCCCCCTGCGCCACGACGCCTCACGATTTAATTTAATATTAATATAAATAAATTTAAGTAGTCCTCAAGGAATTAATTCTATAAATCTTAAATCAGCTTACAAATAAAACTAAAGAAAGCGCTTGTAATCTAACACACTTATCAAGAGAAAATAAGTTCGTTTTCATTCTTAAGTTAAGACATTTAATAAATGTACACTGTCCGGTCTCGTTGCAGAACACATCAGTTTAACTGTCACTTGGCGGAATTCCGG
Organism: Heliconius himera; assembly: GCA_021202915.1. Classification (NCBI taxonomy): domain Eukaryota; kingdom Metazoa; phylum Arthropoda; class Insecta; order Lepidoptera; family Nymphalidae; genus Heliconius; species Heliconius himera. The sequence continues at coordinate 425,315 of JAJHJA010000383.1, read as the reverse complement.
TTCAAAACAATTCTAAAAATGAAATATTTTAAGGCCATTAGCTAGAAAGCCTTTCCAGCGCCAGACTCTAGTTATCTTTTATTTATCTACTGAAGTCTGGAGCTATTCTGGCAGGATTTAAAAATAGGTAATCAATAACCGTGGACATCAACATTATACGGAAAACAGCAGCTTTAAAAGCAAATATTGCATTTCTTATTAGATTACATGTTTTTTATGATTATTTTACGTACTACGTACTTTTGCAAGTTTTACAAGATCGCTGATAATAATGTATTTTTTTGTTTCATTTTCTGACCATTAGATGGTCATGGATTTCGTATGGGGGAACCCTCTAAGCAGAATATAATTACACCAAAACAACATAACGAAGTAATTTCCTTTTTTGCCGCAATAAAACTAAAAAAATAAAATAAATAAATAAATATTTCAAAAATTTTACCTAGGTATATCTTTCATCTGAATACTTAACAGGGTTAGTGTACACACACAGAAGGAGGTACTGTGCGATCAAACCGGTCAATATTGTTGGATTAAAGGCTTAATACCGCTGATGAATAATTGTGTCCACCCGACCCGGATTAAGCCGCTTTCTGTTGATTTAATTGACAATCCGGATATAATTGTAAGCTATTAATAGTTTGAATACGTCACTTGTAATCACTTGAAAAGGAATTCATTACTTTAATTAATTATTCATTTAAAGATAAAAATGTAAAGCCCGTCTTGCAGAAATAAAGATAATGTTATATGTCCAAAGGGAATTGCTTTAACGAGGCTTAACTCGTTTGTCATAAATTTAAAGATTTTCAACGTCTCGAAAATTGGGTGAAAAGTCGGCGACTTTTTTTCATAGATTTCTTCATACAATATTAAAGATCATGACTCGTCTAAGGTAGGTCTTTATATTACGTAGGCAATAGAATCAGACAAAAGATATATAAATGAAGCAAAGATTTAACTTGAAAATAAAAGCTAACATCATTTAATTTGAATTTTACGTATAAAATTATTTTAAAAATACACAAAGGAACAAAAAATTAGAATAAGTATAAAAAAAGTTAATGTATAACGTCAGTAGATACATATTTCTTACTTCTACTACCAAAAATAATTCTTGAAAATTTATGTAAATATAATTTGGTGTTAAAACATTGGCTGGTGGGTGCTATTTGGTTACAAAATAATAAAAGACTCGGTATAAGTGCGCTCACTCGCTAAGTACCTAACAGGGTAACGGGGGTTAGCTGCCAGCTAATTTCTCTACGATGTAGATAGAACACGTTGCCATTTGCTTTAGGCGCTTCTCCTTTTGTCACTTTTATATAATTTTTGTTGAAACGTGCGCAGAAAAAAATATCTGCGAGACATAACCTTAACACGAACGTAAATTTTATTATCTTAACTTAGGACTTTTGAAGTGAGTATAAATAAAAGTAACTACGCCGGTTACTTTGTATTAACATTTTTATGAAGAATGCTTTTAATTAGCATAATTTGTTGATAAAGGAGTACGTGACGGTTGTGAGTTTGATCTCCACTCAAGTAATTAATTATTTTCATTTTACTGCTCTAGTAACACAAAATGAAGCGCCATCCAATCAAAATCTAATGCCTACAATTTTCTGGCGGAAAATGAAGAACGGAATATCTTGACACTAGGTTACAATAACAAAACAAGTATTAGGAGAATATGAAAAAAGTAGAACATACATTTTATATAATAAATAATGGAAGCTACTTTGAGCTAAAGGAGGTTTTACACTCTCATTTTTGAGATGGCGGAGATTTTCTTTTGACAGTATGATACACGAGTGAATCGTTACTAAAGCGCTGCATGAAATTTAGTAATGCACGTGTGTCTCAGTTGAGACGACACTGCAGATTGTATCTCGTGCACAGCAGGGTAGACAAAGGAAATATAATGTTAAGACACTCCGTTTTCCACTGCCTGCCGAATTCCTGAGGCTTTGCATGTTAAGTGGTGGAACTCAATGCCGCGTTTTGCCTTGACACCACAGCAAAAAAATGAAAATATAAATTTAAATATTAAATTTTTTCGAGTGAGGATCGAACCCATAACCAATCGCTTTTACAATCACACACTTGTGCCCTGCGCCCCGAGTGGCCTCACTAAAGTTTACTGATTTATTTTAATGCTAGCGATCCGTTCGCGGCTTAGCCTGTTAGAACTACACGATTATTTCTTTATTAATTTTAATTACTTTCGTGTTCTAATAACAATATCTTTTTATAGATAATATCTATAAAGAAAACTAAAATTTCATCCAGTATAATAATAAAAATATTTTGTAGCAATTTTGTCGAACCAAGTATGTATAAACATTCATAAAACTTTTTTTATCTGTGAATCGATTTAAATGAATTAAACATTCATTTTCCAAGATATAGTACAGAAACTAAATTAAATCGGTTCAGCTGGTTCTGAGCTTAGCCTGAACAAACACACAGACAGACAGAAAAAAAATAGTTTTGGGTTTTATTACATTGATACATGTCGCAATTATTAAATCTCTCATATATCTTTCATATACAGACAGTGAAGTTAACAAACTTATGAAAAAATTATAACTTTATATGATAAGTATTATTCAACTTTGCTTAGATGGCAATTTTGTGCAGTACAAAATTGTAGAAGCAACAATGTTGCACGAAGCTACCTTTAGAGACTACGCATGCATTATACTTAAAAGTTTTGTACTTACGAAAGGTCGATGTAGTCGCTGAAACAGTTTCAAGTCTGTTGTAGATACTAGTAGTTGTAGTAGATTAAAACTATAGATGTGTCAGCGCTCCTTTTATGGAAACAGCATATAAGGTTAAATATTTTAAGCCCATACCTAAAGAAATTAATCAAGATACCTGTTGTACCACGATGTTTATCCATACCTGAATTTCGTGTGACGTAATTACGCATAGATACCAATAACGTAAACACATACTACCTACTACAAAAATACTACTAAAGGTTAATCAACTTTTAACTTTGCCGCCAATACCTACGACTCGATTTCGGAATGATGCGTATGCGGCGGTTTCCCTTTGATAGGTTTATGTGTGCGTGCGTCGTTCTTGACAAATGGCGTTTTATATTACAACAATAATTTTATTATTTATTTTGTTTGAAAAAATCAGTTTTTCATTTTTGGGAAAAAAAAATTGTATTAGGCTTAGTAGTTAAAACTGTGGTTTCATTTAAAGTGGTGCTAACACTTCCATCCTGTATAAAACATTTAAATTTAAAATCATTTGAATTAATTGCAGTAATGCTGTGGATTACTTCTGTATATTCAAATGAATGCATGCAAACCTCAAAATATGGTTTAATGATATGTAGCACTTTCATATGATGTAAACCTATAAATGAAGTTTAAATTTGCATAACACTGTTATAGCTGTTTAAAGGATTTCAATGACGTATTTTCCCGCTAAATCTTTGTTTAAATTTATTGTAAGCTCAGTTGATCATTATTTACAGTTAATTTCGATTAACAAATAGGCGAATCGTTCCAGATAATTTAAAACATATAGCCCAAGAACCCAGGGCTCCTAAACCTGAAAAAAGAAAGCTGACATTTATAAAATTATTAGTCTAAAATGTAGATAAAACTGTATGCGTACTTAATAACTTAAAAGTGGGGCCCTTTCAGATTTAGCGCCAACTTAAGGTACATCTCTGTCTGGGAGGATGATTGAGCCAGCGGATTAGTCTGGGTGCTTAAATGAGACCCCATTTAAATAGTGCTGTAAATAATGTATGTAAAATTGAGGCTTGCTAGTATAATGTACTTTGCCCCAATTTTAGACAAACTTTAGGACGTCTGGCGGGAGTAAATTAAATATTATTCTTAAAAACATATTTATATATGTTTCTACTGCGTTTCTATTTTAGCTTTTAGTTGGCGCTACCTCTGAAAGGGCCCACTTTCGTTAGTACGCAAACCGTCTTATCTATGTATTACTTTCTTAAATGACGTAGGTTTGAGGGCCAACAACAAAAATTGTAATAGAGCTAAAAATCATTCATTCATTCATCTATTCTAAGCAACATTTTAAAATATGATAAAGTAAATTAGCTTTAGAAATATAAATAAAGGTGATGATGGTATGCTAAAACATAACTGACTGTAAACGCAAATCTTGTAGGTTCAACTGCCACTCATGAGAAGGATATCTTTAAATTATTTTTATTTTGTTTAATAAAAACCAAGTAATTTAAGAGTTAAGCTCTTAAATTATTTATTTCTCTCTAACGACTAACCACAGGTTGCACTACTCAATTATATTCACTAGTCTATATAAACTACTATGAGTAAAGGAGCGTGAAGAGTGGTAATACTTCCAACATTCCACATAAGCCGTAAACAACATTTCGAACATAATTAAAAAGATTACAACACGGGTTCCTCTTAAAATATTTCATAGATCGAGAAACGATAGTAGCAGCACATATTCAATACCGTTTTGTGTAGACCCATGTCTGAATACGACTCTCTGGGGCCCCGTAACGACTCGTTCATGGCATTGTGTAAGTGTAATTAATTATCTTACTCTGCAAACTCTATCCACCCTCTAATTAATCGATTTAATCCTTCATACAGTATATTTACTAAGTAATTGTATTTCGAGTGTACTAGATAAACTATTAGTTATAAATCTTAACGATTTTCCTTTGTGACATATATATATACATATAGATACTAGCGGAATCGCGCGGCTTCGCCCGCTTGGACTATTCGAATATTTATTAAATATACTTATGAAATTATAAAATGAACGAGATGAAGAAAGGACAGAATTACTAAATTAAAGAAAATTCTTAATATTAGAAAAAATGCCTAACTAATTAAAATTAACAAAAATAATCAGCTTCACGCTGTGTGCCGCACGCAGCAGGATAGGTAAAGGGAAGACACTGTGTGTTTAGACACTCCGTTCCCCACTTTCTGCCGAGTTAGGAAAATATTTGGTAGAGTGGTGGCGCTCAACGCCGCGCTTTGGCTTGACTAAATATTTTTGAATAGAACGCGTTACAGCTATACGTTTGTGCCCCTGCGCCATTGCCATAAGCGCGCTCGAAGCTCCATGACATGTAGAACTGAACTGGATTGCGCTAAATTTCAAACAACCATACATGAAATATGCCTTTCACACTTGCCAAGGTTTTACTAAAATCATTATCCTCATTAATAAAACAGCCTTTTCAGATAATCTTTAAATGAATAGAGTAACAGTTTCTTAGTTTCTTAAGATTAAAGCTACTTAAATAAGGAGAGCTTTGTAACCTCGTTCTTAAGTACAATGTAGCAAACAGCTTATGAAGAAATTCTATCGTTTAGTTCTTTAACAAAATTGTGATTTTGTAGTAATTTAACATTCAAATTGTGGCGCAGTGGCACAAGCGTGTGACTGTAGTTGTGACGTTTGTGGTTCCGATCCCCACTCAGGGAAATGAATTATTATTTATTAAAATTTTCATTTCTTCGGTCTGGTAACAAGATAACGTTAAGGCGTTGAGTTAAACACAGTGTTGCGAAAATTTGAGGGTAAGCGAGGAACGGAGTGTTTTAGCACAAGGTTCCCTCTGCCTGATCTGTAGTATGGTGTGTAGCTGATTTTTTATCTTGTAGTAAAATTTTATTTGTGCTGAATTAGATGAAGAAGGTTGGGCTCAGTAATGCATTTTCTAAATAATACAAATAAGTAATATAAGTTATTTAGAATCAATTCAATCAAAAGTTATTTAGAAATTAAATATGTAATATTTTAGAGGCCAATTAAGGCGCAAGGGTACAAAGAGTGACTATAAACGCGACTGGTTATGGTTTAGATATCCACTTGAGAAAATGAAATATTTACTTAAATTTATATTTTAATTTCTTGATTCTGATGTTGCATTGAGCGGTGTTGAGTTCCACTCAACACGCAATGTCTCCAGAATTTGGCGGAAAGTGGGGAACGGAGTGTTGATCCTAAGTTCCCTCTGCCTACCCTGCTGTGTGCGGGATACAGCGTGAAACTGATTTATTTGATTTATTTATTTTTTAATTTTAAATGTAAATGTCTTGCAAGAGCTTACTTTACCTTCACCCATAAAACTACATATACCACGTTCATAATTTTCCTAAACTCCCAAAAAGTTTGCATGTTAATGAAAATACAAGGGAAAATATAAACGTCGTGTCAATAAATATCTATTTATTATTTTATATTGGAAATATGTAAAAAATATATCTTAATAATATTATAAATATTGTTAAAATAATAAAAAAAACACCAAATGACTAACTAATGATATCATTCTTTCCAAGAAATGCAATTTTCATATTTCATTTACTTAACGGTGTTCATATGACGCTATAAAATGTACTAACGTAATTATGGCTAGCGAGAAAATTTTAGTGAGACGTTTCTCCAAATGTCAGAAGTAGTAAAAGTTATCCGAAAGCTATAAAGTTTCTTATGTTTTAAGCACCAAGTTGCCGTTTCTTCGAGGAGAAATAGACACACAAGCTAGTAAACAAGTTTGTACAACTTCAGAAAGTGAATAAGATATCTTGTTATATATTTCCTATGAGACTTAAGTATTAAAGTACAAACTTTCTCAACTACAAATTAGCTGTTGTTTGGTAAGAATATAAAAGTAGGTATAGGTAGCCAAATAGTCAAAAAAAATTGCATAGGTAAAATAAATATCTATTATAAAATTATTTGAATGCAAATTCAAATATATATTAAAATTCGAGTGCAAGGCCGTCGTGGTGCCAGGACACCAACGACACTTGTGTGTTCGATTCCCACTCAGTTCCCGAAAAAAGTTCCCAGTTCCCACGAAAGTTCCCAGATTTCCTCTGCCTAACCTGATATGTGCGGGATACAGCGTGAAGCTAAAAAAAAGATAGTAGCTAGTAGACACTTATTGGTTGGGCAAGTCTTCCTTCAGTTAGGTATAACAAATTGGCTTGCACGCGACTTCCTCCGTACGCCGCAAGGCACGTTAAGCTGTCACGTCCGGATGTTCATCTAACATCAATGACAGTTGCTAGTTGCTACCGACAATCTAGCTTGTATAATACTAGCCCTGACCGATCAACACCAGTAGCAACGATGAAAATGGCTAGCACCAAGTATACTACTAAATAGCCCTCTAATAAACTGGTTTATAAATAAATAAATCAGCTTCACGCTGTATCCCGCACACAGCAGGGTAGGCAGAGGGAACCTAGTGTTAAGATACTCCGTTCCCCACTTTCTGCCGAATTCTGGAGGCATTGCGTGTTGAGTGGCATAACAGGATCTAAATTTCTAATATCCGTAATTAGTACATAGTAGATTAAATATGAATTTTAATAATATTGTTGTGATAAAAGGAATGCTACTAAAAAAATGTTACATTATGCTACTACTGTGCACTTTTAATTTATATTATTAATTCAGTTAAAATTTAGTTTTTGAAGAAACTTTGCTCAATTATATAAATTTTGTTAAAATATAAACTAACAATATTTTAAAATATAATTATATCGTTTAATTTTTTTTAAATATTAGTTAGACTAATATTTACGAGTATATTTTAAAAAAATTAAACGATATAATTATATTTTAAAATATTGTTAGTTTATATTTTAACAAAATATATATGATAGGTTTTTAGCATACATCAACATGAAGTAAGACTGTAGAAATAAGTATATATTAACTGCTATATACTTGGAAAAAAATCAAGAAAAGATGAAGGAAGCTATGATTATGACGGCATTCATTTAAAATATTAGAGAATTTATTGTGAACATAAAGCAAGTTATGTTTGATTTTCTATTCATTCCGCAAAACGGGTTGTTGCTGTTTGTGGCAGTTTTGTACTTTTATTTACCCGAGTGTTTGGTACGAACGGCCTCTGATACTAAGTAATTAAAACACAAGTTAGGGTTCCCTTTTCTATATATCCACTAGCATTCTATAAGTTTAGTTTAGTACAGCATGTTGTATATTTTTTTATTAACTTCTACCCTAATTATATTTATAATTTCATACTTCTAATAGATATTAAATATTGAAATACAGAGATTTCAATCATCAAATTGCTGTTATTAAGATAGAAATTGCTGAAATGACTGATATTCTCATTAATTTTTCGCAGACATCAAGATAAGCGTACCGGATATTGTTTAACTTTGTATAAATCAGTGCGGATCGATTTTTTAAACCTTATGATTTCAGACAACATCAATTTTTTCTTACATTAAATCAGCTTCATGCTGTATCCCGCATATGGCAGGGTAGGCAGAAGGAACCTAGTGTTAAGACACTTCGTTCCCCACTTTCCGCCGAGTTCTGGAGGCATTGCGTGTTAAATGGCGGAACCCAACGACGCGCTTTTGCCTCGACACCAGAGCGAAGAAATGAAAATATAAATGTAAGTAAATATTTTATCTCCTCGAACCCACAACCAGTCGATTTTACAGTCGCACTCTGTGCCCCTACGCCACGACTGGTCTCAACTTTTTTTTCTTACTTGTTTCGTTAAAAATATCTTTCGTAAAGTTATTATCAACTTACATACTGTTTGAAGTGCCCAGAACTCCCACCAAAAATAAAGTTTTCACTTGTCAGTTTTTCTACTTTATAAGCCGTTGTGTTGAGTGAATTGACCGTTTTGATTAATTGCGGTGTGCAAGCTGCACTCTAATGCTGAGATAACAGTATTTCGTTACTATTGAGATTTGCTGTTACAGTTTCAGTTTATTTTCAATATGTCTATTCTAAAGGCTTAGGTACAGGTTCGTTACATTGATGTATTGCATTGAAAAGTAAAGTTTTACGAATTTTATTTTATTAAGTTTTTTCTTGCTTCACTCTGTAGGCATAGGGAAATGGTGTTAAGATACTCTGTTTCCTATTTTTCGCCGATTTCTGGAAACATTGCGTGTTGAATGGCGGAACTGAACGCCGCGCTTCGTCTCCACAGTCCTCGATAGGCCCCGATTGGAATTTATTAGTAGTTAACAATTTTAATATTTGTTCACTTAATGTTTTATTTCACCTAGTGTTTATATCAGTTTTAGAAAAAAATAAATACAAATAGAGTAGATGTAATTTTTTTAGGACTGCTGCAATCAGAATTGAATTGAATTAAAGGGCATTGACGATTACATTATTTTATCCAAATATTAACATTATTTTATCCAAATATTAACATTATTTTATCCAAATAAATTTTTAATCATAACGAATACTACAGAATGTTTAAACAAATTAATATAAAACAGACGATGCTAAAACTTAATTTTAAGTAAAGGATAACATTAGATATTATATCTATCTGTTCATGCTTCTGGCATAATACTGACAGCAGACGCTAATTGCATATCTGTGTATAATTCACATTAGGCTGATCCTTACAATTTCAGCTAAAATTGAATTTTAATGCGGTACCACAAGGGTTCACCAATACAAATATTTAAAAGCAAACACAGGAATGCCTCTTAGTCATTGAAGCACAAAATAATTTGCATTTTATGACGACGGAGATAATGCCCAATTTACTCTAAATGTGTATAATTGAGGAGAGGATTGATTGAACTACGATTTTGCGTTAGACCCTCGTATCAGACTTAGTACATGCTTAATTAAACTGTCAAACGTCGAGCTACGGAATTTCAATACTATTTACGTCATTTCAGTTAATCATGTGAATAAGGATTAATTAGAACACACTATTTGATATTAAACTATAAAATAGTTACAAAAAAAATCCGTAAATACTCACATATAGCTAATAAAATAATATATTGTTTTATATATATTAACAGATACTTTATTTTATTTTGGTAATTTCCAAATAAGATCAAGCTTATGCTTAACACTATACAGATACATGTATTATGTATTCACTTATTAATGTTATAAATTAAATGTTTATTTTATTTTCCGTATTTACAAGAAAAAGTAAGTTAAAAAATCTGTTTAAGTTGGTACCTGGAGTCTTACTATCTTCAATTTGTGCTCATATACTCATATATTACGTAGCCTGAGAGATTGAAGGAACAAGGCTTTCTTCGCGATGCACTTACATTATATGCTGCTCTGAATTAATGTAGGAAAACACGATTTAAAACTAGAAAAAACTACTTTTCCATACCGTTTATTTTTTGATTATTGTTATTACTGTAAATATTGTAAACACTGATTCGTATAGGTATAATTACAGAACCAGAAATTATAGGTAATTAAATGTGTTGAATATCAAGTAAATTCCAACTCATGTATTTCCAAATGGCAAACATGGAATTCCATTTGCTAATCGATACTAATTTGCTGTGATCTCCTACTTAGGATTTGCAGGAGTGGCAAGAGCCAGAGGCGCGATTTATGCCAACATTACGCTTAAGTTTGTACCGTAACGGGCGCTATCAAAAGTAAATCGCAGAAATATGAAATTTACTTTTATATTACAAAGCCTGTTCTTATAAAAAATCTATTTTCGGGAATAGTAATTAAGAAACCAGGTTTGGCTTTATATATAAATTAAAATTTGTGCCACTTTAATATAAATAATTGTTATAAACTGTACAGTTTACTTATATATATGTTATATATATCATAAACTACTTAACAATGTCGAAGCGGTAAATTATTAAATATACCATTAAAAAAACTCATATTTTACTGTCGCATATAACTATGTTTAATTCATACGTTTTAAAACAGAAATGTTTCATATTTTTTGTTGCTTCGACTCCCTGAAATTGTAAATAAAGCAGTAAGATGTAATAGCGCCGCTAGTTCTCCGAAGCGGCGCGGCGACTCGACGAGCTCGCTCGCAGGCATTCGGCATACATTACTCACTGAGTGCGCTTTCTACCAAATTAAATTTTGATGGCTGTTTGGATAGAGCGGGAAAGCTGATTTTTTATAACAGTAATTTATGAAATGCCACTTCGTAACACTTATATATTTTTCGACGTAACAAGAAATTGGCTCACAACTTCGCTCCGGATTTGATATTACCTTCATATTTATAAGCTTTACGAGGAAATGTTACAAATCGCGGGAAGGAACAATTCATAATTTACACAGATTATAAAGTATAATTGAAAACCGGATTATTAGTGAATGTGAAATGTATAATGAGAGATGATATTAGTGAATGTGAAATGCATAGAAGCGTGTGACTGTAACGCGTCGGTTGTGGGTTTTATTATTTATTAATATTTTCATTTCTTCTCTGGTACCAAGGTGCGGTGTTGAGTCGCACTCCACACACAATATGCCTCGAGAATTCGGCAGAAAGTGGAGAACGGAGTGTCTTAACACTACTCTGCCTACTCTGCTAAATACGGGATAGAGCAAGAAGCTGAAAAAGAAAGAAATGTGTAATTGTAATAAGTGCATCTTTCTCAATACTAATTAAAATTATTTTCCAAAGGACAAGCGAAAGAGACAGGAGTCAATATCCTATAAATACCAACTTAAAAGATTGATGGAACTGTCGCATGACTGTTTAATATTTTATAAGAAAATGAACCCTTATTTAGGTAACCACTGAAAGTCATGCTAAAATCAGATAACAGGGGCGAACCCGATAAAGAGCACGATATGCGTGATTCGACTTTCACTGAACACTAGATTTTATCAAGGTTAAATAGTTACGTCAGTTCGTTATGTATGTATGTATGTACAAGCGATAGCATCTAAGTATTTAGAATATCATTTAAATAACGACGATCGTTTAACGGCGTGGCAACGTAATGAGCTTGGGTCATTAGTTCGATATTTGTGTAACGGTCGCTTTCGGTATGCGCGTCTGGGGAAAGACTGTAAAGGAAAATTACGATAGAAATAAGTATATGAATAATATGTTATTTTTTTACTTAATTTTTTTTTAGTGTCAGCCTATATCTTGCACACAGCGGGGTAGGCAGTGGGAACCTATTTCCATTTGCTATCGAATTCTGATGGCATTACGTGTTGAGCTGCAAAGCCGCGCTTTGTCCTCGACACCAGAGCGAAGCAAATGGAAATATTAAATATTTAATTCCTGTCATGCTTATACTCACACTTTGTGCCCTGCCCCACGATTGGCTTCAATATTAATACTATTAATTAACAAATTGTTCGAAAACTTATTTTTATAAATTAATTTTTAATAAAAAAACTGACTTCAAACAATAAACTAAAATGTAAAAAATAAAATTTACTTTATAAGAAAAGTACAACGTATTTTAATTTTATTAAACAAAAATAAATAAAGGAATATTTTATAATTTTGAAGTCAAGGTAATGCTACAACAACCTTACTACAATATCGAATTACTAAGCATGTTTGTTTTACTTGGCACCGACTTCAAAATTATAAAAACTTTTTTAATTATTTTGGTTTAACAAAATCAAAGTACATTTTACTTTATGTAAAATTATTTGTTACTTTTTAGTTCGTTGTTTGAAAAAAAAAACTTTTTTCGTTAAAAATGATTTTACCTTACAGAAGTCGGTTAAAAAGTATTAATCAGGTTTTTATTCGTTACTTATATATAAAAAGCGCTTATTAAAACTGAAAACGCAATAAAATTTTCTTATAAGGTTTTGTTCTCAAAATCCATTAGGGCTATTAATTTAAGCTGGGAGTCATTACGTCTTTAAAAGTTAATCTTTGTTTATAAATCGTGAGGCTAATGAGAGTTCTCGACTTTATTGTTGAAACTGAGTGAGAGAATATTACAAACTTCCAGAACTTATTTGAAATAAATGATGCTGAAATGTACACAGTCATTTAGGTATGTTCGTAGTACGTAAGCGACTGTAGTGACACTTCAGTATTTAACATTTTCAGAGCCGAGTTAAGTAGCGAGAGTACCATTAATATTTATACAATTTATTAATAAAATAGTTTATTTTATTACACATTCAGAATTGCTTTTCTGTATAAAATCTTTTCTGGGTCTTTTTGAAGTATCGGTACGTATTATCGAACTTTTTAATTTATTTTATAGATTTTACGTTTATTGGCAAAGTGGCAAATCAAAAGGTAACAAGTAGTAACTAAATGGGAAAGTTGTCAATTTAAAAGCAAATTTCATGTTTTTTTTCTTGAAATATATAAAATTCTTCATGTACCTATATATACATAGATGCACATAAAAAGGAGTCAGTATCAACATATCATATAACGTATTCACAATAAAATATAAATACTTTTTAAAAAATCCAGAAAGACCCTTGTTACGGTCTAAATAAATTGCCGGATTTTTAAGGGCTTTACGCGTTACTGTGATCAATGAGGAGGCTTTACAGGTTCCATTGGGGATTTTTCCTATCTCCTTTCTTCTTTCGTATGTTTTAATTTAACTATTCTTTTCTATTGTCTCGAAACTTGTTTCAGAAGATCCGTAAGTACTCGCTTGTCAATTCTTGTCAAAGAAGGTTTGGCATTGTATAAATTTGTTACCTACTCATATATATGAGTATAATAGGTAAATATGACTATATAAAGGATTTCTTGTGTTTGATGTTTTGTATAATATGTTATTTTAATATAAGTACTACACTTTATTTTACTTTACTTTACTTGCACGTTTTAATTTTTTTAAATGTCTTTAAACCTGTTATAGGTTTAAACACCCTGTTGTGGTACTGGTAAAAAGTTTTATATTTGCCTCCTCTCAATTCCGAGGTATCGTTAACTTTTTTAATATCACTTAAAATAGATTAATATAATTATTATCTTTTTATGTTACTTAAATTTATATCTCAGTAAATATACATAATCAAAAAAAATCCAAATTTCAGTTTAACAATATTTTTGTTACATTTATTCTCCTTATATGAATATAGAATCCACTGATAATAACTAGCATACATAATGAGTGAGCTTCGTGTTAATCTTGCTCAAATCCCGTAACTTTAGTCTTGACAGTTTAATTAACACTGTACCAGTCGGATACCAGCGTCTGTAGCGAGAGTAGAGTTCTATCAATTGTTCTTAAACATACTCATTTAAAATAAATATAAAGTGGGGAACGGAATATCCTAACACCAGGTTCCCTCTGCCTACCTTGCTGTGTGCGGAATACAGCGTGAAGCTGATATTTTTTTTATAGATATTTGAGATGTTTATAAGGCAAAGTAATGTACGCTCATTATTTCTTTTAAACGGTAGAAAAGACTGGTCTTTAATAAAAAAATACTATGTAGTATGTACGTGCTTCATATGTTTTGTTTTTAATTTCAGGTATGTATATTTTTACTATATATTTTTTTAGCTTCACGCTGAGTCGTGAGGCAGAGGAAACTGGGAAACCTAGTGTTTTCGCCGAGTTTTGGAGGCATTGTGTGTTGAGTGGTGGTAATAAACGCCAAACAATGAAAATATTAAATAATTCATTTGCTTGAGTGGAAATCGAACCCACAACCTCAACAGTCGCATGCTTATGCTCCTGCACCACGACCAGCCCCTAATATAAATTTTACTATATAGAACTTACTTTATTAAATGTTTGTATACGGCTTATTACATAGCATTTAGTTTATTAAATAATTAATATCTGACCTCAGGCTTTAGGTACCGTCGTGACTGTTTAATTAGAGTGAAAACTTTCGTTCACTATGCCTGTATTTATGGCTGGTCTGGCTTTATACTTTTTTTGTAGATATAAATTATTCTAAACAATAGCCGTTCTATGTTACATTTTAAACTTTTAATTATACAAGATTTTTTAAATTAAAAAAGTGTAAATTTATGAGATAAAAGACTATTCGCTAAATGATAGCAGCTTCTTGCGCTTCTAGAAGGAAACTAATGAAAAATTGTCAATTTACCCTTACAAAATATTATATAAAAAAATTTACTTTTCCACTCGTCGTGGCGCAGCGGCACAAAGTGTGACTGTAGACCTACTGGTTGTGAGTTCGATCCCCACTCGATTCGCTCTGGTATCGAGGCAAAGCGCGGCGTTGAGTTCTGCCACTCAACAAGCAATGCCTCCAGAATTCGGCAGAAAGTGGGGAACGGAGTGTTTAACTTAACACTAGGTTCCCTCTGCCTACCCTGCTGTATGCGGGATACAGCGTGAAGCTGGTTACTTCTATTAATATTACTTCTCTCCATATAAAATGCACAAAACAAATGGCATTGAGCAAACTTTTCATGCAGTGTAACTGTGTTATTGCAGTCGAGTAATTTTCACGTTCACGGAATTGATCAAAACGGACAATTTGTTCAGCTCATTGGACCAATAACGCTTATGAATTTAATATTTATGCAAATATGTGATGAATTTAATATTTAGTTTTAATAGAAAATATATATTTTTTAATAAAAAAATAATTATATAATTCGTTAAGCGTTAAACATAACGTTAACTGGTTGTGAGTTCGATCCTCACTTGAGGAAATGAATATTTATTTAAATTTATATTTCCATTTCTTCGCTCTGGTGTTGAGGGAAAGTGCGGCGTTGAGTTCCGCCTCTCAACTTGCAATGCCTCCAAAATTCATTGGAAAGTGGGGAAAGGAGTGTCTTAATATTATTTTTCCTCTGCCTACCCTGCTGTGTGCGGGATACAGCGTGAAGCTGATGTATTTATTTAAATTTTGAAAAATTAAAAAACCTTTTTTAATATTTTGAACGTGTTCCAAGTTAAAAACACACTGTGTCTACTCTATAACTTCTAGCACAACAAATAAACATCTAATTATAACAAATTATCATAACATACATATATCTTTCTTTACAAAAATTATCTTTTACGACAAAAAAATAGAAAATAATTTCGATACAAAACTAAAATTCCTTCAACAAATCCGATAAGCTCGTTACGAATAGGATTACCAACCGTACAACAGCTCAAACGGATGATTAGCGAAGTTAGTTAGCCAATTCGCGCCGAAATAACCGGGGCTATTAAAAATTCACGACGCAGAGTGCATATCGGTGTCGCAGCAGTCTCGCTGCATTTAGCTTGTCGCGACTGGACGCCGTCTGTCCTTCCTGAAATAGAACCTTCACAAGTATTCTAGGAGTTGTGAATAAAAACTTTGTGCATTAAATTAATATACATATAAAAAGAATTAATATGTTATTTTGTTTATTAAATGTTTTGAATTGTTAATTGTAAGTTATTCTTTTTATATGAAACATTGCTAAAGATGAAATCGTTAGAACCGTTATTAAAAGGAAGAATAGTTTACTTTACTAGATTTTTTAAATTTTCTATTTCATATTATTTATAATTCGTTTTTATAGATTAATATTCATTGAGTTATATTAATATTCTTGAGAGAAAAAGAGAAAGAAAATGTGTACTCGCACCTGTCTCTTACTGCTGCCCTACTGTACTAGACAAAACGTGCTGTACTCTCTTTCTATCTTCACTAACTTATATCTCCCTCTCAACTTTCGTACGTCTTTTCGTAACGCTCTCGTTACGCGTTCCTCAGTTTCAAAAAAAATTACACCTGTATCACGAACACAATCTACAATAGTAAAAATATTTTTTAATGATTTTACCTAAATTAAAATATTTATTGCAACCTGCATAATAAAAAAGTAACAACAACAGTAGCTGCTCCTAGACTGTTACTGTTAAATTGAAACAGAAATAATATGACATGCAAATGGTTCAAGCTCTGTGAGCTTTAACTTATTTATATTCACTTTTATTAAAAGTTACTTTTACATGTTAAAAACATTGACAGCTATTTGTAATTTTATTAACTTAAGTACGATCTTTCATTTAAATGCTTTTAAATAATTATTGTAGAAAAAAAAAATCTATAATGTACGTATAAAGTATAAACATCTATATTTATTTGATTGAAATAAACAAACTAAGGAAAATCTGATATATCAACAGCTATATTATGTGTCTAAAAATAAAGTTACTTATGAAAAGCGGCAACATATGGAATTTTCCAAAATTGAAAAGTGTATAACAATATGAATACAAGACTAAGTCAAGTAAAGTACATTGTAACGTATTGTAGAAGTTCAGAAGTATTCTCGTACGGAACAGTTTGCGGTGCGGCCGCAGTCGGGAATCGTTTCAAATGTTCCACCCACAACTTCAACCGCCACAAAAAGGGGATTACGTAATGTCTTGTTTTCATTGGTTCGTTGTACTCCACTGAAGTCGACGAGCCTTTCCAAACTTTATCTGCAAATAAATTGTCCGACATGTTGCATGTTGTTCGCTCTTCTATTGGAATTGTAATATTCTAGCTAAGAATACGACTGCAAATCTTCCTTATTTACACCATTCTTTTATTAGAAGAGATTTTACTTGTCGTGATTATCTTAAAATTCCGTTTTATTAGGAAAGAGAATGGAGGAATTTAATTGAAGAGCACTGTTTCAGTGTTCAAAGGCTACGGACATTTACATTTTACATTATCTATATACTCTATTCAGTCTCTAATTCTTTATAATCAGGGTTAAGTGTTGTATATGTTCAATTTGTGAGCATAACTATAACAATTTTAAGGAATTAGTACATTATTACAATTTCGTAGTATTTTGCAGTGGGATAATTACAGTAAAAATATGGAATAAAGTCAGTTTTATATTGCAATATTTATTGTTGGTTCTCAGTACTTTTGAATATGATTTTATGATTAAATTATGCAATATTATATAAGGAAAACTTTGTAATAACATAAATAAAACTTTATTCACTTATAAGTTTTAGTATTATTCAAAAGTAAGATGTATGCTAGTATAACGAGGTAATTCCAAGAATATCTTTTAAAGTGATCCGGAGAGTCTAGCATACAAATGCTCGTCATCTGTCTTGTGGCATGCAATATTCTCAAGCATTTTACTCTGAGCATAGAAATAAATCCTTTGATATTTGTCACAATCTTCTCTTGAACCAATGTTATAACTTCATGGACTAACCTTGTCATTTATATAAACAAGTGTACTATTAATAAATCCGATCACTTCTTTTTTAATACCACCTCTTTGCCACAACATGTGTGCTACAGTTTTTTTCATGAAATATACAGTATAAAGTTTTCTTTTGTACCTGTTTCAGTCACAACACAAGTCGGTTCCCAACATTTCACCGAAAGAGTCGCGGAACTTAACGCCAAAAAATTCTTTCATTTCCTCGAGTGCAAATCGAACCTACAACCTGTCGCGTTTGCAGTTGCACGTATGTGCGCTTAACCACGTCTAGCCTTCCAGAATTAGATTAGATCTGCCTATAATATTTTTTTGCAAAATAAAAGAATTTCGCAAAAGAAGTTGGAAAGGAATAATTGGGACTCATTCTTCAACTAAATAAATCTTCCCAAGGAGCCCTCTAAAGTTAAAATTGGAAATAATTTATGATTTGTTACTTGTTTATATACTTGTTTATTATGTCGAATATAATGTTATTTTAATTGCATCGGCAAAATGTGTCGCATACTTTTGTACCTAAGACTTAAAACTATTTAAAATGATTCAAAGATTTGTATGACTAAAACCGTCATACAAATCGTTGAAACATTTAATTTTTATGGGGCAGGAAAAGGAAGGAAAAAAAATGATCTCTAAGTTTCTCTCTATCCAATATCTGCCGCTCTAGGCTATACCCTAATCGACCTGCTAGTAAATCCGCCACTGTATATAACTTTATGCAAGTTACTCATACACAGACATAAACTTACAATCCGTGCCGATTTTGTAACGTAACCCTCCAAAATAAATTCTACAAACAATAGATTACACAGTTAAATGGTAAAATGAAGTTTAAATGAGATATTGGTTATATCAAAAACCACAAGAGCAAATGGACCTGGTCCTGCACTTATTTTAAGTACTACGGCGAATGACACAGGTCAAGTGGCGAGGAGCGGGTTTTGTAGGTAATTAACGCGGCGATAGCGGCGCCGCTGCCATTCGACGGGTCTAACCGCATTCTTAATGGAGCTCTCCAATAAAATTGCACGGCACTTATCAGTTAGCATGATTTTCAGGCATGGCGCCAAAAATTGGATATGAAACGGTTATGGTACTTTTCGATCGTATTTCTTTTTCTGTAATAGTCTTTAGAACTTGGCGTTATGATGGGAAACTAAAAAAAATGTTTAATCTGTTTGTTTGTTGTTTGTCTTATTAGTTTGAGTTCGTTGGGCAAATTAAATTTGTTTTTTGGTGTACTCGATTTGGGTAGATGATTTACAGCATCGGATTTCGAATTCTTACATGGAGCATCTATAAAATGAGCAGTAACTTTAAAAACTGAATGCCTGTATCATTAAGTTGTTTGGATCTACTTCAGTTGATTAGTGTATATGCTCGTATATACAAATATTTTATTATTTTATTTTACTATTTTTATTTAGACATTTTATTATTTTTATTTTGGTGATTTTTTATGATTCTTCAATTCCAGAACTTTAATTTTTATATATCAGTGGAAAATACTGAACAGCCGTTCTTCAAGAACAATAGTCTAGTTCCTGCCCAGGTGTAATAGGTATAGAATAAAAAGTTTCGCCCCTCTCAATATCTTTCCATTCCCAAAATTAAAATCCGTCTGTAATAGTTAAATTAGTTTAATTTGCAAGTAAGTTCGAGGATGTGCGCATAAAAACAGATAGACAACAAACAGACACCCAATTTAAAAATGTAATTAAAAAAATCATACTTCAAAATTAAATTCATATTTCATTAATGTTTTTACTCTACACAATTTTTTTGACAATATAATAAATATTCAAGCACATTTTTTAATTGCTCTGGTATAGTAATATAGATGATGTTCTGAAGTATTAAATTATAATCATTTTAAAATTAATTACGAGTTAAATACTGAAAGAGCATAAATCTCGTACCCCAACCACTACATCAAGCTGTAGGGCGGTAAGAAACGTGACTTGGGTTGGTAGAAATTCGATTGCCGTTTCAAATGACCCGGATCATCCCATATCAATCTGGTATTGAAATTTATTTTTAACCAGAATGTATATATTTTAATTTTTTATCATGCAATTACGCATTACTGACAAATTTTTCATAAGTATTTTTATATTATTTTATATATATCATACTGTAAGTATCTCTTAAAACATTGATACAGTATAAACATAAATTACCTAGTATTTACAGCCACTTTTAAATGTGTGTATTTATGTTTTTTTCTTTTTATTTCCTATAAATAAAGAATTTAAAAAATATATATCTTAATGGTTTCCAAAACTTTCTAATTACAGATACTTTTTGTCATATACAGGTATATGACAGGAAGTATCATTTACCTGGCATATGTACGTACTTAATTATATAATGCTTTCTTCTAAATACAAGTAAATTATTATCTAAAAAATATTTACAGAAACATTTCGTAGTTACATATATATGTATATATATATATATATTAAGCTACCGTCTTTTCATCAGATTTATTATACCAAAAGCTTATTTTTTTGTAACTTAAGTGATTAACGTCAACTTAAGAAGCCCTCAAAATTAAAAGCGACACTGCTAACTTATTACCGCAAAAAATAAACTTAAAATTAAACTTGGCTTCATTGTTTTGACAACGAAAATTAGGCTATCCTCGAGAACCGCGGGTGTGAATGTAAATCTGATTTGAGTCTAATTAAATAAGTGAAATGAAAAATATTATACAAATAATTTTAATGAAAATTATATGTTAGTAGTTTTACGATATTAGAAATTTGGTAACTATTTTTTATTCAGCTTCACCTTATCCCGTATATAGCACGGTAGGCAAAGGGAACCTAATGTTAAGATATTTCATATTTTTTCGTCACCTCCGACTTCGGTTATTAATTGGTAAAACTAAATATTTTGTTTTACACGCGCGGGGAATGTAATATACTTCACACTCCCAAATGAGGATGTAATATAAAACTTTGCGTTCATAGTCAGTCACTGCACCATCATGCTTATATACTACAATGTATGTCTTACAAAATGTCTAAACATCTTAAAAGTATTTCAAGTTATAAATTTTAGACATGTACTTAGTGAAGTTAAGTTTTAAGAAAATTTTAATCGTACTTTAGTACGAGAAAGTAGAAGTTAAAATTTAATATTAAGTTAAACTTTTTGTATTTTACTATATTTTATATGTTTACTAAATTACATAGTACACGGCTTACGTCTGGAAACTTAATAAACTATTTTACTGTGTATGATAGTCGAGAAAGATGTAAATTTCATCACGAAATATATAAATACACAATTTCCAATGGAAAGTTTGTTAAAGAAGTAAAGAGAAATGTGGCTGATATTTGATGGTTCACTCTGAAGTAGCTCTTAATTATACAAACACAAAATTATTTTTCATCACTGTGAGTAGTTTAAATTAAAATTATTTTATTTATACTATCTCGTATTCATTCAGAATGTAAAAGAAATATATGATGTACAATTATATCGTTCGAAATTACACCGTCCGTATTTCTCCCAATAATCCTCATTTTAATGATTCGGGAAATTAATTTCGGGTATTGTAAAAACACGCGGCCCTGTACAAATATTAATTGAACACATTACAAAGTCGACGAGATCAGGCAGTAGCTGCACTAAGTTTATATATGTATAAAAATCCTTTAAAATCGATACCGTGGAGTACAAAATAATAAATCCTGTGCTCATGGATTAGGTAAACAGCTTTGCGGAACGTCCGCCAAGAGTGTGCGAGAGCGCGCTTCTCTACAAATGCGAGTCTAATGCTGCCATAAATCGTCCTGGCCGTGGCTCCCCGCGCCTGCAGCTCCTAAGTAGCAGAGCACTGTGAATTAGTATCGATTAGCTAACGGAATTTCAATCTTCAACATTTCAACGACCATTGGATGCGAGCTATTCATGAATGGAAGCTGTAAATGTTCATTTCGTGTATTTAATAGTTTAAACAAAATACAAATGTAATTGTACTACATGTTATGTTTATAAAAAATAATTAGATATTTTGATTTTGATTTACTGAGCTATAAAAAAAATTTCGTGGAAAGTAATTGTAGTTACAATATTAAAAATACATAAAAAAATCTATTTAAATTTATTTATTTTACAAATACGCACTGGTTCTGGATTCGACCCCCCACTGGAAGAAATTAAATATTTATTTAAATTTATATTTCCATTTCTTCGCTCTGGTGTCGAGACAAAGCGTGGCGTTAAGTTCCGCCACTCAACATGCAATGCTTTCATAATTCGGCGGAAAGTGAAGAACGGAGTGCCTTCACACTTCCCTCTACCTACCCTGCTGTGTGTGGAGTACAGCGTGAAGCTGATTTCATTTGATTTAATTTTAAATACATATATTCTCTTTATCCCTGGCACCGCTCTCAAACGATTGTAAAGGACAAATTTATTGAATGCTTTTCTACATATGTATGTAAAAAGGAACTTAATCGTTAAATTCCAGGATATTTGTTATATAAAAATATATTAAAAATGAAATGTTGTTGGTACATTGCACAAAGCAGAGCGCGCAGGATAAAACTGCAATAATTTAAAAATTTAATACAAACCACTAAGGACTGAACGTTCGCCAAAGCGCGTACTTCCTGCAACGTATTTACTGGAATTTATGATTTCATTTGGTGTCGCATATTTCAACTATGTGCCATTTGCATCGGAATGGCCGTAGTATCGTATTGGATTCCCTTTGTATTACTCATGAGCTTTTGTATCTTTTAAATAATGCAAAACGTTTCTCAAAGGTATGATGTCATATACGTAGCGATCTCTGCTTCTAAAAGTTATGTGTGTAGGGTGCACCTTTACACAATAAGCGTTTCGTCTTAGATTCATGTTCTTCTAACATATATGATAAAGGATTTTAATAAATTCATATTAAAAAATTAAGATACACAAAGGCATTTCGTTGCTTACGAAATAAGTCGTTTCATTTTTAATTAACTTTCCGTGGCGTTATTTATACCGCAACTTCCATTATTTTTAATATTTGCTGTCCAAGATATTTTACATAAAACACAATAAGAGATTAAAATCTCTTTACTACCAAAAGATTAAAATTTCTTTGTTCTGTCCGGTAAATATTTAATAACCGGGTATTGATGCTTATGTATACTTTTGGCATAAAAATTTTAGTTGAATAGACAATAATAATATGTAAAAAAGTCCAAAATATTAGGAAATAACATTATTAATTATAACTTATTACATTTTTAGTTTTGTGCATGTACTACATTTAAGTAGCTGGAAAGTTAGAGAGGCCTAATGGTGATATTAAAGAACTAGGTTCTCCAATTTTAGAACATTTTCAATAATTCTTGTTCAGTTGTTCAACTCAACATCGGGCTTTGTCTTATTTAATAATGAAATACATTAATAAGATTTAGGGAAAAACTCATAAAGCCCATATTAATGTTTCTAATGATGTTGGAAATAATACATTTGTAAATCTGCTAAAAACAAAACCGTGTAGGCTGAATTTGTGTACTCAATTTAATTGGAAGCTGAAGCACGTAAGTAGTATGAACAATATTTTTTTTTATAATAAATCGTATAATAATTGAATATATTTTATTAGATAAACGTATAAAAACAACATTGTACTTTACCAAGCACAGTCAGTAAACTACTACTGTAACCTGTTGTGAATTTTTTAATTAAGTGTAGGAAAACTTTACAGAGGCTTCATTCGTTTCTAATTTACAGGAGCTATGTAAATAAGGCCTTCTACAAAAAAAAAGCTTTTTGCATTTCCATTGCAATATAATTTGTAAAAGTATTTTTTACGTAATGGTACTAAGTGTACTGCGTAGGCACTTTTAAGCAGTACAAAAGAAATAAAAAATAAAGGGATATAGGAAAACATTTACATTATTTTAATTGAAATATCTCAATATAGTGAACAGTAAAGTAAAGAAATAATAAAGAAATTAATAAAGTAAATAAAAATAAATAATTCGAAATAAAACATATAAGAGGACAAAGATTAATAGATTTTGCCATAGAAAACAGAGTATATGTCCTAAAATAAATTTAAAAAATGGTTAAAATTCAAGACTAATATTAGACCTGACCACTTCCAGAAGGTAACCTAAAAACTTCGACGACTTTTAAAATCATAGACCAGTCGGAGCTCCAATAACATCTAAAGAAGAGTACAATCAATGAACACTTGAGTGCAACTTTAAAAAATAGAGAAGAAATAACAAAATATATAGAGTATCTCTTCTCTTACAAATCTCATTATCCTCTAAACTCTCAAAAAACTTATCTTTACAAATGTATATAACAAAAAATAATATTAATAAAAATTGACACCAAAAACCTACACGCCGTTTGAAGTGTTTACAAGACAGACGATATCACACCTATAATGATGTCAGAACGACCGTTATCTTTATTGCAAAGACGACAAGAGCTTATATCAATAACGAATATGTAAAACACTTAAGATTTGCAGATGATCTAGTATTAATATCCGAGTCAGCTTAAAAATGGTAACCTATGCTGAAATCACTCAATGATGCAACCAAAAAAATCGATGTGGAAATGAATATAACTAAAGTAGAAGGTATACGAGTATATCTTGAATATTATATACAGAACAGTATGTATATTCACGAATCAATTTGGACGAGTAAGGGACGAGGTAGTCCGAAGAGAGCAGAAATATATTAGGTTATATTTTTTTAAAAACACTATAAATAAATTACAAATATATTAACTTGTCTTTGAATATATTAAAGTGGGATTCAGCGAAAATGCAAAGGATAAGAGACAAGACTTGTTTGTGACGTCTTCCTCGGGACCCGAAGGTAGGTGAGAAGACGAATTCATTTAGTAGTTGGAATAAATTGAACCCAAAAAAGCCAAGGGAAAATTTTGCAGTCTTAGAAGGAAATATTGCCTATATATAATAAATATAAAAGAAATAAAAGAAATAAATGAGGCCGGTCGTGGTGCAGCGGCACGAGGTGTGACTGCAAAACCGAGGACTGGTTGTGGGTTCGATCCCCACTCGAGGAGATGACATATTTACTTAAATTTATATTACCATTTCTTCGCTCTGGTGTCGAGGTTAAGCGCGGCGTTGAGTTCTGCCACTCAACACGCAATGCCTCCAGAATTTGGCAGAAAGTGGGGAACGGAGTGTCTTAACATTAGTTTCCTTTGCCTACCTTGCAATGTACGGGATACAGCGTGAAGCTGATTTGATTTTTAACAATGAATTTACAACTTAAACTAATTGTCTATTGAACGTAAATGACTTTGGATGCATAAAATAAAAGGGCTTTTTTATATTTTCATTTATTAATCGGTACAATTATTACAATATAAGAAACACTAATAAAGGAAAAAACGTAGTTATCTTTAACCGGCATAAATTTACCGTTTTTATCTGTAGCGATGTCAATGATGTGGCGGTCCATGACGTGGGGGACCGGGTGGTGGGGGACCAGGGTTAGGAGGACCATGAGGTGGGGACCCATGATGTGGAGGACCACCTGGCGCTGGTGGACCATGTGGTGGCGGATGGGGTCCGCCAGGACCGTTTGGACCATGTGGTGGCATCACTAAAATAGTAAAATATTACCAATTAATTTCTATTCTTTTATTATAGAAAAAAAAGGCCGTCGTGGCCCAGGGACACAAGGGTGTGACTATAACGCGACGGTTGTGGGTTCGATCCCCACTAGGGGAAATGAAATATTTATTTAAATTTATATTTCAATTTCTTCGCTCTGGCCGAGTAAAGGAGCGGCGTTGAGTTCCGCCACTTATCACGCAATGCCTCCAAAATTCGGCGGAAATTGGGGAACGGAGGGCCTTAACACTAGGTTCTCTCTGTCTAGCCTGCTGTGTGCGGGATACAGCGTAAAGCTAATTTATTTTTTTAAATTTTTAATAGAAAAAAAAAATATGAGGCCAGTCCTGGCGACATGTTGTGGGTTTGATTCCCACTAGAGGGAATGAAATATAAATATATATATTTAATATGCATATATATGTTTATTTCTTTATTGTAGCCAATTTAATTACTATATTTAAAGGTTTAGAATATTCATATACGCTTTGCTAAAAAAATACAGGGTTTTATAAATGTTAATAATCAGCAAAAAAATATACTAAAATAACGTCATTGTATAAATTATATATAAGTATTATTTATTTGAATATAACCATAATCTGTACGTACTTTTTAAAATTAATTTATTTATACTGTATGTTTTAAGCATATTATGTGTATGGTAAGGTTAGTCTATGTAATAAGGCATTTCACTGGTTTAGTTATTATTAGTAAGAAAAAATATTGTATTTACTGACGGAGCAATCACGCGCTAAGCTAAATTTTTTCAAGCATAAACTTAAAGCTAAATTTTTTCAAGCATAAACTTTATTTAAGTATATTTCAGTCTGGTTTCCGTCCTGGGCACAGTACTACCACTGCTTTGCTTAAACTATGTGATGACATTCGTTCTGGAATAGATGACAAGCAGGTCACTGTCCTGGTTTTACTTGATTTCTCTAATGCATTTAATACTGTGGATTTTGACATTATGCTTGCTACTCTTGAACACCTAAATATGTCCACTGATGTAATCACATGGTTCTATTCCTATCTACATAATCGCCAACAGAGTGTACGTTATGATAATAAGATTTCCATTCCCTGTTACCTTAAAGCAGGAGTTCCACAGGGAGGAGTATTGTCTCCTTTGCTATTTTCAATATTCATTAACACTTTAACTAATTTACTCACTGTACCTTTTCATTTATACGCTGATGATCTGCAAATATATGTATCGTCACCTATTGAAACCTTATCGGAAGCTATTGAACGGATTAATCGTAATCTTCAAACAATATTTTTATGGAGCAAATCACATGGCTTAAATTTAAACACAAGTAAATCTCAGTATATTATAATTGGTAATCAAAAACAAATTGCTAAATTCAATATTACCCATTTGCCAGCTGTCATTTATGATGGTACTCCTATTTCCTATAGTAATTCCATTAAAAACCTAGGTATCATCATGGATAACACCTTATCTTGGGATTCTCAAATTTCACATGTTAGTCGTAAAATATTTGCGACGATGGGGTCTCTCAAGAAGTGGAAAAATTTCCTTCCAATCAAAACAAAAATATTATTAACCACTTCCCTCCTTCTTCCTATTATTGACTATGCCGATATATGTTACCTTGACTTATCACAAGAACATCTAGATAAGCTTGAGCGCCTACAAAATCTCTGCATCAGATATATATTTGGGCTAAAAAAATTTGATCATGTATCAGCCTTTCGTGATAAGCTTCAATGGCTAACAGTCCGGCATCGTCGATATCTCCACATCCTATGCACACTTTATTCTATCCTCTTCCATCCCAATACTCCCCGTTACCTTAAGGAGCGCTTCACTTTCCTTGGCACCGATTCCACGCTTCAACTCAATCTTCGCTCCAAAAGCGACAACAAATTGAAGATACCTATCTGCAACACGATAGGTTATAAGGAATCCTTCACTGTTAAAAGCGTCATCTTGTGGAATGACTTGCCGCGATATATTCGGCATTCAGAATCAATCAGTATCTTTAAAAAATCTCTTAAGCGTTATTATTTGGCACAACAAAAAACTGTATAGTGTATGTATATATGTATGTATTTATTATCTGTATATGTAAGTATCGTCTATGTATTTTATATGTATGTATTATTATACTAATAATATCTATATGTTATTTATTTGTATTCATTCTACTCTTTATTATTTATGCACTACCGAGATATCCTGTACTATTTGTAAGTTTATGTTAGTTAAGGTTACCTGTAAGCAGTGGCGTAGCTGGGGGGGTGCGAGCGGTGCGGTCGCACCGGGCAACAAATGGAAAGGGGCAACAAAGTCTACGATCAATTCTTCTAATTTTTTTTCAATCAAGAATCAAGGAATGTACAAGAAAAATAAGAGAATGAAAATGAAAAATACAATCTCGCTTTCATGTCAATTGAACATGAACTAGTCGATACTATTGATTTTGAAAATGTGATTAATGACTTTGCTAGTCAAAAAGCGCGTAATCTCCGTTTTAAATTTTTGCAATATTTTTTACTAAAATCTAATGTTATAACTTATAACTTAACTTAGCTTCACGCTTTATCCCTAGCGAGGTAGTCAGAGAGAACGGAACGCCAAACGCCGTACCGAGACCGTAGTCTCAACATACCTCTTTCGCCTTGTCCACTGTTATCAACCTCTTCATACATGCCCTCCGGGGAGTCCTCATGCTTTTTATATGACTTTCCTCCAGTATCTTTGATACTGTGTTTTCGAAGGTCAACCGAGGTCTCCCTCTATCTCTCTTACCACTCACTTGTCCATCATAAATCTTTTTTGCCATTATTTCATCACTCATTCGTTCGACGTGCCCAAACCAGCTGAGCGTGTTCTTCTTCATTCTCACCGTGACATCCTCGCTAATACCTGCCATTCTGTGTATCGCTTCATTACGGATTCAATCGGCTAAGCTGACTAAGCATATCCTACGAAGAGATTCTCCACGGCATTCATCTTTCTTTCATTCTTCTTCTGTAATACCCACGTGTTGCTGTCGTTTAACAGCGTCGGTACCAACACTGCATTGTGTATGGCCAAACGCGCAGGTGTGCTGACGTTTCGCCGTCACATCAATGCAGCTAAGGCTCCATTAACCCTGTTACCGGCAGCAATACGCCTTTCCACATCCATCCCGTATTTTCCATCTCTACTGAACAATCTTCCCAAATATACCACTTCATTCACCTATTCTAATATTTTACCATTTACACTGATTTTGCGTCCGTTCTTCATTTCTTTCAAAAATGACCTTGAGATGAATTTCAGAACCTTTGTCTTATTCGCATGGAGGCTTAGACCATTATTTTCACACCCTTCTTTCAGAGTGGTGACCAATGCCCGCAACTCGCATTCTGATGATGCAATAAGCACTGCATCATCTGCGTACAGCAGGCAATTCACATTCAGGTCACCTTTCACTTCAGGCCAACTTTCACTCCCATATTACTTTGTTTCACTCCATGGAGACAGCTTCTTTTTTTTTTTTATGGAAAAGGACAGGCAAACGAGCGTTCGGGTCACCTGATGGTAAGTGATTACCGCCGCCCACGGCCCCGTGCAACACCAGAGGAGCTACAGGTGCGTTGCCGGCCTTTAAGGTGGAGATAGACGCGCTTTTTGAAGGTACTCATGTCATATCGACCTGGAAACACTGCCGCGGGTAGGCCATTCTACAGTTCCGTGGTGCGTGGAAGGAAGTTCCTACGAAACCGCACAGTAGTGGATTGCCACGTATCCAGGTGGTGTGGATGATATTTCAGCTTATATCGTACTGTGCGGTTAGAAAATTCGGCGGCAGGTAATAGGTCAAACAGTTCTCCAGAACACTCCCCATGATAAATGCAATAGAGAACGCACAGCGAGGAAACGTCTCTACGCAAAGCCAAAGTATCAAGCCTTTCACAGATTATTGGGTCCCCAATGATTCGAATGGCTCTACGTTGTATGCGATCGAATGGTTCAAGCTGATACTGAGGTGAACCAGCCCAGAGATGAGAACAGTACTCCATATGAGGCCGAACCTGCCTGCCTGCCGGCCAAACGGTGTTTTGGCGTGAAGTACCGTCTCGCTCTGTTGATGACCACCAGTCTCTTCGAGGCCAACTTGGCCTTGCTTTCCAAATGATTGCGATACTGGCAGTCACTCGAAACATTGAGGCCCAATATACTGATACTGGGCGCGGCTGTAAGGGGAATGTTCTGAAAGACTGGTGAGACGATAAATGGGATTTTTTTTGTGGTTAACGCGCAAACTTGTGTCTTTAGGGGGTTAAACTGAACTAGGTTCCTTTCACCCCATGAGGAGACATTGTTGAGGGATGCCTCAACGGAAGACACAAGTTTATTTCGGCACTGAGAAGCTGGCGATCCACTTGCATAAATTCTCGGGAAGTTTAGCCAGGAGCGCCTCATGCCACACTCGATCAAAGGCCTTCGCCATGTCCAAACTAACTGCCAGGCCCTCTCCCTTGCTTTCAATAGCCGCAGCCCAGCGATGGGTAAGGTAAACTAGAAGATCACCGGTTGAGCGACCATGGCGAAAGCCATATTGTCGGTCACTAATCAATCGGTGATCCTCTAGATAAACCAAAAGCTGGCTATTGATAATGCTCTCCATGACTTTTGAGAGCAGGGAGGTGATAGCAATAGGCCTGTAGTTAGATGGATCGGAACCATCGCCTTTCTTTGAGATCGGGTGGATAAGAGCGCTCTTCCATGAGTCTGGGACAACGCCGACTGAGTAAGAGTGCCGAAACAAACGCGTTAGCACCTCGACTCGACGGCCTGCTCGGAGTAGCGCGCGGGAGGAACCTGCGCGCGACTACTGGAGCCAGGTTAGTAGGCGGCCAGCTTCCCCAAGCTGACCGCCCTCTGACTCATTAGGGCGGAAGGCGGCGATCGTGTGCTGCCCTCCGGAACCAAGCTGACATGGCACAACCTTGTTTAACACCCGATCGGATGTCAAACCAGGGCGACACACCACTCCTACTCGCACGCAGGCTGAGTGATCTCTGTAAAGAGACTTTACGGTCTGCAGCAAGGGTCCAGCTCACATTGTACCGGGGTAGTATCTTCCATAATTTCGCTCTTACAACTCTGTCAAACGCCTTTTCCAAGTCTGCAAAAGCACAGAAAACTTTTTGGTTAACGGCTATAAATTTTTCCGTGATCATGCGGAGGGAAAAGATCTGATCGATACACCCTCTTCCAGGTCTAAAGCCTCCTTGGGCCTCCTACCACGGCCTTTCAGATCTCTCTTGCATTCTTCTCGCTAATATTTTAGCATAAACTTTACTACTTGAGGCCGGTCGTGGCGCAGCGGCACGAGGTGTGACTGCAAAACCGACTGGTTGTGGGTTCGATCCCCAATCGAGGAGATGAAATATTTACTTAAATTTATATTTCCATTTCTTCGCTCTGGTGTCGAGTTTAAGCGCGGCGTTGAGTTCTGCCACTCAACACGCAATGCCTCCAGAATTCGGCAGAAAGTGGGGAACGGAATGTCTTAACACTAGGTTCCCTCTGCCTACCCTGCTGTGTGCGGGATACAGCGTGAAGCTAATTTAATTTTATTTTTTTTTAAACTTTACTACCCAAGCTAATCAAACCGATAGCCCTATGGTTTGCGCAGTCTTTCATCGTGCCTTTATACAAAGGCACGATGAACGCCCCTCGCCAATCATCTGGGATCTTCCCTGATTTCCAGCATAAATTGTACAAAAACCAGAACAAGTCCAAAATGCGTGGCTCACCATATTCGATCATCTCGGCAAAAACTCCATCTGCTCTCGCTGCCTTACCACATTTCAGACTTCGTATTGCATTCTCAACTTCTTTTATACTGATTTCGCCATCAGCTACATCAACATTTAACATTTCGCTGTTACTTGAGACTGAGGACTCCATCACATTCATACATCTCCTTGTAAAATTCCGCCCATCGCTGCAAAATGTGTGGTTCTTTCGTGAAAATTTCATCGTCCTTCGAAAGCAACCTCGCAAGCAACTTCGAGAAACACTAACTTCTCGTCAGAAAAGCTACGTGTTTTCTCTGAAGTTGTTCGTTAACCTTTCGTCTCTTTTATTCTCTGCCTTTTCACGCTTCATCTTCATGAGTACTTTCGTTTGGTGATTTTGTAGCTTATACTGTTTCTTTTTAATTTCTCTCATACTTTTATCCTTAGCTGAGGCTTTATAATCCTGCCATGCTTTCTTTTTTCTTTTTATAGCAGTTTCCACTTCATCATCCCACCATTCGTTGCGGTTTTTGGTAAAGCCTTCCTTCTTTCCCTTTACCACATACCTCTATTGCTGCTTCTTTCATGCAATCGCTAAGGTTCTACCAGCATACTCCAATACTTTCATTTCCAGATTCGCTGCTGTCTAGCTTCTTGGAAACTCTTTCTTGATATTCCTCTCTAATCGGTGGATCTTGAAGCTTCTAGTTTCTTATGCGATAATTCGACTCCAAGTTTGGACACCTTGTGTAGTTGCGCCAACCTGCAAACAGACCCCTTATTCTAGCAACGACTAGATAATGGTCTGTTCCCAGCTCAGAACCACTAAACATTCGCGTGTCTATAACTTGGCTTCGAATACGCTGATCCACTAGGAATAAATCAATCATACTTTTCCCTTCCGCTCGCTCCCATATATACATGTGAATTTATTTGTGTTCAAACGTCGTGTTTGCCACAAAAAAAACCTTGTCTTGCAAATTTCCAATATAAGCTTTCCAGTCTCATTTATTTTCTTGTCACCATACTGACCACTCCCACCCTCTCCCTCGTAACCGCTTCGCGCAGTTCCGATTCAAATCGCCACATATTATTAATTTTTCATTCCCTATAACGCTACCTAGAACATCCCTGACACTCTCCCAAAACTCCTCGAGTTCGCTTAATAGAGCTGTGGATACTGGCGCATACGCAACTAACAAGAATACTCTTGTTAACCCCAGCTTGAAGCGAACCCAAAGCAGTTTCGGGTTGATCGCCTTGTATTCAACTGCTGCACTAACCAATCGAGAGGACAATAACACCTACACCTTGACAGCCCCGCTCGCTCTCTGGTACGCCGGCCCAGAAAGCGACCCGACTGCCCGGCAAATCGGTCGTGTCATTGCCCTTTCGCTTGGTCTCTGTCACACAAACGACATCCAAATCTCTATCATCCATCGCATCTAATAATTCATTCATCTTTTCTTCCATCCCTCCTCTTACATTCCACGTAGCTATTTGTAGCTCCGTCCTCCACCTCGTGGCGTGTTGGGTGGCGGTCTCCAACGCCGCATTCGTCGCCACTTGACACACCATTGTACCCCCATTATAACTTATATATAGTTATTATAGTTTTGAAGCAATAAAAAATTATATATCTACTCTACTGGGGTTTGAAATCTGAAATTATTTTGACCATTTTAAAGGGCAACAAGTCCTAAGCCGCACCAGGCAACAAATACCCTAGCTACGCCACTGCCTGTAAGATATCACTAATAGTGATAAGGTCGCCTTTGCATCCTCTGTGCGCAAAATGTTTTTTTTATTTTATTTATTCTGTAATTTTATGTTGGTGTTCCTATGTCTATTGTAAAATGTCATATTTCCTCTATGTATGCAATAAAGAGTTTTATCTATCTATCTATCTTAAAGCTTATTATAAAAAGATCTGTTTAAGATATAAAAAAAAGTTTAGAAATATTTATTGGTTTATTTTAAATTGTTATTGACATTTTGGAGACGCTTATCTTCTAGCTGCCAATAGCGATAGAACGTACTACATACATACATATAATATGTACGACTATAACATTCAAATAAATTTATATACTTTAGAACTCCTCAACCAAATATTTTCCCTCGGTCTATATATAATTTGAATATTTCAAACGAAGGTGAAAATGAGTGTTAATGTATCCCTTGGTTAAAAGTGAATACTTGCTTTATATCTCGATAAAATGATATAGAATATTTGATATACGAACAGTACTCGTATATCAAATACTTTATAACACAACACTTACATTCATCTCAATATATATAAATGGCACCCAATTTCTTCAAAATCATCTAACCTTGGCTGGAAGCCAGTGCACGCTACACCGACACAGATACATAATATTATTGAACTTATATCTTGAAAAGTTTGATATTGTCATTGTATGATTCTTTTACTATAAAAGGTTGAAACTTTCTATATTTTATTCGATTTCACATTCAAATGTCAATAATTTTTCAACTATTTATTATGAATAGCCACCATTTTGGTTTTGATATGTAAGAATAGATATAATAGATTTTTTCTTCATCACAACATGTCAAAATAAACTAAAAGACTTTTTTTCCTTTAAAATTGAAAGAATTGGCGCTGAAATAAATTCTGAAGGTACGGACTTATTCATGTATGCTCCTTACTTTCGTGTCTTTGGAGTGCACGCGATCTCCGTACATGATACCACGTCCTACTGCTTCGTAAAAGTTTATAAATGTCAGTATTCCTTTATACAAATGCGGGTGCTACGCCATATATTATCATCTGAATGTGCATCGTGCTATAAAGTTATAGGGCTGTTTTATAAATGTATCCAGTATAGCATTTTATATCAAACTTCATTTGGTTAGATATTGCATGTTTATTTTAAATAAAATAAAAAAACAAACTTTTCTTTGTTATTTTGAATTATAGAGTATATTTATTAGATAGGTACTAGGGCTACCGCTACCGCTCCACTTCGCCCGCTTGAACTATATGAATATTTATTTAATATTATTTAAGTGTATTAATTAAAATGATTATTTTTATATGGTTATCTATACTGTTATGCACTTAATTAATCGTTATTTAAATATTTTGATATGTTATTTGATTTGGCTTACAAAAAATGTCATGTTTAATTGAAAAATATTTTGTTAGGTATTTCACATCAATTTAGATGGACGGTAGGTATGCAAACGCGTTTTTTCCGGTGTTGATCCCGGTTCCGAGGGAATTTCGTCAGTTCCGAAGATTAACCTGGACAAACGAAAAGACAGAAAAATAAAATTGTTTGTTTATGTTATAGCATCGTCTATGTAACTACATATTATTATACTACATATTTTTGACAAAACTCAATACCTTGCTTTGCCTTTGCCTTGATACCAGAGCCAGGAAATGAAAATATTAAATATTACATTCCCCCGAATGAGAATCGAACCCACAACCATTGTAACCGGCATTAACTAATATTAATTTATATTCAGTTAGAATTAATTCAAATGTTATATTATATTTTCAACAGTAACTGATCCATATCCACATAATCAGATTTCCTGATATCAAGATGCTACTTATATTGTGTATAGCTTACAGCTTTATTAACATATTGACTCAATATAATAACGTAATAACAATAATATTATATAACAGACACAACACTATCACAGTTACGACAACACATATTAGCTAACATCTGTAATAACAATGTCGATGATATCAATGCAGGTGATTTTAAGATGGTTAAATTGACTTAATGTTCATAATTAATAAGAAATTAAATTCAAAACTATAAGTTAGCGATATTTTAAGGCTACTTTAAGGCTATAAGGAGTTATATACAGTATTTTTTACAGTTTTTTTTGCCTTCACTTTGTATCCCGCATATAACAGGGTAGGCAGAGGGAAATTTTGAGGCATCGCGTGTTACCAGAGCAAAAAATGAAAATATTAAATATATAATTTCCTCTAAACGAACGTGCCATGACTGACCTCAACAACCTCTTAAGAAATAACAAGGTAATGTTGTTAAAAATAAATGTGTATGATTTAAAGTAAACTGAACAACAGTTAATACAGAACGAATAATATTTGTTATTGCTTAACGGAGTTATAATTTCATTGAGTAACATTGTCGTGATTATTCAACTTATTTTTTCGTTTTTGTAACTTTTTTAATCTCTATATATAATAAGACAGTAAAAATATTTTGTCTGTACATTTAGTAATTTTGACTGAAATGGATAGAGGGACACTTAAAAAGAATAATAGAAAGCAAAAAGATTTTTTTCTTGTCTGTCTGTCTGTCGACATATTTATGTCCGCATTTTTCTCTGAAAGTACTGAACTCATTTACTTAAAAATTGCACCAATTGCTTTGTTTTAACTCAACTTAAGTACTAAAGTTTGGTTCATCAAAATCGGTTCATTAAAAAAAAGTTATCGTCATTTGAATGAACTCAAGGCATTAGCTTGCCTGCGAATATTATATAGCAATCGCGCTGGTATGACCCTGGCTAAAGAATGACGTTCGAAACGTCTGGGTTATATGACTGTTGATAAAAATATATATTTTTGAAGCACTATTATGTAATATTTTATACAATAAAGTAAACAAAATTGAATTGTTAGTGGAGATTACCTTCATAAATCATAACAGTTAAATTTAAGTCGTAATTAATTCAACACAGAGATAAAGAACGATCTTGAAAGAAATATCAAGTAAATACAAAGATTTTTTGATTGGTTCGATCATATAATATATGTAACTAATTTAAAAACTGTACAGGAGTTAATATGCAATTATTACAGTTATTTTATAAAGAATATTACGAATCCTTCAAATCAATAATTTAACATTTAAGGCTAAGGTTTCTGAATGAGTAAATTAAATTATTCACTGACATCAGCACATTTAACAGAGTATATTATATAGGTAAAAAGAACATAAAGTTACAAAAATATATACGTGTAATAAATAATTAGCTTTATGTATATTTTATAAATATCAAATATCAACAATGGTCGTATTTTTTTATTTAAAACAATCAAAAAATCTTTGACGATAATGTCGTAAAAAAATCATATTAGAAGTCATTATAGTTGTCAATCAATTCTGCTTATTAAATCAATAATCATGTATTTTAAACGGGCGAAGCCGTGGGCGAGCCGCTAGTATTTTAATATAAGCAGATACTGTTTTTGAACTTACGAGTTGTTATTTCTTTTGATTTAATGCTGCATATGATATTTTTATTCACAAAATATAAATTTAACATAGTGAAACCCACGCACGTTATATACATATCTCAAATAGTTCCCCAAGAGCTGGAAGCGTTCGTGATGTTCAACACTTAAGGCTATTCGATTTACGAGCCGATGTCGGTGATAAGTGGTTCCAAGTTTTGTATTGGCGCAACTACAACAGGCAACACTATTGAATTTATAATGGCTTTTCGATATTTGTGTAAATATTCGGTTAAACTTTGGAAAATCGATATTGTCATTGAGATTAGACAGGACAATAATAAGCATGTCTATATTATTAATGAAAGTCAAAGGAGCTATAAAATGTATGTTCAAGACACAATTATTTAATAATAATAGTGCAAGTAAATTCACAGACTTATTTCCTGAGTTCGCTTTTTCTTAGCCCGACCAAATGTGACATGATAGAGGCAGAAGAAGAATAGTAAATAGAAATATATACTTTCAAAAATATAAATCGCTTTAGATGTTCAAGATAAAGTTTGTCAAAAAAGCCAAGGCGACTCTTGAAGGCGGATATTGGAGGCCAGAGGCAGCGGAAGGGCGCGCCATAACCGTAACTCACGGCTGCAGTAGTGACGCCGCGCGTCGCACGCCCATAATTTACACGTTCGCGCACCATTGGCCACGGGCATGGAAAGTTGGAATGTCGGTTGCAATTGGGCTAAACTGTTGTTTTTTTTTAATATTTTTATATGAGCTTCACGCTGTATCCCGCAGCAGGCAGAGGGAACCTAGAGTTAAAACACTCCGTTCCCTTTTTTATTATTATAAATATATAATTGTTTACAAATCATTCCATCCTTTATTCGTGGTTACGAGTTTCTTAAATGACGGCCAATATATGGTATGTACGAATATGAGTATATGAAATCAAAATAAAATAATTTTCATATACATTATTGTTAACAAGGCCAGTCGCGGCGCAGGGGCACAAACTGTGACTGTAAACGCGACTGGTTGTGGGTTCGATACGAGGAAATGAAACGTTTATTTAAATTTATGTTTCTATTTTTTCGCTGGTGTCGAGGCACAGCGCGGCGCAAAGTTCCGCGAATCAACACGCAATGCCTCCAACTATCTAAAACTATCATTTGCAGCTTTATTTCGTATTATAACTAATTATACTATAATACATTGTGCATATTTTTACAATGACATTTAACAAATATAACAAATCAAACAAAAGATTGAAAAAGAAAGAACTGAATTGGACAAAATAAATGAATTTAACTTTTACACTTGTTATCTAAGTTATCTTAGTAATATAATATTATAATCTCGGAAACCGTTTTCGGGTCCTTTATATATTTTTCATTTGAATTTTATATCAAGTACTTGTTTAATTTTACATAGTAGTTTGATGTTTTGTGTAATTGATGTGTATTTTTTGATAAAAATAAGTGGATATATAAATTAATATTATTAATAATCTCTACTGGAGGAAAATAAGTATTTAATATTTCCATTTTCTTCGCTCTGACGTCGAAGCAAAGCGCGGAGTTGAGTTCCGCCACTCAACACGCAATGCCTCCAGAATTTGGTGGATGGAGTGTTCCCTCTGCCTACCCTATGCGTGACAGTGTCGCTAAAAAAATGAAATTATTATAATGATTTTATGAACGTTAAATTTTATTTACTAAAATATCTAATATTCTTTCAATATATATATATCTAGTATATAGTAAAGTCAATCTATTTAGTTATCTAAGTGCAGTAACTCTCGAATGTGTCTGTTTTTGGTGGATTGTAGAATCCAATAGATTTGAGATGAATAAGAGCGCTTGAATGCGAAGAGCTTTCCTCTGTTGATTAAGATGTATTATTGTTCTACGAAGATCCTATTTCATGAGAGAGTCCGCTTTTCACCTAACTTCCTAGGTTTAGGTACTTCTACGAATTTAGGTTATATTTATAGATATCTGTTTGACCATCACGGCTTATTGTATTTTTATAGAGTGTTGAAATCCAGTGAATCTTACTTGTTCCGAAAATACTGGTTTTCAAAATCAATACGAGGATGCGGAACTCCAGGTGTTGAAAATTTTGTGAGAATTTTATTATTTTAAATATCTCAAATCGTAGAGTTTTATTACTTCTAACGATAACTATCTAAAAATTTTTAGGCTTTCTACATAAAGTTGATTTTTTTTCTACTTCATACATTATTCTGCCTAGCAAGCAGTGTCAAGACACTTCGTTCTCTACTTTCCGCCCAAATACGAATTATCGTAATTATCGTACCAGGGCCGAGAATTGACTTCATTTCTCGCAATGATTTCCACTTTCTGGAGTGAGAATAAAACCACAAACATGTTTGCCCATCAGAGGCGGTACCACTGCGCCATGATGGCCACAAGGTTGTTTATCTTTATAAAATGTATGCATTAGAAAAATAACTTGTTTCGTACGAATCGGTTTGAATTGAAAAAAATGTTTGAATTGTATAGCTATAAATAAGAAGAAGGACTATAATATAGTCTACACATATATAATCGTCTCATGCCACCCACAGTACCTGCGGTCAGAGTCATCTCCCGCAATTAGAATGTGTATCATACAATTACACGGCGAAGAAACCGCAGGTAAAAGGTCTATAAATAATTTAAACTGTATATTGAGACATTTTTCTATTAGTGAAATTTAGTTTGTTCTTTTTATGTTATAAAGGATCATGTATCTTTATTCCTATCTTATAATAAAATAGTAAGGGATAAGTGTCTGTACATGAAACTTATACAGGGTGGAAGTGTCAGCACCACATTAAATGAAACCACAGTTTTAACTACTCTATAAAAGCCTAGCTCTAATATAATTCAGAAAAAAATAAATTCCCAAAAATGAAAAAGTTTTTTTTTCAAACAAAATAAATAATAAAATTGTCATTTTAAAACAAAACGCCATTTGTAAGGATGACGCACGCACACATAAACCTATCAAAGGAACACCGCCGCACACGCCTCATTTCGAAATCGAGTCGTATGTATTGGCGATAAAGTTCAAAGTTATTTAACCTTTAGTAGTATTTTTGTAGTAGTAAGTGTTTATGTTATTGGGATCTATACGTAATCGCGTCACACGAAATACAGGTATGGATAAAAATCGTGAAATGAAAAAAAAAACCTACGTCCAAACTGTTGAAGCATGATTGAGCTTGATTAATTTCTTTAGGTATAGGTTTGAAATATTTTACCCTATATGCTGTTTCCGTAAATGGAGCGCTGCCTCTTCCACCCTGTATAGGAAAAATGTTATTGAAGGCTTCTACTAATGTAAGAGAACCCTATACAATGATTTTTATTTTTTTTATCTGTTTGCCTGTTTATCTGTGCGCTTGTTCACGCAAATCTCTGCAGTTTTCACTATTGTATTATGGCTATTGTAAATGAAATATTTCGTATCTTAATTTTTCGCTTTGGTAAGAAGGCAAAGCGCAGGCAAAGCATGGTTGAGTTGGGCCACTTAATTCGCAGTGCATCAAGAATTTAGCTGAAAGTGGGGAACGGAGTGTCTTAATAGTAAATTCGGAAAGCAGCGTGAATTTAATGAAAATATTATGTACTTCAAGCGGGCGAAGCCGCGAGCGACTCGCTAGTCAAGGAAAAATTATGTAATTGAGTATTTTAAATATTGGAACCATTTGAAACTACATGTTGAGAGCATAATATTAAATTTATATATAAAGTTGTGCGATATTTCAACTCTTTTCATGCTTTAAAATTTATTTCATTTAATTAATTGGCTTGTAAATTTATCCAATTAGCTATAGCTTCGTTTAACATTAAATATCTATTCCCTGCTTAAAAATATTTATATAATATCCAAATAGATTATTTTAATTTTGGAAACTGCAAATATGTTTATGACATTTCAGCCTTTTACCTCTCATTTACGGCGAAACAACGTAAAAACACAATTATGTTTTAAAAGATTGCAATTTTATATGATATGTAAATTTTGAAGGTGCAATAGAGTAAACAAAATTGATTATCCTCATAACTCCCTTACTGTAAGGCTTAGAGACAAAAAAAATGGTTTTTAACATTTTTAGGAAAGAAAAATCTTTATTTAGAAAACGTATAAAAATTTGAACGAGAAACCGACCAGGTCCACCGGGTCCTGGTCGGTTTCCAGGAGGCGCGGGTTCGAGTCCCGCTACGTTCAAATTTTTATACGTTTTCTAAATAAGGAAAAAAATGGTTTGTCGCGATTTCATATATGTCGCGATACATACAATCAAGTTAAAAAATCTTATCCAGCTACCCACAAATACCATTTAGATGAACAAATATAAATAGATTTGTTGCTTGCTGACCTATCTTTTATACAATAACAATTATTACGTGAAAGTGGTATTGATATTCCGAATTAGTATACGGATCAGGGTCGGTTGGTACGCTTGTAGCAAATGCTATCCAACACATCTGGTGTACGTAATTGTGTTATAGGGAAAAACTTTCTTAATAAGAACGCCAGCACTGCCTGTAAGCTCGTCCGTACTATTGGGACGTATGTATGAAATAATTAATTACAGCTACCCTGTATGTAGTGTTCTTCAAAACATCGTGGTATATTCGTTAGTAAAAGTTGATTATATATATATCAGCTATATATATATATATATATATATATATATATATATATATATATATATATATATATATATATATATATATATATATATATATATATATATATATATATATATATATATATATATATATATATATATATATATATATCAACTTTTACTAACGAGTAATACCTATATATACTTGGAAAACTAATGTGCGCACAAACATAGTACTTATTATATTTTATTTTTAAAGTGCATAAGTGCGCATCTTCAATAAAAGCACGTCCTCTAATAAACAAGATAAAATATAAATAAATAACCACTCATAGTTATAAATAATAGTAACATTTATTTTCTTTTTACATTTTTAGCAGATTAAGAAATATAATAACCATTGAATATATGTATTTAGTAAACTTATTACGATATAATTCGGCAGAAAGTCTTAACACTAGGTTCCCTCTGCCTACCCTGCTGTGTGCGGGATACAGCATGTAGCCGATTATTTATTACGATATAAAAAATACTAATAAAGGAAAAAAATATTGCTTTTGTTAACCTGCATTGATACGCAGAAATTTTATATTTTTTTATCTGAAATGAGGTCCGTGATGTGGAGGTCCGTGATGTGGAGGTCCGTGATGTGGAGGTCCGTGATGTGGAGGTCCGTGATGTGGTGGTCCGTGATGCGGGGGACCATGATGAGGGGGTCCGTGATGGGGAGGTCCGTGATGATGGGCCCCATGGTGCGGTGGGCCATGATGTGGTGGACTACCTATAGATATATTTATCAATGACCCAGGTGGACCATGTGGTGCCGAATGTCGGTGGTGTGGCCCGGGTGGACCATGTGGTCCATGTGGTGGCATCACTACAACAAATACTGAATCAGTCGGGAAAAATATTCAATATAGTATCTACACAGAATTTTGAAAATGTAATTATTGTATTTTAAATTTTAAATGTTCTTTATAAAATAAATACTTTAGTTAAATGTTCTTTATAAAATAAATACTTTAGAAAATTAATAAAATTTTAATACCAATAATGGCTACTATAGCTAAATTATTGAGAAAAAACATGTACCTGAGTTGCCTATGTTGCACGTTACAACACAATATAAACAAATGAACTAAACAATATTAACAACTTATCCTTCCACGTGAGGATCCTGACTGCAATAATGTAACCAATATGTACTCTTTTATTTAAATAACTCGATATCAATTGTATAGATATGATATGAAATGCTATAAGTAATTGGGAAAACACAGTTCGTCACTGCGATTGTTGCAAACCATTCAAGTGGAAGTGGAATATTTATCGGATATTGTTATATTTATTCCAATTTAACCATGACCTGTAATTCGATATATTTTTCAGTTCTCATGTATCATTTTTCATTTGATCTTATTATATGATTGAAGTGTATGACCAATAAAGAATTTTAATATGTGGAAATATTTTTTTTTCGTCATTTCTGTTCGTAAGGGAAGTGCAGTAACATTTTGGATAGTATGGTACTTCGGCTTAAAATGATTTGTATATATAGACCCAAGAACTTCACGTTATAATTACATTACATTACATTACACATAGAACATCTATATAGACTGCTGTATTCGACCAGACATCAATCAACACCGACATAAGGACGTCCAAACGGAAGTAAAAAAAGCTGTTCTGAACCTTAAGAAGACAAACAGAAAGACAGGCAGACTGACAAAAATATTAAAATTGTTTGTTTGTGTTTTGGTATCGTGTAAATAGTTATATGCATGTGGAAATACATATTTATTTTGAAATCAAACAATCAAGACAGAACAAAACATAACTTCTGCTCTTCTTTAAATCATATCTGCTAGTATTAAAAATATTACTCCATTTCTTAGTCCGAAAGCAACACCAATTTATATTTTGGCTAGCTCTGCTACGAATTAGGCTTATTGATCTGGAAAAAGAAATAGATCCAATTTAGCTTGCACTATTTTATTTTCTTATATAAAAGAATTTTTATTTATTTTTCGTTTTTTATAAAAGAATAGATATTTCACATTTTAACTATTTTTTATTTTTATAAATGTTATATAATTTAACCAACTGATTTCACATAAAATATATTTTTTTAATTAAAACTATATATACGAATGTTTTAATTATATGTATTTGTTATTTGAATATATTAAGAGAAAATAGGTTGATTAGTTTTAATATGGTTGTCTATGCTGTAATGCACTTAATAAATAGTAAATATTCTGGAATTTGATTTTGCTTGCAAAAGTTATATAAGTATATAAGTGTATATGATAGAAAAATGTTTCATTATTTCATACCTTTCTAGATAGGCGATAGGTACGCGCGCCTTACAGACGCGGATTGACCCGGGTAATCCCCGATCCCGGAAGAATTACCGAAGTAGTCTTTATCTTTCAGTAATAGTCTCATAAAAACCAATCAATCAATTAATTTAGGTGTGCCGTTATTGTGGCTCGGTGAAAGTAAGCTGCAAGGGCACAAGCTTCTGATTGTAAGCGCGACGGATGTACCTACATTCGATTCTCACGCTTAATAAAATATTTAGTA
Organism: Heliconius himera; assembly: GCA_021202915.1. NCBI lineage: Eukaryota > Metazoa > Arthropoda > Insecta > Lepidoptera > Nymphalidae > Heliconius > Heliconius himera. The sequence goes on along the minus strand of JAJHJA010000383.1, from coordinate 381,559 downwards.
TTTTAATTTGCTCGCTCTAGTAACGAAGCCAAGCGCGGGCTTAGTTCCGCCACTCAACACGCAATGACTTGAGAATTCGGCGGAAAGTGGGGAACGGAGTGTCTCAACACTAGCCTACTTCTCACCCTCTGCCTGTTCTGCTGTGTTCGGAATACAGCGTGAAGCTGATTAAACATTATAATAAATATAAACATTATACTATTTGCATAATTAACTTATTTTCATGTTATAAAGACACTACAAAAACTCGGAGACACTCGAAGAATATCAATCTTTTAGCGTTTGTTTAGAGTTTTCATCGTTCGTTTGTTTTGAAATTTTCACAAAGAAGGAAATTGTATTTACTTATTGCGCTTCGTTTACTTACAAGGTATTTAAGTCCGTGTTGTCTTTTCTCGGTTTTGTGTTTGGAAAATGGAGTTTCCTTGTTGGAAGATGAAGCGGAATACATAATCGATTCTTTGTGGAATTTTATTAGCTGTTCGTTTGTAATGGCACACTTGTTTTCAGTTTTGAAACTTTTAATGAAATAAATTAGCGCTCTTGTTCTTTTTGATATTAAAAGAATAGAATATTTTTTAAATATTTTGTAATACAGGTTGCAAATCCTACTTAGACAAGATATAGGGGGTTATTTTGTAAATGTAATAAAATTAAGAAGTTTTATTTACATATCATTTTTATTCTAGGTTTCAGACTTAAATATATTTTAAAACATGAGCACTAGAAGATAGAAAAAAAAAACAGAAATAACGACGGCTTCGATGTCGAAGTGTATTAAAAGTGCATTCAGTCGAATCTGTTTCATGGTACATGCCTCGGGTTCTTAGAAATATGTTATTTATTGAGTTTACGTGTTTGATAGAAACGAAAAAAGTCGTCATTACTTTAAAAAGTCATTTACTTAATTGAAAACCAACATGGCTTCTCTTAAAGAAACGTTGAGAATTTTTTATTTATAATATTATATACAGCTTAATCTAGCATTTATTTGTCTCTAATCAAGTCAAATATAAAAAAGTGTCTTGTACTTATTCTGTTCTAGAAACAAAGATTTATTCTTAACCTAAACACATATTAAGAATGCTTCAATCAATAAAATATACATCGAATTTACGACTGCTTTTGTCTTTTACCTTTTATAGGAGTCTAGTTCTCAAAATTCATATTTTTTAAAGGGTACATACGGCTGGCTGGTTGGTAACAGTTTCTTCCTTCCCCTGTGTGATAGTGATGTAAAGAATGGAGATCTGTAAGATCTCTCGGCACTGGTGTCACCTACATGTTTTTAATAAAAAGGAAATGTACTGTGAAAAGCCGCAGTATATTCCGGGATATATCCTTCGTATGGCGTAGACGACATTCATTGCTCCTTTAAGTACACAGCAGATTTGTCTGATGCTGAAAATTTGTGACGATCTGCAGTAGAATATAATAGCTGGTTCACGTCTCCCATTAAAAGAACTTAATTTTTTTCTGTTATACATGCTATGTATACAATAATAATTAACGATTTTATAAAATCATATCGTATACCACTTGGTTTTCATTCTTATCACGTAAATCATATGATAGCGATAACCATATCAATATATTGAAAAATACATGAGCTCTGTCGACGAAAGTGCTTGGTGTACGATAAACGAGTAAGTTGCTTAAAATAATATTTTAATTTCATAATTACATTTTGGTGTCTGTGTTAAGAATTTGAAGTGACCAATTTACAAACAAATATAATATAGGTGTAATTAATAATATTTCATTATTTAAGTTACTAATACAGTCATTTATAGTAATTTTTTACTGCCCTGTGCGAAATGTTAATGACTTTTCCTTGTTAATTGTATTTTAACTTTTGTTACTTAACAAACTTGAAAAATTATATTTAACATTCAAAAACCTAATTTATGTAACACAAAAATGAAAAAAAAATCTCAAGGGTTATATTCATGTGCTATATAATTATTCTTTATAGGATGGCTCCGTTACACTGTCTACCGTGTGGACCTTATTGCCGCAGCGCCCCTTGCTTGCCACATTGCACGTACCGATTTGCTCCGCGTGGACCAATGGAGTGGACTCCGCCGCCGTATAGTTTGCCACCGGACGCTCCTTGCCCTGACAATTACCCAGATGTAGTTCATCATCCACCCTATACGGACGGTCCACATTATCCGCCAGGACCTCATTATCATCCGGGACCCCATTACCCTCCTGGACCTCATCAACCGCACCCCTACCATCCGCATGGTCCAAATTATCCACCCAACCCTAATCATCCCCACGGTCCACACAATCCATATAACCCGCAATACCCGTTCATGAGATGATCTCGAATCTCTCCATTATAATTTAATGTCATTAACTAACAAAAATTAATTTGGAAATCTATTTAATTAAGTATAAATATAATATGAAAATCATTATATTTTCTATGTTTTATATTTTAAGTAAAATCAATAAATATTTATAAAATAGTTGTAAAATTTATTTTAAAAAATGCCTCGATAAGAAATAAGTATACAGGATCTTTCTTACAGATGGTATCAAAAACCTAGTAAAAAAATGTGTTTGTGAAACCAGAAATGAGTAATATGTTTTTATAATACGAATATATCTTATACTACATTAGCCAAACAAAAATAATATTGATATAAGGTTAAAAGTAGATAAGGATAAAATATCTTAACAAATTAAAAAGTCGTGGTTAATATATTTTCTCGCTATCCTGGTCTTCCTGGTAATTCTGGTTAAGGTTCACGCAAATAAATAAATAAATTAATTAATTAATTAATTAAAACGGGGAGGATATGAGTGCTTACGCAAATCAGACTTTAGTGGACGTATAGTGTTTCAAAATACCGTCGTAAGATTTTCTTACATTGAATTCATTTTCTTGGGAATTCGTCTCATAAAATGCAATAAATGTTATATGCTTACCTCTATATCATCATAAGAGAATATCAATATACTTCTTAAGTTATTTATGTATATATTAGAAATTCCGGAAAATCATTAAGATACATAATATAGTTTCCCAACATTAATAGAAAAATGGTTTTTAATCACTTGAATCCATATATATAACTTTGTTATAGATTCTACCGTTGCAAAACAGAATTTGGGACATTTTCAGACAATTTTTCCGGAATTTAAGATAATAATGTAATGCAACATAAATTTCACTTAGATTGGCAAAAAAATGTTTTGTTCTGTAATTTGATCATGGCGTAGTCAAGGAAAAAAATACTTTAAAGTTCGTTTTACGCATGATCATTGTTGAAAAGTTATTGAAATTAAGGGGCACAAGCGTCTGATTGTACGCGACGGTTGTGGGTTGATACTCACTCGGAGGAATTCATAATTATTATATATAATTATTATATATTATAATTATTATATATTGCAAAGCAAAAGCGCAACCTTCAGTTCCGCCACTCAATAACAACAATGCCTCAAAAATTCGATGGATTTGGGGAAAACAGTGTCTTAACACTAGGTTTCTTTTGCCTACCCTAACCCGTAAAGCTAAAAAAAATATTGAAAAGTCTTGAATTTCATACATTTATACTGCACACACTATTTAAATATGGTTTCTGTGTTTTAATAATGTAATGTTAAGCACAGCTACACGTTATTTTGTTTTTTTTTTTATATGTACTATTGCCAATTTTTATTATATTTTATTAAAATATATTTTAATTAAATATATTGAGGCCGGTCGTGGCGCAGCGGCACGAGGTGTGACTGCAAAATCGACTGGTTGTGGGTTCGATCCCCACTCGAGGAGATGAAATATTTACTTAAATTTATATTTCCATTTCTTCGCTCTGGTGTCGAGGTTAAGCGCGGCGTTGAGTTCTGCCACTCAACACGCAATGCCTCCAGAATTCGGCAGAAAGTGGGGAACGGAGTGTCTTAACACTAGGTTCCCTCTGCCTACCCTGCTGTGTGCGGGATACAGCGTGAAGCTAATAAAAAATAATAAAAAAAAAAATATATGTAAGTATTTTTAAATAAATAAAATAAAACGACGCATATTTACGTATACAATGAATTTCACAATTTCGTATTACTCACCTGGCTTTTATTCTTATCGCATAAATCATATCAAGGCGATAAGAAGATAGATATATTAAAAAATATGTGAGCTCTATCGACAAAAGTGCTTGGTGTAGGGTAAATAAGTAAGTTCAGATTTATATTTATTTAATAATTTTATTATTTCTTTGCTTATCATAAAAAAATAAGTTTCTAGAATTAGTGTTAAGTGATCAAATTGACATACAAAAGTACACGGTAATTTTAATATAAAACATAAGGATAATTAATATAAATAATTAATTGTTTGAAATAAATATAAATCACATCTTTACTTGGGAAATATATCTCTATTTTAATTTCTTCGCAAAACTGAATAAACTTATTTATATAATATATTTAACGGAACGGAGTGTCTTAACATTAGGTTCCCTCTGCCTACCCTGCTGTGTGCGGGATACAGCGTGAAGCTGATTTATTTATATACTGTTATTTTGTTGTCATATATCTACATTTTTCCTCTCATCGTTATATCGTTAAAAATAACATAAAATAATTATGAACTTTTCAAAAAATATACTAATAGAAATTAATATTTTAGAATGGCTCCTGCACACAGCCTACCATGTGGACCTTACTGCCGCAGCGCCCCTTGCTTGCCACATTGTGGGTACCGATTTGCTCCCCGAGGTCCAATGGAGTGGACTCCGCCACCATACAGCCTGCCACCGGATGCTCCTTGCCCTGATGTTGTTCATCACCCACACTATCCGGGTGGTCCACATTACCCGCCAGGACCTCATCATCCTCCGGGTCATTATTATCCTCCTGGATCTCATCAACCTCATCCTCATTACCCCCATGGTCCAAATTATCCACCCAACCCGTATCCCCATAATCCACAATATCCGTACCAGAATCGAGATCCTCTTATGAGATGAAGAATCTCTCTAGCACGACATGATTAATTTTATAGCAATTGGTATAGCAAACAAACAAAATATACGTTTTCTTTAAATTTTGCGACGTAAAAGAAATTGTGCAAGTGTGTGTTCAATTTATCTATGAATATCTACAATTTGAACTTGTATAATAATCTGTTTTTTAATAATAAATAATATAATAATCGCCTTATATTGTTTTATTTTACGTGAGCTGAATCTTATGGAAAATTGCTTTCTTTACGTTGTATTAGGCTTAACCTCTGTTTTCATTTTCTTGTAGATATTTTCTTACATAATTTGTGAGTTTGAATACGACATTTGAAACAGAAAATTTTATTATATTAAAATAGCGGTGTGTACAATATAAATAATGTGTCACTCTCTTTGTTTATGTCCATAACATTTTTCTAGGTATTTTATTATTACTGTAGTTATCTTTTATCATATGATAATGGTAAGGATAGATAGAAGCGTATATACACAAATACATATTTGTAATATAGTTTTTGTTGGAGAAAATGAAATCACTTTATTAAAAACTAGCGACCCGTCCGCGGCTTCGCCCGCTTAAACTACAAAATTATTTACTTAACAGATAGAATTAGAATTAGGTTCATTCGTTCCTTCGTGTAAAAATAATTCAAATTTACTTTGCATTTTCGTAATTCCCATAAGAGCAATCATTTTTTTTAATAAAAGCAACTTATCTATACTTATAATAAAATTGTAATGAGTTACAATTTTACGGTTAAACAAACGGTATCCGTACGTGGAAGATATATATGAAAAATTGTTATTGGGGACATTTATTTTGTCTGTTCGTTTGTTCAAGTTAATCTTAGAAACGGCTTAAATCTATTGATAATGTTGTTAAAACACGTAAGTAATCCAGTTTAGTAAATAAATAATTATGTTATTCAAGTGAGTGAAGACGTGAGTGGCTTGGGTCGCTAGTGTTTATATAAATGATGTAACATTAAGCATTGGTTTCTAAAATCGGTTGATTTAACTTTTATCTTGTAACATTCGTCAATTTGAATCAATGAAATAATTTACTGCTATGTAATGATCATATAACTGACCTTGATAAGTATTTATTTATATCCTCACAGGGATATGATATGACGATACATTTTTTGTGCATTTTTTTTTTGAAGAATTTATTTAAAAAAAATAGATTTATTTTAGGATAAAAATTACAATCACATTTTATATTATGAACTTACTTATTTATTTGTTTAATAAGAAGAAAGCAATAGTTATTACAACAAATGCGAAGAAAGCATATTTCAGACATTTTTTTAAATTCATATACCTCTTGAATTCCTATAATTAACTTAACTTAGCTTCATGCTTTATCCCTTGCGGGATAGTCAGAGAGAACGGAGCGTCAAACGCTACGGTCTCTACATACCTCTTTCGCCTCGTCCACTGTTCTTCATACATGCCCTACGGGGGATCCTCATGCTTTTTACGTGACCTTCCTCCAGTATCTTTGATACTGTGTTTTCGAAGGTCAACCGAGGTCTCCCTCTACCTCTCTTACCGCTCACTTTTCTATCATAAATCTTTTTTGCCATTCTTTCATCACTCATTCGTTCGACATGCCCAAACCAGGTGAGCACGTTCTTCTTCATTCTCACCGTGATATCCTCGCTAGTACCTGCCATTCTGTGTACCTCTTCATTGCGGATTCGATCAGCTGAGCTGACTCCACATATCCTACGAAGAGATAGCATCTCCACAGCATTCATCTTTCTTTCATTCCTATAATTAATAAATTATATTCTCAAATTAAAAGAAACGCCTATATTTTTTAATATATTGGCGAAAAATATCAAAATTACACTATAATACCACATTAGTATTGACATTATATTGTTGATAGTAATTGAAAAATACTTATATCACGGGTGACGAAAAACCTTTATATACTTTAAAGCTGGTTTGTTTCCGTGACACAATATAAAATAATATATTCTATAGAGGAATCATACAATCTGTATATTCTTTCACAATAATACATAATTATTCTTTAGAGGTTAGTCTGCACTACGATGGCAGCTCCCTCATATTTTACTTTCACAAATGTTATCGTCTAAAATAATATTTTTATTAGTGTTATTAATTGTAAATTCTTCTTTTAAATAGCGGTCAAATAAAGTATTAAGAAGAGGTTAGAGGAGAGATTTATTTTAATACTTTAGTGTCGCAGAATTTCCCTATATACTACATTTGACGTTGTTTGGTTTTGTGGCAGCAAAATAATTTGATTTTCTGGAGTTCCAACTCGGGATAGGCTAACATATAATTGCCCATGGGTAAAACATTCTTTACGCAGGTCAATACCTACTAAATCGAAAGTTTGGCCCTGGGCCTTATTGATAGTTAAGGCAAAAGAAGTTTTTATTGGAAATTGAATTCTTTTAAAAGGTATGGGTATATCCGTGGGTATCATTGGTATCCTTGGAATATAAGCTAACTCACCAGTTGCAGGCCCAGTTATAATAGTCGCTACAATTAAATTGTCTTTCAGTTCTTTTATTAGTAGTCTTGTCCCGTTACACATATTTGGAGGGCTTAAGTTTCTCAAAAGCATAATTGGCGTCCCAATTTTCAATGATAGATTATGATGTGGTAGTCCTGCAGGGTTAAGTGAATTTAAAAATTCCTGTGGGTAATGAACTGCATCTTCTATATTAGAAACTGTATCTATTGATTTGTAATGCTTAACCTGGCCGGGAACTTTTTGTGTGATAATATTGTTTACTTCGTCGACCGTCTCATTCCGAGGTGACACTATTGCTCTAGAACACAGCCAATGAAAGTCTTTTTCAACTAAATTTTCAATGTCAGGGTATATCGCATCTATCAAATTTTCTAAACTATAAACTATTTGGCCAAGAGATTCATCTAAAAGAACTTCATAGGTGGTTAAATTTGGAGACGGAAAAATGCCTTCACCAAGTTTTAACAATTGCTGCGGAAAATTACTCTCGGTGTTTCCACGGAGGTGAGCTCTCATATTAGTCCGCAAATTCAAATGATGAATCGATGCCCAAAGAGGAGATGACTTCAAGCAAGCTTTGATAATATCTGCCCGCGTGCCCCTATTAACAACTGGAAGGGTCTGTCTAAAGTCACCGGCAAACACAAAAGTTGTACCACCCATAACAGCTGCAGAGTTTTTAAGGTCTTATAAAGTTCGGTCCACAGCCTCCACATGAGCTCTGTGGCTCATAGTGCATTCGTCCCAAATTATTAATGACGTGTCATGTAATAATTTGCCAAGAGGTCCATTCTTACGGATAGAGCATGTCGATTGTTGCTCCAAAGAGACGGACAGCGGGAGTTTAAAAGTGGAATGTGCAGTTTTACCTTCACTCAAAAGAGTTGCAGCAATCCCTGACGAAGCTACTGCTATTGCTATTTTGCCTGTCTGTCTTATCTTAGCAAGAATCAAATTAGCTAGAAATGTTTTGCCTGTACCTCCTGGAGCGTCTAAAAAAAATAATTTCCCCCTATTGTTGACTACGCTGTCTATTATTTTGTCAAAAGCATGTTTTTGATCAGGGACTAATTTTGAAATATTGTCATTGACGAATGCTGTTAATTCATCGGCATTATAACGTGATACAATGTCTGTGCTATTATAGGAACGAACTGAAGGAGGTAATCCAACATCACTCAAACTTTTGTCATTTAATAGCAACAATTTATTTTCCATTTCTATTAAACCTTCATTATAAATGTCTTTACTGAAAGGTAAAGTAAAATCTTGTCTTTCCTGTCTGATTCTATGTCTCATATCAGCACATAAATGATCTTTAAAATTATTCCACAACTTCAATGGTTCCGATGGGTGACAAAATAAAAGAATGATTACAAACAGCTGTCTTAGATTTCTTGGACACTCTGAAAGAGAAGCTTCACTAAGGGCATAGTCCCAATGGTCATCATTTTCAAGTAAACCTAAATCACGGCAAGTTGCTTGAAATGTCTCCTTGACAATACCATTTACATTTTTTAAATATTCGAAGGAAGTCGGACCACGTACGTGATGTAGCAGAATTCGGAGATAAAAACACTCCGATTGAGACGGATGTACTCCGTAAACTCTACCTAAAGCGGCATCCCTTTTTATTCCCGGATGGCCAACTACATCTTCACCACGCCTCCTTCTTGTGAATTTATTATTAGCCCAAACGTAGTATTGCGGGACTTCGTGGTAAAGCAGGGTTTTGGCGAATTCATATTCAATACACAGATCAAAAAACGCTAGCAAAGTCGTTCTACGTGGGTTGTGGACTACTTGTTGAACTGTTTCTGATGTAAAATAGACCCTCTGACCATTTTCTAGATGGACGACTAAATGCACTACAGTAGGATAGCGGTCGTGAATTGGAAATTCTAATATTCTCCAAACAGCTTCTGATGTACTAATATATCGGCCATTTAAATAGTTTTCTACTTCATTGATTGGATTTCTAACGCTGAATGTGGCTTGATCTGATCCTTTATTAATATATTTACAAATATATTTTATAGCTTGGACCGAATGACAATATTCAACATTTATATGAGCGTTGAATGTTTTGCATAACAGTGGGGAATAAGGGACAACCCATCTATTATCAATGGTGACCCTATTTCCTCTAATATTCAATGTAACGTTCCTACCTCCATTTTCCATGTCACGGCGACGATATACTGGATAACCATCTTCTCCGGTCTGGGTATTGTTAACGAAACGTCGTGGGTATTTTTTAGTACAGATACCATTCCTCATACACGGAGCCGTTAAGTTGTGCTCTCCGCATGGTCCATGCACCATATTTTTTGTTACGATATCGAACAATCCTAGATCAATCTGTGGGTCAGGTAGCTCGGCGACTATAATACTATCAATTTCGTCTGGCTGGATTTTTTTTTCCAACCAGAACAATAAATGAGAGTGAGGCAAGCCGCGCTTTTGCCACTCTACACTTGCCATGTGGCATTTCACTTTGCCGAATATTTCGTTTTTAGTAAATAATTTTATGATTTTTTTCATTTTTATACGAAATACCCTCGCTATAATATCATGTCGGTCGAACGACCGCTGACCTGGTAACAGCAATGCTTTAATTTCATCCCATTCCGGGTTGCAAGTAAAAGTCACGAATAAGTCAGGTCTCCCATAATTTCTTACGTAAGTCATTGCATCTTGTGTTTTTTCATGCAAATAACGCGGAGAACCTGTAAAAGATGACGGTAATATTATATGTTGACCAATATTTAATGGGTCAACATTTGCGTCTTGGTTTAATGCATCTTTAAGATGGATGTAATCGTCAGCCCTCAGTTGTTGTTGATTCCGAGAAATATAATTTAATCTTTCAGAAATCATTTTTGCCATCATGTCGACACAATATTGGCTAAATAAGTCTCTATAATAATGTAAAGTATTAAAAGAATTTGCTCTTATCATTAATCTATATGCGTAAAATTGCATACACGTAACATTTTTGGTCCGCGCTGCACCTTGTTGTGGGATAGTTAAATAATAACCATCTTCACCTCTTATAAACATTATGGGATATTGTAGAGGGTCATATGAGCGGTGTAATTCCGAAACTCTTCTTAGCTGTCCGTCTTTACTATGCAAAACTATATCCCGGGGCCCCTTTTCTTCATCGACCAAGAGTACGGCTACTTCGTTTACATTAGGAGCATTATATCTACCTCTGTGTGCTGTCTGTGGTGTGCGATCAGAATGAATAATTAGCCTTAAATTTTCCGAAGAGTTAAGTTCTAAGTTTTGTTTAAAATGTTGTATGTATATATTGTGACTATTCAACATGATCTGCAATTCATTTATCAAATTTGGTTTTAGTGTGGGGGCTTTGTTTGATCGCAGAGACAATTGGTCGGCATCAGAAATGAAATATATTTGCAAATATTGAGGGGTTTGGCCAGATGGCGGTAAAATACTTCCTATCAGATGATAAATTTGCCCTTCAACCTTAAAGGTGGGCATAAAATTTCCCTCTCTAATTTCTTTTGCCCCAAACGAAGTCATCTGAAAAAGGCTATTGTATCTACGTACGTTATTCAAAAAATGTGTCGACAATGTATGATTACTTGTTAAAAGGCTTTTTATTGGTTCTGGTGGTTCTTCAATATCAGGCAGAACAACTTTTCCAGAGGCACAGCACATACCATGCGCTTCATCAGTCCATTTTTTTGCAAAACATTTAGGACAAATCTTATTCATTGCTCCTATTTGAATACATTTCTGTTGAGCATAATCAATTTGGGGATCGTAACTAAATGCCGATCTGTTACGATGTACTAAAATTCTGTTGCGCGCCCTAGTTGTTAGAGACTGTTGCCTTTGCCTCTGTACCATAAGTCGTTGCGAGCGTCTAACGCTTGATTCCCGTGCACGCACTTGTGACACCCTAACTCTATTGTCAGCAAGACGCTGCGAGCGTTCGACGCTAGTCTGTCGTTCGTGTAATTGTGACGATCTCGTATTTTGTTCTGTAAGACGGAAGGAACGTTCAACGCTAGATTCCCGTGCACGAATTTGCGAGGTCCTATCTCTATTTTCAGCAAGACGCTGCGAACGTTCGGCGCTACATTCGCGAGCCCGTGCCTGCGAAATCCTAGCTCTATTTTCAGCAAGACGAAGCGAACGTTCGGCGTTACATTCGCGAGCCCGTGCCTGCGAAATCCTTGCTCTATTGTCAGCAAGACGAAGCGAACGTTCGGTGCTATATTCGCGAGCCCGTGCCTGCGAAATCCTAGCACTATTTTCAGCAAGACGAAGCGAACGTTCAGCGCTACATTCGCGAGCCCGTGCCTGCGAAATCCTAGCTCTATTTGCAGCAAGACGAAGCGAACGTTCGGCGCTACATTCGCGAGCCCGCGATTGCGAAGCGTACTCTCTCTGACTTGCAAGGCGAACTGAATTTTCAGGAGAACGTTCTTTAATACGACGTATTTTTGCTAATCTCGCTTGGACACTACTTGAAGATAGTTGAGATTTTTTTATGCGCGGCATAATTATTTCGTGAAACTACTCAATTCACAGAAACTAATAAGTAATGGAATAGATCAGGAAAGTTAGTTTTAAAAAGTTTTGATAGATACCTACTTCCTAAAGAAAAGTTTAAGAATAAATATCTATATGAATACCTAAATTAAAAAAATACTTTTAAACTGAAACAGGAAAATGTACTATGAAGAAATAGTGAAAGTTGAATAAAATAATGAAAAAGAATTCTGAAAAGAACTTTTAAACTGGAACAAAAAATGCTCTATGAAAACTCAAAACATTCAATATCGGTTGCGTCCGCTATGGAAGGAGCCGACCACGCGAATGAGCCGCGCGGCTACCCATATCACAGATGTCGATGTCATTGCATTATTTTCTTTAGATTGACATTTTAAAATTCGTTGTGTCTTTTAATAGAATGTCCAGTGTTAATAATTTAAAAAGTATTTAATAGGTATTGAAACTGTCTTTAATAAAATAACATTAAATGGCAGAAGGATTAATACAGAGGTATAAATAATATGTTTTAAATATTTTTGGCACTTTTATCAACTTTTAAAATATAAAAAGTAGTTATATTGGCATAACTATAGTAGTTGGACATATGGTATCACGGACTTTTTTTATAGATATTGATAAAAAAAAATCAGCTTCACGCTGTATCCCGCACACAGCAGGGTGGGCAGAGGGAACCTAGTGTTAAGACACTCCGATCCCCACTTTCCACCGAATTCTGGAGACATTGCGTGCCACAACCAGTCGATTTTACAGACACACTTTGTGCCGCTGCGCCACGACCGGCCGGATAGATATTGATGCGTTCTATAATACTATAAGACAATGTTTTATTCATTAGTTTCCGCAGTGGCTGCGATGACAGATTTCTTATGATTTATAATCAATAGAGAAGTTACACACTCTTTTTATGCTTTCACAATAATACATATATTTTTAGACGTCCCTCTACACTACGAAGGCGGCGCTGTTCTAGTCAATTTGCACATTTTCCGTACACATGGTATCGTAAACTTTTTTGTAGATATTCATGTCTTCTATAAAATTGTAGTACATCACTTTGCACTAATGTCAATAATTTCCACAGCGTACGCGATATAAGGTTTCTTTTTGGTAGTTTTTTTATACGTTAATCGCCTAATTGTAAAAGAATTTTCCAAATCGGTCCCGTAGTTTCAGGGCCTATTCAATTCAAATGAAGATACAAAACATCTAATCAGTTGTCTTCATAATGTTAGTGATATCAATGCACCTCCCCCCACCCCGCAGAGTTACTTACTCGCTACGGTGCGCGAGGCTACACTCCGCATTTTTTATTATTACATGATTTTCTTTAGATTGATATTTTTAAATTTATTATATCTTTTGAATGAAAAGTCCGATTTTGTTAATTTAAAAAGTAACTTACACATATTGAAATTATCTTTAAGAAAATATCATTTAATAGAATAAGGATTTATGCAGAGGTATGAATAAAATGGTTTGATTATTGCCGGCACTTTCATCAACTTATAAATTATAAAAAAGTAGTTATATTGTCATAACTACAGCAGTTGGACATATGGTATCGCGGACTTTTTTATAGATATTGATGCGTTCTATAATACTGTAGAATATTATTTTGCTCTATCATCAATAGTTTTCGCAGCGCACGCGATGATAAAATTTTTTAGATCAATTTTTTCACACCTTGAGTTACATTATTGCATTTTTCTTAAGGATCCCTATTTTTTTTTAAAATGTTATATAGCCTATGTGGGACAGTGAAGATGCAGCTTTCTAATAGCGAAAGAATTTTTGAAATCGGTCTGGTAGTTTTTGTGTGAAAACACTACAAACATACATACATACATACATACAAAAATACAAATCTTACCTCTTTATAATATTAGTATAGACAAAAGGTGTGTGCGTATAATAGTGATTTGCACAGCTTTTTATCAATTTTAGATATAGGTACACTAAAATTTGTATACGAAGTGATAATAAATGTATATTAAAAATTCCAATACAACTAAAGTAAAATATTAGTTGTAATACAATTTGAACTTGGTCTCTCACGAATAACACGCCTGGATGGGCCCTAGCCAATTAAGCTACAGTTGCTCAATATTGATATAGCTGCTATCATTTGTTATTTTTAGTATCATTAAAAAGATTTTTACTGAGCTTTTCCATTTAATGGATTACAAAAAGTGTATTGATGGGAGAAAATGCTATTTTATACCAATATTGTGATGAAATGTTGTACGTATAGAAAATAATAAAGTCGAAATTGCTTGTTGCACGTAATAACACATGAAGATAAGTGAATAATAAATAATTGATTAGTGCAAATTTATATATGTAAAGGTAAAGACAACGCACAGCCGAAAATACTGGTCAAAGAAAGCTGAAATTTGGAATGCAACCCCCAAACCTACCTCAGGTCTGGGGGCTGCATTCCAAATTTTAAGGGCAATCTCAGAGTTGAGTTTTAGTGTATGAAAGTAATACGAAAGCATTTTTCAAAATTTTCACGGAAACACGTAGACACGGAATATATGTTTAACAGATCAGATGTTCCACAAAAAGACTTTATAATTAAAAATGATATAACAAAAACTTTGGAAATTAAAAAAAATGTATATATGTCATCTACATTTAATAATATGCCCATATTATAATCAGCGTATATGCTACACTACAATCGTGAGTTATGATTGTGACGCGGCCCGGTCTTCCGTAGCCTCTGGCCTCCAATATCCGGGCCACGGTGACTCGCTTTCGTTTTTTTTGGTAGACGGTATCTGAAACACCTAAAAATGATTCATGCAATTTTACTTTGCGCATTTTTGGATGCGTCAATTTTTTTCACAGTTTATTAGTGTGGAATGTTTGTAACCTAATATTCTCAAGTGAAGCCTTCAATGGCAGTGTAGAGATTGATGTATGTGATAGTTCTCATTGGGTTCACAAAGTATAATCTGATATATTTTTCATCCTATATTTTATATAGGAAAGGAAATAATTCACATTATGTTTCAAATTTTGCAAGGTAGTAGGAAAACATAATTTAAAGACATTTTGTTCATCACTATTAGCTGTTAGAGTTTATATAAATTACATATAATTGTATAGACATTGTTTTCGTATACTTGTCAATACTTGTAGATTCAGTTGGTCATGTTATTATTTGTCTACCCACTTATGTACTTTTTTATTAACGATTTCTTATAAAGTATTTTGTAATTTGTAAGCCAGTTGAGCTTGAGACGTAGCAGTGGACGTACCAATAAAGCTTTGTACTAAGTTATACTTTTATTCTGAGCACCTTTATATACTTTAGTACTTTCGAACCATTGCCTGTTGAGTAGCAGAAGTTAACGGCGCGTTTTGGATACCTGAATGGTGGAAATAAAAGTAGTTCATTCTTTCGAGTGATAATTGAACCCTCAACCGTCGCTTTTATATTCAGATTTTGTTCCACTGCGCCACATCGATCCTGTATGCCATTTTTAAGGTATTTTACATAAGGATAGTGCACAAAAAATGGTGTTCTTTGATTCCAATAAAACTTAAGTAAGTATCAAATAAAATAAGCTGCTTTTTGATATGATTCATAACGTTTTATTTTTGTACCAATGGTAACCGACGTTAGAGCACTAATAAGTTGAACACACACTCATACAAATTTAATTTAAGGGAAATATTAAAGATAGTATTTTCGACTAAATTAAGTAAAATATATTAGAAATATTATTTTTCGTGTTGTGTCTTTTTCTAGCAATGAAAATTTCATTAAAGTATAATATTGAAGATGATATTAAAAACAAAATTAAGTAAAAATATTAGAAATATTATTATATTATTATTTGTGTTAAGTCTTTTTCTAATATTTTTACCATAATATAATAAAAAAATATCATTTAAAGTATACACCATATAGACCATATGGTACCATTGTAAGATAGAATAATGGGACCATGTGTTATGACAATAATTTGAATACAGCTTAAATATAACATATACGCTCGAGTCTCCGCCTACGATCTTTGATGAGTTTCTACCTGCGCGTTCCATTCCTAAATATTTAAGAACTACTCACCATCTTGATAACCCTTTTAAACATTTAAACTTTAAGCATCCCTTGAGTGAGATGAAATTTTGGAGTCTGATATAAGGTGTAGTAAATATGAATAATACGTTTAGAATGTAATAAGTTTTGCAAAGTTTCACGGCAATCATTTTACGATATATTTAATGACAATGAGTTCTTAGAATTACATAAAGTAAAGTATTATATAGGAAATTTACTTAGTAATTTCATTGTTTTAAAAAATTGTGGAGGGCAATCGTCGAGGGTCACAAGTGTGTGACTGTAAACGCGACTAGTTGTGGATTCGATCCACACTCGAGGAAATGAAATATTTATTTAAATTTATTATTATTTTCATTTCTTCGCTTTGATATCTAGGCAAAGTGCGACGTTGAGTTTTGCCACTCAAAAGGACACCAACGGAGTGTCTTAACACAAGGTTCCGACGATGACGTGAAGCTGAATTATTTTTTTAAACGTAATAAGTTGTTAAACTATTATTGAGACAAACACACAGCATTATATAGACGATAACAGTATTATCAAAGGTAAAAAAAGAACTGAGCGCTCCCCACACTTAATTAAAAATTTCACAACAGGTTGCTCGCCGCTGCGTTTGTAGCGAACATCGCGGCTGCAACAATAGACGCGCACGGTGCTTGTTAACATGCTATAGAAAATTTGCCTCGTTATAAACTATCCGCCTTTCTCTTGCAGGCAGACTGGGATTGGGATTTTTTATATGCATTTAAGAAACAAGGAGATGTAATTAAAGAATTTTTACTTGGATAAGAATATTTTATTATTCTTTATGTTGTTTTGATCATCTGTTAAGTTTACAGTAATAGGGTTGTCTACACAATGTTTTTTATGCAAATATAAAACGATAATTTTATATTTCGCTTTAAGGATTTACCGTTATTGATACTAGTGAGGTATTTATGATTCATGCTATAAGTAAATTATTTAAATTTCATTCATAATGTGATTTATATGTAGGATTATCTTAAAATTTTATCCTTTATTTTTTTATCTTCACATCATTTCTGCTGTAATTGTTATTTTAGAAATACAGGTTATACGTATAGTTGTTTGGCAGAATTTTCAAAAGCTTCAATCAAAAATTAAAAGTTTTTCAATCAATACGATGAAAACCTATGACATTTGAAGTTTACAGAAAGAAGTATTATCATAAACATGATTTTTTAATAATAAATATATTTTGATATTCATTAGGTAACCTAGAAAGAAATGTCTCGTTGCCAGACGTCTATATTAATATTTCAGCAAAGCGACGCAACTTGCGTGTATACGCCTTCGTCGTACAGAAATGGTTTATTATGAAAGAGTATGGTAGGGGAATGCCACGTCACAGAATTCTGAGCTGAAAACGACGCTACGTGAAGTAGCGACAATTTCTGTTTTCATTCATTTTTTACGTAATTACGGGTTACGGTATCTTTCTCCGTTTACCGTAGACTTAGAATGACTAAAAACTTTTTGATGGATTTCGTTTACCTCTAATAGAAAACTAAAATTAGGGCGCTCATGATTATTGTATATTTTGCATTTTGTATTTTTATTGTTTTTTTATTAGATACTAGCAATAAAACAAGAAACTGATATTAATGAGTTGGTTTCTAGTAACAGCTATTTGTTATCTCAACACTATATATTAGAGTTATTTTGCAATAATATTCAGCTACAAGAGCCGCTTAGCAGCATAGAGAGAACCACGTTATTATTACGAGTGGCTCTCGTAATAATAACGTGGTGCGCACGAGATTTTGTTGTCTGTTACTAGTCAATGTGTTTACGAATGAGTGACTTTATGAAATGAGCGAATGTATGAAGGATGAGTTTATAAATGCAAACACTACACTAGATAAGAAATAAAAACCGGGTAAGCGCGAGTCGGACTCGTCCACCGAGGGTTCCATATAAAGATTGGAGGTCTCGAGCTCTTTCTGAAATTCAAGCTTAGCTTAGCCCTTTCATCTGATACCTCATTTGAACTAATGGCTTTAATATGTAATTTTGGTCTCTTTTAAGGTTATTATTTTTAAGGATAGCCAAATTTCATAATTCTAGGTCAACCGGAAGTATCCTATTAATTTTGATTCCGGCCCTATCTTTTTTAAATGTAGAAATACAAACTTTTTAGGAAATCGTGGGACCGTAGATCTGAGTGGTGGTATGGTTTAAATTTCAACTCGATATCTCCAAATATTCCAGAGATAAAGGCAGACAGATAGACTGACGGACAACAAATTGATCTATAAGGTTTCCTTTTTTCCTTAAAAGGTACGGAACCCTAAAAATAAATATAAGGCATTCCGTTAATAACTTTCGGCACAAGTTTTAGACATTACGTGGTAACAAAACGCGACGCTTAGTTTTGTCTTCTTATGAATGGGCAAGGCCTTGCATTTAATACCATACTATCTAGTATATTACATTAGAATTATCGTTTTATTATATTTTGTTTAATAAATACAACAAGAGATCAGTATCATTTAAGAAAGATTATAATTGATTTAGTCTAACTTAATTGTCTTTAATTTTAACAGTTTATTAACAAATTACCTAATAATATAATTTATTATGCATAACAAAAAAAAAGAGTGAAAATCGATAGAAAATATTTTTTTATATTATAAATTTTGTCATTACAAACTTTGAAAATTTTATACGTTCCACTTCTGATCAATAACTCATTTAAATTAATTAAACTAAATATAATGCAGAAACAAAACCGATTAATACTTCAAAGTATTTAGTCACAATTTATGGCGTTGAATTAAGTAATTTAATTTGCACGGGAGATCTATGCTGGGCAGCCAAAACAAGAGCTGCCGGTGATTTATTACTAAATGTTCGTGATTTAATGTTTCAATGAGATTAAAGAACAATTGATTGAAATTATGGCACCTCACTTGATTTATATTATGTGGTAAATTATATCCAAAATATTCTAGAAATTATTGAATATTAAATGTACAATTGTAATAAAATATAATGCGGACCTAATTTGACTGTCTTTTTTATTTCCCAACATCGTCTAAACATGGAGAGGAAGGTAGTAAGGGCTACGCTGCCTTCTATGTAAATTACAAATAATATCATTTTCAATTGTAAGAAAATCACAAAGAAGTCGAATAATCAATTTCAAACAATACGCGACTTAATTACAGTTGAGTAGCAAAGAAATCAGGAAATTAGGTGTTCGAGAAACTTCTTTCCGGCCGGAGTGTTCATTTATTGACCGGAAACTCTCAGAACATCGTCGCTTTTTACTTTTCATTAAAGCAGTCTTTTTCATTGTCCCGTAATATTTTAATACGGTAAAAGTAACTGTTGCTTTAAAATTAAGAAAAAAAATTAAGCGCGAGTTGTGCTCACCCACCGAGGATTCCGTACAAAAAATTGGAGATCTCGAGCTTTTTCCGAAATTGAGGCTTAGCTAGAGACTTTTCAACTAATACCTCACTTGAATTACCGGCTTTAATACCAAATTTTGTTCGCCTTTTAAGGCTATTATTTTTTAGGATTTAACCACAAATGCATAGTTTTCTCTTAGACTAGTACTAGATTTTTTCCTAGACTAGATGTAGATGCTAGGTGCCAAATTTCACAATTCTAGGTTAACCGGAAGTACCCTATTAATTTTGATTCCCTTTATACTGCCGAAATACGAGTGTCTTACTATTTAAAGTTGTTATTTTTTAGGATTTAGCCACAAATGTATAGTTTCAGATTTTTTTCCTGAATTAATACTACCTGTAGATGCTAGCTGCCAAATTTCATAAATCCAGGTTAACCGTATATATAATAAAAAAAAACCGTATAGATAATCAATACCTATAGGGTACTTCGCGGAGACCTACAGTTATGAAATTTATAACGAAGTGAGATTATGCAATACAAATTTCAAAAAGCGAAAGCTTATAAATATCTATATCATAAAAAAATGACAATCTTATATTTGTAGTCTGTTTTATAGAAAATGAGTACATATGCCCGTAATAAGTTTGTCAACTTCTAAGAGTTGGAGTTTTCATTGTAGGTCAATCCTAAAATTAGTACGAAACTTTCGGTGGGTGAGTTCGACTCAGGTTTGACCGTTTTTTTTTCTATAAATGTGTATAAACAAAAATATCAATTCACGCAGTCATACAAACAATCGCCTGTGCAATAAATCCCGTACACGTTCGGCACTTAGAAAATTCGTTTTTGTATGAAAAAAAAATTAATCCACATACTCTATTGTGTTTGGATAAACATTTCAATCGAGAGGTTTTCATTGGCGTTGGCTATTCGGCCGGAACGGCGCATTCAGCTCTTTTTCACACAACACTGGTTTTCGATGAATGAACTGCGGCGGGAATATTAGGGCTCATTCACAATAAAACCGGGGTCACCTCTGACATGATGTTTGGCAACAGTACTGAATTACCTTTATTGTCATGTTATGCTGATTTATAGCAACTTGTTGTATGTAAATGCAAATAATATAAATAATTTGTAAAAGATGATAAGACTGAATACAAGTAATCATCTCCATCACATCAGCTTTTCGAATGTCTACTGCTAACAGTAGACATTGTACTATTTCTATTATTTATATTTTTTTTTAAATATGTCTAAACGTAAGCCACTTTAAGGACCTCCACGCCAATTGATTCTGCGCTGCCTGCATCTAGCTGCTTCTCGTGACCCTTGTCCGGCTCGCCACCCACACTCTAGAATCTTTTGAACCCTAACGGCCATAGGTTCTCCGCACTACGTGTCCCGCCCACTGCCACTTCAGCAGAGATTTTTTTCCATCTATGTCGGTAGTTTTGGTTCTCCTACGAACGTCCTAATTCCTGATTCTATCACGCAGGGAAATACCGAGCCTTGCTCTCTTCATCTAATTCCATATATCTGTGCCTTCTAGCGAGATGTATATAGTTAGATTTTTATGTCACCACTGGCAACACAGACTGGTCAAAGATTTTCGGCTTGAGACATTGAGATATTTTGAACGCGAAGATTTATCGTAGCTTCCCGAATGCTGCCCATCCGAACTGAATTCAATTGGAGATCTCTGTTTCGTAGTTAGATTTTCTTAGCTGGTACATGTGATAACAACGTCGAGATTAGTTTTCAGAATAGTGACTTGTACAATATGGACGGGCATTCAACATTATCTTGTTCTTGTGCATATTTATCTTAATATATGCTCTTTGAGAAACACTACTGAAATTTTAAATAATTGTATTCAGGTCTTCCGTGGTCTCAACTAATAGTACTGCATCATCGGTAAAATAAAAATGTGTAAGGTCTCGTCTTTGTCGTGAATGCCGTGTCGTTTCTAGTGGAAAGCTTGAATATATCATCCAACGCAGCCGTAAACTGAGATAATACGTGGTATGTACAAAATGTTATACATAAAAAAATTATACTTACCTGAATATAATATGTTCGTTTTAAATATTATCTTCGTTTAAATATAAGAATAGATGAATCACATGATGAAAAGCCAAACAATAACACTATTAAAAATCATCGGCGTATCATTCACGACACGTACACACGAGTATTATCCTTTTACATGGATTCTATCAAATATTTGTCTAATTCATTTTATTATAAGTCGTTTTGCACACAGTAGTGTTAATTGAGTAAATAAAATACATTTAAAATATATTAATAACATTCGGTCTTTGCAGAAAAAGAAAACCCGTATCTTATTATGAAGGTAAAAAAATATATAATAAATGATGGAAAAAGAGTGTTGAATTAAATTAAAGTATATTAATGTTTTTCTTTGAAGCCATCAACTAATTAAAAAATATAAACCATTTTCCGCGAAGTGGCGCCCAACGTGGGACAGAAATTTTAATTTATAATCACTCTAAAGCTTGCATTATCATCTCACCACATGAGGTTCCTGCTGCTTTAAATATTTTATTATTAATAAATCTTATATTTTTTGCAATATGTTCACACACTTATGCATATTGTGTGTAAAAATAAAAGAAAGTACGTCCAGTTTACGTGTATGTATGTTAGAATTTTCTTATCGTTCTCGGTTAAAAAAACAAGAGCAATAAAAGTTCCGTAGCAGCGATGAGAATCCATAACAAAATACTTTATGAAAGTCACCGGTTTTATTGTGCGGCAGTAAAATTTGCATCAGGAATCGAACTACACACTTTCGAAGAGATCGTAAATTTATCTTGCGCCGGTCACACGTTTTCATGAATAAAAAGTTTCCAGCGGGTTCGAGTTGTAAGAAAAACATGAGGAACATTGTTGGAACAGTGACTTTATTTAATATTTGATTTTCCTACATGTTCCTTATCCTAGTGGTTTGGTTTTTAGACTAATTACTACGTTTCTTCGTTATCGTTTAAACGTATAACTAATAAAAAACCTGTTTAATGTTATAATACATTTAGCCCGAATGTCCAAGCGATTAAGATAGCAGAATACTTGATGATATAAAACACAAATATAATAATATAAAGTTCCAGATATTATTTCGAACAATGCATTCCAAGCACGTATAAAATCTATTTTTTAGATGTCTGTAAAGGATTGTTGAACCTTGCCCGAATAATCACGAGGCTGCTATTCGTTTTTTAATATCACGAAAAGGGTGTAAGGAGATATTAGTAAAGCTACAGTGCAGACATGGAGCGCGCTACAGTCACGTTTCGATAATATTTGTTGTGCTTTCTGCCATGATATTACAATATTACTCAAAGGCTAGATTTATTTAAGGATTGTATGAAACTTTAAAGAATGGTACTGTGACTATTTTTTATACTATATTTTTTAAAAATAAATAAATAAATAAGCTTCACGCTGTATAGGCTGCTGCATGCTAAGCAGAGGGAACCTAGTGTTAAGATATTCCGTTCCCCACTTTCTGCCGAATTCTGGAGGCATTAGGTGTTAAGTAAAATTATATATTTTTTAAATATTATAAAATACAGATATGTGTAATATGAATGTCTATCCCAGGCCGTCGTGGTGCAGTCGCACAAACGTGTGACTGTAACTCGACCGTTGTGTGAAAAAAAAAATGCTGTAGAATCAATCATTACGTAAATTGAACGGTAGCAATGTACTACGGTAAAACCATCAAGCTCAGGCTTTCATGAGGCTCCCTAGTTCGTGACGTCATTTCGATATTAAGCATATTAAGACCGACAAGCGAGACTACTAAATATGTTAATAATTAATGAATTATTAACTAAATAATTTTTTTATTAATGCCTTAATAATGACAACGTTAACAAGCAATGCAATCAAACTTACGATTGTTTATCTATATATCAATCAATAAAAAATATATCTTAAAAAATTATCGGGATATTAAATAAAGCATTTTTAAAGTTAGTTTCATTATATTACAGCACAGCACATGTGCAAATAATAAATTCTAAATTAAAAAAGTTCCAAGCTTATCGAGTTCAAAAGTTGTTATAAACTTAACACATGTTTGACGCCACGTTCAGTTCAACACTATTTATTTTGCTACGAACACTAATTATGAGGTTCGATATTTACTTCGGCGGCATTGTTTAACTTTTTATATTGTTTTAAACTTTCCACGTACGTACGAGTATGTACAGGGTGACTAGTTATTTTTTTCTTTTTATACATACTTTGTGATATTTTACTGTGTCTCATAGGTACCGAGAATATTAAATATTTCAAAGTGAAAAATAAATAAAAATGAAAAAAAAAGAGCTTCACTCTACACTTCATTTTCATTTTTTTGGCCAATTTTCAAGAGGATGTGATAGTGACGCGTGACGAGACGGCTGTGAGTTCAATTCTCTCTCGAATTATTTATTTTCTTTCTTCGCTCTGGTAAAGAGGCAAAGAGCGGCGTTGAATTACGGCACTCAACACACAATGGCTCTAAAATTCGGCGGAACACTAGGTCCCGTTATTTGCGGGAAACGCGTAGAATAAAAAAAATAACATTTACCATTTGATAAGGCTTATCAAACCAGTAAATACCTATAAATTTCCATACTTAAGGTAAGTAGTACTTTAGGAAAGTGTATAAAAGAAGTATCTATACAGCAAAAGAAAATTGTGACAATTTTCTGTGCTAATGGATATCGTAAGTCCATTAAAGTTGTTAAAGCTTAAGCTATAGTTAAGAATTCTGCTCACCCGGCTGTATTAATGCATCGAGCTCATGTATTTTAAATAAGAAAAATGTTTTCTAAAACTTCATTATATACGGACTTTGGTATGTTTATTTAGGATATTGTTATTTTTTTAACATTTTAATTATTAGGTTAATTGATAAATGGATATTGTGAAAGTGAATCAAAGATAAAAGTAAATGAAACAGGAAATTCAAATAATATTATATAATTATTAATACTTAAGGAAAATAAAAGGCAAACTGCAGTCTTTAGTAATTATTGAATAATAAAAATGTTACTAAAATATAAATTTGAAAAATATATGTACAAAATGCTTTGAAGAATTTTCAATGCAATTCCTTAGAGGCCACATTTATCTTACAGTTATTTTGGTTTTCCGTAAAGTCCCTAGAGCCACATCCATGAAAGGATTTTGTCGAGTATAAGCATGTGTTCGTTATTTTTATATAAAATTTTCTGTTTAGACTCCGTATAAATAATATAATCAACACATGGGAGAGATTCACGTTAGTAAGTATATTTTAAATTTAAACATAGCTGCGGGTTTTTTTAAGATTATTAATAAATAAATTTGTAATAAAGTCAGCCATCTGCCATAGTTGCTTCCTAAAATAATCTATCAATTTGTATGTTTATCTATTTTATTAGGAACAATCTTATAAACACATATACATTTGCCATACAAAAAAAAATATCAAAACTATAAAATTCACCAAATGGGATTAACAAAAAACATATTTCACACAAGTATTTGCTACAATAGTTTCAATGAAAATATCGTTCCCTAATTTATCTTGCATGCTATGGATTGAATTGATAGAATTGTTTTGTTTTACCGAACTAATAGTGTATAAATATTTAAATATGGTAGTGCAAAGTCGTGTCACTGCAGTAGCGAGGCAGCAACCCGTCAGGGCTTGCATTTGGCTTGTCTGCAAAATGAACATGTCTGGGTCGTCGTGTATTCCTGGAATAGCATCGAACGCGACAGGTCAAACGGAAATAAAGCTAGCTCGTTCAGCGAAGTTTGGACGTGTCTGATAGCTTTAGTGGCAATATTTGTATAAAATACGCGCTATTTTTGATATTGAAATTAGATATTCTATTATATAAAATGATATTTCATGTGATTGATATATTATGGTTGAACTGCGACTATTATGGATGGAAATATGGAGGATATAGTCTGGTTCTAGTTGCTCTCGGTGGTTGCACTCACGTTAAATTGATGAATAATAAATGTTTGCTTTTAGTTTATTTATAATATTTCTACAACACGGGCACCGAGACTTCTATCATAGGTAACTTTTGATTGATACTTATTTAATTACTTTTTTAAGAAAATTAGTTTTAGAGATAACTTTTAAATTTCACTAATATGTCTTTTAGGGTTTAATTACTAAAACATTCTTTAATTTTAATAATTTTCCCCTAAAAGTCATATTTCAACTAAGCGTGTATCGTGAATATAATATTAGAGTTTTATGGCGTACAGGTCTGACATAAAACGATTTCTATTACCTGAGTAATTTAATTCGCCGGAATATACCCGGACAAGCCGTTACTCGCTGCCCGATGGCCGGATTTATGTCGAGACAATATGTTATAAAATAGCTCACATTTTATGGGTTCACGTATTTTTGAAATATATATATCTAAATTTTATAACTTTTATAGACGTGACAATGTATCTGTTTGGATGTCATGTTGTAGTTCAGATCTTGAAGAAAGAAATGAGTTACGGTGCTTTTCCAATGTTAAATGAAGAGGATGGGCAATATGTGACTGTCAACGTGAAAGGTTGTGGGTTTAATTTCCATTCACAGGGAAATTAAGTATTTAATCTTTTAATTTTTTTCATTTTATTGTCGAGGCAAAGCGCGGCGTTAAATTCTTGCACTTAACACACAATGTCTACAAAATTCGGTGGTAAATACGGAATAAAGTGTCTTAAAGAAAACGTGAAACTAATTTAAAGAAAGAGTGTTTTAATACAAAATTTCCAAGTTCCCTTGCCTACCCTTCTATATGCATGATACAGCGTGAAGCTAAAGAAGCTAAACAACAAATGGTTGACGTACTATTTAGTAACAATCTGGTAATGATTTTTTATCACCAAATAGTTTTCTTACTACGCCGCTACGCTATATTTGCTATAGAGATATTTAATACTAAATATTCAATGTTGGATCAATCATGTCCTTATTTAATTATGTTGACAATTTCTTCATAGAAGTTTGTTATTCTGTTTTAATAAAAAAAAAGATATCAACTGAACCTTCGTTGTATATTGTATTTACTTTCACTGTCGATAATAATCCTTACTCTCAGACGGTTTATCTACATATACTCGTATTGGTATATTAGAATTGTAACCGGGACGGTACGCGCCCGCGGTGCCTTACCTATGTCTAAACGGACTGTGGGGATATTTGAATGTGAGAGCTGAACAAAGATAACATCTGTGTCTATGCACATTTTGGTACTATTACAGTAAGTACTTTCTATTTAGTTTCTAATGCTATTGCGAAACCTAATCAACTCTTTGGTTAAGTTAAATTACATTTATTATAAATATCAATAAAAGAACAGAATAAATGCGAAAGTTCTTCAATGAAAATAAACTTTATTTTGTCCAAAAAAATATGACATATGTACATACTTGTATATATATCTAAATTCATTCACTAATTTTTAGGGAAAAAATGGAACAAATATCTCACTCACAAGCTTTCACATTTATGATATTAGTAGGATGAAAATTTTAACTGCTTAACTATGCCTGTAGAAAGATGAAGAGAGAGACAGACGGACGGACAGACAGCGTAGTTACACTTAGTACTATAGATTCCCGTTTTATCGTTTTGGTATGGAACCCTAAAAATGACACTATTTTAGAATTTGTTGTTAAATAAGTGCACGGCCACTAAACGTGAGTATACGGCAGTGCATGTATGGATCAGCAAGAGTCACGTTCTGGCAATATTTGCTGTGTAAAATTTAGCAACTGCGTCGCTTCGTGGTGTATTATGCTACAGATAGTAGAAAATCTAGCCTCCAAACTACAGTATTTGTTTATTGAAAATGTTTTTATAAATTTGAAACATAAAAAAAATGTATCAATAAACCCCTGACGCTTGTTGTTCATGTAGTTTAGAAGAAAATGTTTATAAGTATATATATATAATATTTAGTATATACTTAATTAATATAAGGTTTTAAAGCTTCAAATTTACGAAAATGATGAATCTGCTGTTACAACTACCGCCAAATAAGAAGTTAATAATCAGGAAAATTCTTTTGTGAGAGGTTTACGTAGACGACTTAACGATAATCGTTATTTGTTTCGTAATCATGATTTTTTTTTATTAGCTTCACGTTGTACCTCTTACATACCAGGGTAGGCAAAGGGAACCTACCTAATATATAAAGACACTCCGTTCAAATTTAGACACTTACTACCGAATTCGGGAGGCATTACGTTGATTGGCGAACGTTACCGTTGCTTGAGAGGAAATGAAAATATAAAATATATTATTTCTTCGAGCGGGAATCGAACCTATAATCTATCACGTTTATAATTACACACTTTTGCTCGACGGTTTGCGCTACGAAGAGACTAAAATGATAATGTAATCATATTATTATTATTATAAAAATATAAAAGTCCAAGATGTGAAGTAACTTACGACATAGTTGGAGCTATTAGTTGCTACTAACAATGTAATCAAAGTGTCGAAATGTTTTCTATTGTAGCGGATTAATGGATCCACTTATCTGAAGAAAATACTTTTATAGTGTTGCTAATTTTTCTCAGTGACGTATCATTCTATTATACAAAAAAAGGTTTAGTGGTCAGACCGCCTGGTCAATTTCCAGGAAGCGCGGGTTCAAGTCCCGCTATGTTCAATTTTTTATACGTTTTCTAAAATAGGTATTTTTCTATCCTAAGTACACTTTAAAAATGTAAAAAATATTTAATAAATAGCATTCTCTCTTGCCAGACGATAATTTTTAGTAATTCTTAGTAATTTACAAATCTTTGGGTAGCGGAAATTTGCAAAAATCTCCCGACAGAGATGCTAACAACATAAATAAGTTGTAACAAGCGTATAAAATTTTCGACGTAGCTTGATGAGAACGTATGGCTTAGTGGTCAGAGCCCTTGGTCAGTTTCCAGGAGGCGCGGGTTCGAGCCCCGGTACGTTCGAATTTTTATACGTTTTCTAAAATAAGTATTTGAGAAATCTTTTTCATAAGGTCTACGGGAAGTATGGGTTTTTATTACATGGTGAATTTCATAAAAATGAAGCAAAAGCGATACGATAATGATCATATCTTTTGACTGCGTTGCTTCCATTGTAGCTTAATTTCTATGATTCAAGGATCTGATATTAATTTCAGATTGATACCTCAATGTAATCTCAAGTAAAATGGTCTTGACAGACGGACAGGCGGACAACAAAGTGAACCCAATAAGGGTTCCGTTTTTCCATTTAGAGGTAAAATACCCTCAAAATGGATTGAGATTAAATTGTAATTTAAGTGTTTTGGGAATTGATTTGATGATACTATTTAATAAAAAAAAACGTTTAGTTATTTCACATCTGTGCAAACAAATTGCAAACGCAAATTTTTCCACACAAATTCCGATTCCGCAATAATTCCGGATTAAAACATATATTATATATTTCTCCACAAATATCTATCTATCTTTGAGAAGTTTCAAACTCTACGTAGCTTGAGAGGGTATGAACTTATATTGGAGAATCCTAAATCTTGAAATCTCGGTCTATTTTATAATCATATAATTTCGAGTTTTTTAGAAAGTAGCGATTTTGTCGAACAACATACTTTAAATTGATATAACTTTTTTACTATATCAGACAGCCCTTATTTTGGTACACAACCTGTTCTAACTTTCAGTGTTAGTCCCATAATAATCGGTTCAGCTGGTCTAGAGGTTAGCCCAGAGACAGACAGATAAAAAAATTTAAATTACTTATTTAGAAAACGTATAAAAATTTGAACAAAGCGGGACTCTAACCCGCGCCTCCTGGAAACCGACCAGGCGTACTAAGCTATACGATCTCATCGAGCTACGTCGAAATTTCTATACGCTTGTTACAACTTATTTATGTTGTTAGCGTCTCTGTAGGGAGATTTTTACAAATTTCCGCTACCCAAAGATTATTAGATACTAAGAATTATCGTCTGGCAAGAGAGAATGCTATTTATTAAATATGTTTAAACATTTTTTAAGTGTTATTCCACACTTAGGAAAGGAAAAAACTTATTTGGAAAATAAGTATGATAGTCAGATAATAAGTATGATAGAAAATAATTACGATAGTCATGGAATAAATTATGAATGGATTATATTATAATAAAGAAATCGGTATATTTAAAAAGTACTTAAGGAAAAGGTTGCCTTTTGGGCACGTGCAATATCAGATACATTATAATTAAGCGGAAGGTGAAAATATTTATAGATATGTATATGTTACAACTACATCAATTCTGACTACTTTATCTAACAAAACTAACTAAACAATGTGTTATGTGTATTTTTTATAAGAAATAAATATACCAAGTACTGTCCAATACAACCCTCTCTCCCTTTCATGTTTGCTTCTTCTTTAAAATAGAGCCAACATGTTGGCTGCGCAGAAAATACTACAAAAAACCAATATTTTTGTGGCAACAATTCGAAACAATGTGTCAATCACTTTTAAGACAAAGTTACATATTCGTATATTGAATACTTTTTATTTGATCTCTACATATAAAACATTATTTAGTTGAAGCGCTTTGTTTACGCATAAGGTGTTTTGTTCTGAGTTTTCCGTTCTCAGTTTTGTTTGAAAATGGAATTTTCCTGTTGGGAGACGGGCCGGAATTCCCAATCGATTTCGAAAAAGAATGCTTTTGTAATAGCCCTGTGGTTAACGTATTTATTACGTTTAGGTCGTCTATTTGTATCTGATTATGTTGTTTAACCCTCATTTTATATATTAAGTGAGCTTTGTAAAGCTTTTCATTTACCAGATATAAATTATTTTCTGTTACTTCAAATAAACACTTGCAAAAAAATTGTTACATTTAAATTTAAACAATTCGTTTTACTAATAAGAATCCTTCATACAGATATATTTTATGTTTTTTTAATACATAGGTAAAATTTTATCTATCCATGTTTTATTTTGTTTTTAGAGATTTACGCATTCTTTATTTATATATTTTTTTCTTTAATACATACTCCTAGTATATTAATTTTATAGTGCGGTAGAAGTTTCCTTCTCATCTCGTAGACACTATAATTATAATTCAAAATAATATTATATTAGCTTAAACTTTTAATGTATTTTTGAAGAATCTTAGCCTAACATAAAGTATGTCAGCTGAGTAAAAGTTGCCGGATATTGAATAGAAAGAGTACAATGTCAAGTAGAAAATATTTTATGAAAAGAGTGGGGTGACTCGCTGGCTCGTATCACGTACCGCTTCGGCCTTAGAAATGTATGACATAAAACAAGTAACAATGAATACAAAATCTTGTTTTGTTGTTAAAAATTTGGTATTGTCCAAAATATTGCGGTTGAATCATCCAAAGTAGATTTTATAAACCACTTATGATTTGTATTGTATATACATATTAGTTTTTATATTAATTATCAAATAAATACATAAGTAAATCTTTTCTAGTATTTATACTAGAACAGTTATTCAATATGTTCACTTATTATGAAAATAATATAATTGTTCAATATATATTTTTTTCGATTCTGTTTTCTTCACTATTTTAATTTTACCTAATAACCTTATTTAAAATACTTATTTAGAAAACGTATAAAAACGTACGTTATACGTATGGCTTAGAGGTCAGAGCGCCTGGTCGGTTCTACGTTAAAATTTTTATACGTTTTCTAAATAAGTAAGGAAATCTAAATTTCACACGTATACTATAATAATAGAAATATTAAAAAATATGCAAGTGCGTTCAAAACTGTGCTAACTTCAAAGAGATGTCACCGCAATAGCAAAAAGTCGACGAAATATCAGAGTCTGCGCTTTTACCGAATTGAACTTGTTTGATGTCGTCGCATATTCCTGCAATATCACAAAGTTGGACAGGTTAGACGGAAATAAAGAAGGCTCGCTCCGTAGAGCTTAGACACTTTTATAATTTTGATCTTATTTATTTATATTTAACGTTAAATGTTACTTGTATATAGTTAACAGGATATTTTACAAAAATATCCTGTTTGATTAATTGTAGTCGTGGTCGCGGTAACGCATTGTGGTCGACCATGGGAAAAATTATGTAAATGAAAAATTATATATTTATATTTCTAGTTTAATCTCTACCATAACCGTTACCTGCATCCCGCATATCCTGCATATCTGCTAAAGAAGAGAGAATCTTGTAACAAGATTATGATATTCACTTTTGTTAGAAAAATTGATATAAAAATAATAATTTCATTACAATTTTATTATAGATAATAATAGATAATATATATAGAAAAAAATCTATTTCTATAATATTTGAAATTATAATTCTTTTAATAATGCAAATCATATTATTGCGAGTACCAATCGTACACGGCTTTGACTATTTATAAGCAATATTGAGAATTGAACGATTCTACAACCGTTCCTAGCTTTATTGAAATTGAATGTACATATAATATGATTTCTTGTGATATTATGTTCATGAACTACATAATCTTGTTAGCATTGAAATTTAAATATATTAAATTAAAAGTTGTTAATACCTCCTAGAGGTAAATTTTCGCTTATAATCATTTTCACTTTATAAATGAAATTTCATTTATAAACCTCATAATATTATATTTAAATGGAAACTGGTTGATCCAGAGGTGGCTTTTAAAATCGTGATGGCTTTTCAAATAGCACATTTTTCATATTTTTTCCTGTAGAATAGAATTTCTCAATAACTACTCTCGCCGCCCTAATTTTTAGCCATACCGTAATAATAGTTTTATGCATAGCACAAGTGTTTGCTTCTAATATAATATATTACCATGTTATTACTGCAGTTTAGATTTTTTTTTATTATTTTACATGTAGCAGTCTTCCCTGCACACAGAGAGCCTAGTGTCAAGACACTCCGCTTCGCTCGCTTTCGCCGAATTCTGCGGAGGCATTGTATTTTCAGTGGTGAATCTCATCACCACGCTTTTCTCTCGACACCGGGGCAAATAAATTATCAGCTTCACGCTGTATCCCGCACGCTGCAGAGTAGGCAGAGGGAACCTAGTGTTAAGACACTCCGTTCTCCACTTGCCGCCGAGTTCTGGAGGCATTGCGTGTTGAGTGACGAACCTCAACTCCGCGCTTTGCCTCGATACCAGAGCGGAGAAATGAAAACATAAATGTAATAAAATGAGGGGCGAAGAAATTAAATATTTAATTTCCTAGACTGAAAATCGAACCCACAACCTGTCGCGCTTCCAGTCACATGCTTGTGCCTCTGCTCGACAACTGGCCTCAAGTATCAAGAAATTAAAGCTAAGAATTAATGAAAATTGCACAATACAAATATTTTAAAACCATCCAACTATCGATATCAGTAATGAAAGTTGGATCAAAACTTTTTGAATGTGAAACATAGTTCGAGCACATAACAATGGAACAATGTAGGTTGAAGAGCTTAAGCTTAATTTGAGCAGTACATAATAGTACTAGTAGTTTCAGTGAAATTATTTCTGTTTAAGCTATGACATTATAATTGGCTTAGATTTTTTTATTCTGTTGTTATATATATATTTTTCTTAATATAGGGGTCTTCGTCTTCTGGCCGAAGGCCCCAACCCCAGACCCAGGTTATTTGCTTGCTATTATGATAAAAAATAGGAAGGACAAGTATTTTTTTTATAATAACATTTTAAAATAATTTACTTTCAGGTATTTTTTTAATTAACCAAACGGATTTTGTTTTATTATAGTGAGATTGAATATTGTCACTTAATAGTAAAGTGATAATAATGTATTTAATAAGAATTAAATGCATAAACCAATAAACGCGAAGGTCGTATGTTCGAATACCACTTGGGGAAATGACCTTCTTTCATTCTCTACGTTCTTTTAAAAAGATAAAGAGCAATGTTGTGTTCCCATATAATATTTCAGAATTTGGATAAAAAGTGGGAACCGGAGTGTTTCCCACTATGCTTTCGGTTACCTCTACCTTGCTGTATATATATATATATATATATATATATATATATATATATATATATATATATATATATATGCGGGATATAGCGTGAAGCTAATAAAATAATCGGTCAGTCGGTTTTACAGTCACACTCTGATATACTTTATTGTTATACTTCATTATTATTTGTGGGTAGTAAAATATTTTTATTTTAAAATAATTGTAGGTAATTTAAAGATAAATATTTTTTTATACCTTCATACATCTATCATGTCTTTAAATATAAATATATAAATAAAATATATTATTAATATTTAAGCAACAACTCCACAATTTTAGAATGAATGATAAGTGAAGTATTGTTTACATTTTAGACCGGTCGTAGCAGCTGCTACGCGGCCACAGCTCTGCTACGTAGCGTTTACGAGAAACCCGATGTTTACAGTTGAGCGTACAAAAATAGCGCCCTTTCAAACCTTTGCTTTTGATACTGCCATTTCTAAGAAAATAAAAGATTTTTCTACGGTTTTTGTAAGTGGTAAAAGAAAATATACTTAACCTTAAATTATTCTATTTATATTATGTGAGCTAAATAAGGACAATATTAAATATTTTGATATAAAATATTTAAATATTAATTATAAGGTCCTCATACTATTTTTATTCACAAATTTTATTACTTTTGGAAGTGTTAGCCATAAAATAAGAATTATAAACTAGGCTACTTGTTTTCAATGCCGCGTAGGTTGAGCTCATGCCTTGTTTGCCCTCTAAACTAGTTATAAATATAATAAATCGTAAAGATACACTTAAACGTTATTTTAAGTTTTTCTTATTTAAATTACAGTTACAACTTTACTCTACTCCGTTATAAATTAACAATCTACAGCAAACCTTTTTACTTATTCAAATATTTGTCTTCTTAATGAGTCTTGTTTATGCACTGTAAAAAGGAAGTAGATTTTTATATAAATTAAAAAACAATTTAATCCCATTTAAAAGTTGAAATCAAATTAACTATCACTGCTTAGACAGACAATTCCATCCATCAACACCAATCTTATAAAAATAATAATGAGACCAAGCTCGGCGTTGAGTTCCGCCACTCAAAACGTAATGCCTCCAAAATTCGGCGGAAAAAGGGGAATAGAGTATCTTAACACTAGGTTCTCTCTGCCTCCCCTGCTGTATGCGGGATACAGCGTGAAGCTGATAATGAGGCCAGTAGCGCAAGGGCATAAAGTGTGACCGTAAACACGACTGGTTGTGGATTCGATCCCATTCGAGGAAATTAAATATTTATTTAAATTTATATTTCCAATTCTTCGCTCTGATGTCGAGGCAAAAAAGAGCCACGCTGAGTTCATCCCTCAACACGCAATGCCTCCAGAATTTAGGGAACGGAGTGTCTTAACACTGTATGTCTTGTATGCGGGATACAGCGTGAAGCTTAAAAAAATATTGGAATAATAAATGGAAAACT
This sequence comes from Heliconius himera, assembly GCA_021202915.1. Lineage (NCBI taxonomy): Eukaryota > Metazoa > Arthropoda > Insecta > Lepidoptera > Nymphalidae > Heliconius > Heliconius himera. The sequence goes on along the minus strand of JAJHJA010000383.1, from coordinate 346,592 downwards.
GAAATAAGCTAGCGTGGAGTCCAGTATAATGTCGCCATTAAAGCAGTTTAATTTGATACAATCACGGATTAACTTAATGCTGTGGACAACTCGATTGGTGGCAACACTAACATACATAATTCATGAGCATGTAACCAGCGTGAAGGCTGACCGGCTGACCGGCCTGCCCGCCTGCCCGCCTGCTTCCCACTGATAAAATATGGCCCGACTACGTCATAACACCGGTGACAGTGACGAGCTGACAAGAGGTGGTTCACTAATTTTGATTAAATGTGTGATATCGATAATATGTATGGAATTTTGTATATATATTTTGAAAGTAAGGTAAGTAACTAGTAAAATATATTTTTGTAACATTTTTTAAAGTAATATTTTTTATATATATATATATATATATATATATATATATATATATATATATATATATATATATATATATATATATATATATGCGGGATATAGCGTGAAGCTAATAAAAAAATGCCTAAACAATCCACACAGAATACAATCAAATATGCAATTTATAAAAAAAGTGCATATTCTATACATTATTACCATTATAATAGTAATTCGATTGTTAGGTACAGGCCTGGACCCGCCGTTATTCTGAGTCAGGCCTACGTCCGGATTCACGTTAGGACAATATGTTATGAAGGCGCCATTCATTTTGTTTTACGAGGCCACCTACACCCTCCTATCTGCATCTGTATTGTTATGACTGGTGCATCGCTCGTTCGTATATACGAATATTTTTTTGTCACTATTAATTAGAGAGAGCTTTTGTTTTTTTGTTTATTTGTGCAAACATATTTGTTTGTTACGCTTAAACATTTGTGTTTTATTAGGAAATAATGTATCTTTTTTTGTTATTTTTGATTATTTTTTTTTACAATACATTAAATTATTTATTGTATAACAATATTTAATATGTGTTATATAAATAAATAATAAATATGAATTAACATCAAAGTAAAATGACGGTAAAGCGGTATTTCTCAATTGGTTCTATTTTAGGAAATTTGTAAAAATCTCCCGACAGAGATGCTAACGACATAAATAAGTTGTAAGAAGCGTATAATAATTTCAACGTAGCTCGATGAGAACGTATGACTTAGTTGGTCAGAGCGCTTAGGCAGTTTCCAAAGAGGCGTGAGTTCAAATCCCGCTACGTTCAAATTTTATACGTTTTCTTAATAAATATTTCCTTTTTTAAGTGTGGAATATTACTTTAAAAAATGTTACAAAAATATATTTTACTAGTTACTTACCTTACTTTCAAAATATATATACAAAATTCCATACATATTATCGATATCACACATTTAATCAAAATTAGTGAACCACCTCTTGTCAGCTCGTCACTGTCACCGGTGTTATGACGTAGTCGGGCCATATTTTATCAGTGGGAAGCAGGCGGGCAGGCGGGCAGGCCGGTCAGCCGGTCAGCCTTCACGCTGGTTACATGCTCATGAATTATGTATGTTAGTGTTGCCACCAATCGAGTTGTCCACAGCATTAAGTTAATCCGTGATTGTATAAAATTAAACTGCTTTAATGGCGACATTATACTGGACTCCACGCTAGCTTATTTCAGTTTTCCATTTATTATTCCAATATTTTTTTAAGCTTCACGCTGTATCCCGCATACAAGACATACAGTGTTAAGACACTCCGTTCCCTAAATTCTGGAGGCATTGCGTGTTGAGGGATGAACTCAGCGTGGCTCTTTTTTGCCTCGACATCAGAGCGAAGAATTGGAAATATAAATTTAAATAAATATTTAATTTCCTCGAATGGGATCGAATCCACAACCAGTCGTGTTTACGGTCACACTTTATGCCCTTGCGCTACTGGCCTCATTATCAGCTTCACGCTGTATCCCGCATACAGCAGGGGAGGCAGAGAGAACCTAGTGTTAAGATACTCTATTCCCCTTTTTCCGCCGAATTTTGGAGGCATTACGTTTTGAGTGGCGGAACTCAACGCCGAGCTTGGTCTCATTATTATTTTTATAAGATTGGTGTTGATGGATGGAATTGTCTGTCTAAGCAGTGATAGTTAATTTGATTTCAACTTTTAAATGGGATTAAATTGTTTTTTAATTTATATAAAAATCTACTTCCTTTTTACAGTGCATAAACAAGACTCATTAAGAAGACAAATATTTGAATAAGTAAAAAGGTTTGCTGTAGATTGTTAATTTATAACGGAGTAGAGTAAAGTTGTAACTGTAATTTAAATAAGAAAAACTTAAAATAACGTTTAAGTGTATCTTTACGATTTATTATATTTATAACTAGTTTAGAGGGCAAACAAGGCATGAGCTCAACCTACGCGGCATTGAAAACAAGTAGCCTAGTTTATAATTCTTATTTTATGGCTAACACTTCCAAAAGTAATAAAATTTGTGAATAAAAATAGTATGAGGACCTTATAATTAATATTTAAATATTTTATATCAAAATATTTAATATTGTCCTTATTTAGCTCACATAATATAAATAGAATAATTTAAGGTTAAGTATATTTTCTTTTACCACTTACAAAAACCGTAGAAAAATCTTTTATTTTCTTAGAAATGGCAGTATCAAAAGCAAAGGTTTGAAAGGGCGCTATTTTTGTACGCTCAACTGTAAACATCGGGTTTCTCGTAAACGCTACGTAGCAGAGCTGTGGCCGCGTAGCAGCTGCTACGACCGGTCTAAAATGTAAACAATACTTCACTTATCATTCATTCTAAAATTGTGGAGTTGTTGCTTAAATATTAATAATATATTTTATTTATATATTTATATTTAAAGACATGATAGATGTATGAAGGTATAAAAAAATATTTATCTTTAAATTACCTACAATTATTTTAAAATAAAAATATTTTACTACCCACAAATAATAATGAAGTATAACAATAAAGTATATCAGAGTGTGACTGTAAAACCGACTGGTTGTGGGTTCGATCCCCGCTCGAGGAGATGAAATATTTACTTAAATTTATATTTCCATTTCTTCGCTCTGGTATCGAGGACAAGCGCGGCATTGAGTTCTGCCACTCAACATGCAGTGCCTCCAGATTCGACAGAAAGTGGGGAACGGAGTGTCTTAACACTAGGTTCCCTCTGCCTACCTTGCAGTGTGCGGGATACAGCGTGAAGCTGATTTATTTATAACAATAACAAACAAAACAATCTTCTCTTTTATCTATAAAATGTATATGAACATACAACGTACATATGTATGTATGTCGTGTATGCATGCACTAAGTACATGCGTTTGCGGTCGTTCTAACCACAATTTATGTACTATACTGTTACATAATCAAGGAGGGTCAACTAAAACCACTGCGGTCAAGCTACAAGTGGTTCTTTAATAGACTTTATGTTCTTAAATTGTGTTGATATTTTATATTTATTTATATGGCTTAATGCATTTAGCTCCATGAATGAGCAGTAAGCAGATACGAACAGGTTTTTGCATTTCTCCGCTTTTTTTCAGCACAAAAAGAATCTGGGAACCTAGTGTTAATATTCTCCGATTGCGTGTTTAGTGGAGGAACTCAAAGCCGCACTTTGCCTCGTGAGAGCGAAGAAATGAAAATATTAAAAATATTTCATTTCCTCGAGCGGTAATCGAACTCACGACTGCAACATTCACAGTCAAACGCCGTGCCGCTAAAATAAATAAAATAAATTTAAATGAAAATAGGAGTATATTGTAATGTATAATATGTATTCTGAATAGGTATTGAAAATCAATTATACTAACCTTTTTAAACTTATACTAAAACGTAGTCCGCAATCAGCCGTCTAATTACCGTCGTAAAATGTAACTGCTAGAACCGAAAGCCACATTTTGCCTATCGATTTTATAAAGCCGATGTAGTTATTGGAATTGTACGTATTTAACGTTTAGGGGATGTTTTTAATATCGGTGTTTGTTATTTTGTGTATAGTTTCACATTCTTTATTTATATAGTTTCACGCTGTATCCCGCGCTTAGCGTGTTAGGCAGAAGGAATCTGGAAACTTATTGTACCGTTTCTTGCTTTCCACCGAATTCTTGAAGCGTTGCGTGTTGAGCGGCAGAACACAGCACCGTGCTGTGTCTCATTACCAGAGCGAGTCATTGTGAATAGATGCAAGGTAAATACAGATTAGAGAGAGAGAGAGATATCATGACATATAAATAGACATATAAATAAAATTTAAATGTCTATGATTTCAACATAACGTCGTTATTTTTTAAATGTGTATAGTATTTACACTATACTAAAACACAAACAAGCAATTTTTAAATTTTTGTCTGTCTTTCTGCTTGTCCTGGCTACTCTCCAAAATAGCTCAAAAAAATTATGAGACTTTCACTGAAAGAAGACAACCCCTCTAGGGTTGTGGAATATGCGAGGAAAACCGCGTTTGTCGTGCGCGCGTACCTACACTCTACCTAGAGAGATGAAATAACTTATCATTTTTACTTTAATAAAAAACGACGAGCAAAATCAAAAAAAAATCAATCCAAAAAATAATAATAATTACGATTGATTAAGTGTATTACAGTATATATAAATAAACATAAAACTACTTTACCTACCTACCCGTGACCACGGACTACTGCATAGTTGCCGAAACGTCGGGTTTCCAAAATGTATAATACCAAATACGCGATTAATCCGGTTAAAATAGTTTCATTTAAAATGTATAATAATCGTGAAAATCAAAAAACTTATTAGAAAACGCGGGTTTTTATTAGTTTTTATTAATTAGCGGGTAACCCGCTACGTTTAAATTTTTAAATATTTTTCTTTCCTATTAAGCGTGGAATAACACTTTAAAAATGTTAAAAAACATAAAACTATTAAATCAATAGAAATCTCTAAATAATAATAATTTAAGTGCTATAAAAGTAAGAAGCGTACATATTTAATGCATAATTTTATAAGATAAAGAATATTTTCGATTTTACAATTACCTTCCTAACATGTACAAATGTGGTGAAACATGTAAACGAAATTGTTTACTTTTCAGTTAACTTTGTTTTCAGACCACTTCCTCTTATCGATGTTTCGGCTTCTCGTTTTAGTTCTTCCTATTGTACCAAGCCCAACGTTCTTTTCGTGTGTTCAACTGCATTTTAATCAACCGAATGAACTTTTTCGTATAAATAATATCGGTTAAGCTTTTTAATATTAAAATTGTTACTTTTTAATTTTCATATTAGATAATATATTAGCTTTATGAAGGCTAGTCGTGGCGCATGAATCCAGTCGTGGCGCAGGGGCACAGAGTGTGACTGTAAAATCGACTGGTCGTGGGTTCGATCCCCACCCGAGGACATAAAATATTTACTTACATTTATATTTTCATTTCTGCGCTTTGGTGTCAAAGCAAAATGCGGCGTTGAGTTCCGCCACTTAATACGCAATCCCTCCAAAACTCGGCGGAAAGTGGGGAACGGTGTGTCTTAACACTAGGTTCCCTCTGCCTACCCTGCTGTGTGCGGGATACAGTTTGAAGCTGATTTTTTATATTGGTACTTTTAAAGTTTTAATGTTCTTGCCATTTTCTGGATGCTAAGAGATTTTTCAACTATTTATTTATTTACTTTAAAATGGAAAATATACAGCATTAAATAAACATTTCATGACAAACTTACTAGTATTGTATGTTCATTAATCATCCTAACATGGTTTGTATGAGTGGAATTTGTAAGCTCCTGGTATAATATATTATAAAACGATAATGTTGAATTTTGTTTCCAATTTTATTTAGTTTTAAAAGACAGATTTAGCTGATAAATTTATTTGCATTTTGCTTCATTTCCTATACATTTTTCCATTTATTTAAACATTGCGTGTCGGAGCATACTTTATTCAATCAAACACGGGTAAATGAAAATAATGAAAAATTATTAACCGTTCTTCCTGGAGGTGACTTCATAAAAATATTAATTACATTTTAGTTTAATTTTGACGAGGCCAGTTGTGACACAAAGGCACAAAGTAGGACTGTATACTGTTAACGTGACTGGTTGTGGATTCAATCCCCACTCGAGGAAATGAAATATTTATTTGAATTCATATTTAAATTTTTTCGTTCTAGTATCGGCAAAAACGCCGCGTTGAGTTACGCCTCTCAACACGCAATGCCTCCGGAATTTGGCGGAAAGTGTAAAACGGAGCGTCTTAACACTAGGTCCCCTCTGTCTACCCTGCTGTGTGCAAAATACAGCGTGAAGCTGATTTGAACAAATATCCATCTCAATTTTATACAATAGTCACCTATTTTTTTTTCTAGAAAAACACGTTAAATATTACTAAAATAATATATTATTTGCCTTATTGCTTCCGAGGGACACCAGCTAGGCGGGTTGCACGTGGTCTCATGAATAATGTACGGTCACTGTTGCCAGTCCTCACTCGCGTCGCCGCCAACATTGAGTTAGTATGTCTGTATAGAATTAAACACTGCGATGCAAATTGGGCGACACTATATGTAAACTTTTGATTTTTTGTGTCGGATGTCTTATAAATATATTAAAATATTTGTATTATATTATGATAATGATATTATTTATCATCCATTTATAAATCTTCCTTTTGTGGTGCAACTCACACGATTTATTATGCCTCGCATAAAATAAAATTAACTTAAATAAATTATTAAATAAATTAATTAAATTATTTTGCGCCACTTCACACGCAATATCTCTAGTTAAAGTGGAAAATAGTGTAGCAACGTATCTAAATCAGTGTAAAGGCACTCTGCTTTTACACTCATTTAGAAACGTTGCGTGATCGATTGTGGTAACTAATACCTCTATGTCTAGCCAATTAGACGGACTGAAGTTAAACTCGAATAAATATTGTATTATACGATATAAAATATAGTTAATACTGTGTAACTTAAATATTAGTTACTATTATTATAGAGGCCAGTCGTGGCGCAGCAGCACGAGGTGTGACTGTAAAACCGACTGGTTCTGGGTTCAATCCCCACTCGAGGAGACGAAATATTTACTTAAACTTATATTTCCATTTCTTCGCTCTGGTGTCGAGGTTAAGCGTGAGTTCTGCCACTCAACACGCAATGTCTCCAGAATTAGACAGAGTGGGGAACGGAGTGGCTTAACACTAGGCTCTCTCTGTCTACCCTGCTGCGTGCCGGATACAGCGTGAAGCTGATTTAATTTTTAATTTATTTAGTTAGTATTATATTTTTTTTTAGTTTCACGTTGTATTCCGCAGATATTAGAGTAGGCAGAGAGGACCTAATGTTGAGACACTCCGTCCCCCACTTTCCACCGCAATCTAGAGGAATTGCTGGTTGAGTGGCGGAACTAAACGCTGCGATTTGCCTCGGTACCAAAGCGAGGAAATTAAAATAGTAAATAATTCATTTACAGAAATCGAATCCACAACCCATAAAGTTATTACAGTCGCACGCTTATGCCCGTACGCTACGACTCCTCACCACCTTAATATTATATAATACATCTTAAAAAAAACTTTATTTGGTCTGTACTGTTTCCCATTGTTACACTTTATAAGTACATTCTTTTGTGTATATCATGAAAGTACTACAGCGAACCTGGAGTCGCGTACTAGCAGCTGCTACGAGGTACTGTAGTGAACCAAAACAATGGCTACGAATAGTTAGCTGCTTGAAATTCCATTGTTATTCTGTTATTAACTAACTAGTTATTGCCCTCTAGCTTAACGTAAATGAAATGAGAGGAATAGATTAATTTGAAAATCAATTAAATAAATTGAGGGGTTGCGGTTTCGATTTCTACTTGAGGAACTGGAATATTTAATATTTATATTTCTTGGCTCTGGTGTCGAGGCAAAGTGGGGCGTTGAGTTCCGCCATTCATGCAGTTCTTCCAGAAATCGGCAGAAAGTGGGAAGCGGAGTGTTTTAACACTAGGCTCCTTCTGCTACTTGCTGGATGCAGCGTGATGCTAAAAAAAATTATATAATTTTTACTTGTTTTTTTTTTTGCCTAGTGTACAGAGAATATTTTTTTAAAATAAACAAATACAGGAATTCTTTAATGAAAAATTCTACCTTTCAAACTAAAATTCAAGCATTCTCCAGGGCCTCGCAATTAGCTTTTATAGGCAGTAAATAGACGCTCATTCGCACGCAAACTAAAAAAAACACATCATTTTCTACAAAGTACTCTTTATAATATATTCTAAACGAAATTTTATATACTCTTGTATTAAAGTGTATAACATTTTACTCTTTTCTGTAAACATTTTGAAATATTTAGTTGTATTCTGTGTCGATCCCGATCTCATAGCTTTTATTGTAAAATATATATTTATTTGTATAATATAATAAAGTAACAATTGATCAAATGAACATGTACTCATGTGAATTGAGAGCTCAAATTTCAATTCAATAATAAACTCAGCATTTCGACTATTTTTTTGTGTTATTTTCATTGTATGCAGTTTTTAATTTATATAATAAATATTTAAACAATGTTTACAGGAAAGAGTAATTGATTATTTGATTTAAGTACGCGTTATTCCGGTTATAGCAATATATAGGTAGAAGTAACGAAATGAAATGTAAAGGAATGAGTGTTAAAACACTCAATTTCCCTCTTCTTGTTAAATTTTCTAGACAGTGAGCGGTTCTTGTTACTATAGCGAGAAAATAAATTCCTCACTAAGAATTGAACCCATAACAATCACATTTGCAGCCAGACGCTGAGCCGCTGAACCTCGACGGGCTCTATTAATAAAGGAAAATATACAACAGTTTTATTTCTGAATAAAACTACGGTAGTACTAGGAGGAGGTAGGTAGTCTGTACCTCCAAATAAAAATATTATGATAAAAAATTATAATATCAACAATAACATTAGTACACAAATCAAAAATTAAAACTTTTAAATTCATTTCTAAAAAATGAAAAGAATCATTTAGTATAGTGTGTTCAGCAATTCCGAGTAGGGGCGCGCGGCGGTGAACTGTGGCCGTACGTGACGTCACGCTCCCTGTTGCAGTTGTACGCCGCGCACTACTTGTTATTCGTATGTGAGTTCCACCACATTTCACCCCGACGCCGGCTGCTTTAGGAATCTTGAACTTTGCTGTATCTTTTCCTTTCTCAATTCGCGTAATAATACGTTTAGAATACAACTATATTTCTGAATTTCCTTCACAAAGTTCAGTTTCATATTTTCGTTGAAAGTTTCTGTCGTGTTATCTGATGTGGAAACTACCTAAATGCACCGCTTACTGTAAGTGTTTAATGTATGAAAACATCCCAATTCAACGCTGTGCTTCACAATACATGGACTGTCTAAACAAGTAAACAAAATAGTTTACTCCTCAGTTGGCTTTGCTTTAAAACAGCTTTCTGTAATCGCTTATTTACTTTTTTCGGCTTTTTCATGTATTGTATTTTTGTTATTTATAGAATTTAATGGAACCAACAGTAAAAATATCTAGTTATATTGATTTTTCAACTAAGTATTTATTAAATCAAGTTAAATCATCAGCTTTACGCTGTATTCCGCACACAGCAGGGTAGGCAGAGGGAACCTAGTGTTAAGACACTCCGTTTCCCACTTTCTGCCGAATTCTGGAGGCATTGCGTGTTAAGTGGCAGAACTCAACGCCGCGGTTAACCTCGACACCAGGTCGAAGAAATGGAAATATAAATAAAAAATAAAAATTAGCTTCACGCTGTATCCCGCACACAGCAGGGTAGGCAGAGGGAACCTAGTGTTAAGACACTCCGTTCCCCACTTTCTGCCGAATTCTGGAGGCATTGCGTGTTCCACTTCATACGCGCCACGACTGGCCTCAAGTATTTATTTATTTACTTTAATTTTTTAGTTGGAGAATGAACCAAAGAAACAAAGTTCTTATTGTTCTGTTTCTGGCTAAGGATGCTTAGAGATTTTACAACTATCTATTAATTTACTATAAATTTTAATTTGAAGAATATACAGCATTAATTATACATTTGATGGTTTATAATAGTATACTCCTCTGCATTTCCTTGTGGTGTTTTCATGTGTTATATTTTCAATTAATATATTTAAGAATTTAACTATTGCTTAAAAGGTAGTCTTATAAACAGTATATGTTATCAACCATCTGTCCTGATACTAAATTCTTCACAAAGGCAGTGTCATCTAAATGTATACAGTTGTAATGTATCTTGGTTACATCAAAATTGTAGAGTATACCACTAGAAGTGAATCCAAGGACCGAGCCGAGCTACAATTCTGAAAGCACGTCCTTGCAATGCTTAGTACTTAGATCTCGTAACACTGTTTACATATAAACGTTCGTCTGGTTTCAGTATATTGTTATATTATAATAATATGAAATGATAGAAGTAGCAAATAAATATTTTTATTTATTCTGAAATACTACACCTGAGGCCATTGTGGCGCAGGGGCGCAAGGGTGTGACTGTAAAGCGTGTAGGTTCGATCCTCACTCGAGGAAATGAATATTATTATTAATATTTTCGCTCTGGGAAAAGGCCGGTGTTGAGTTCCACCGCTCAATATGCAATGCCTCGAGAAATTCGCCGGAAAGTGAGGAACGGAGTGTTTTAACACTAGGTTCCCTCTGCCTACCCTGCTGCTGTACGCGGGATAAAGCGTGAAACTGATTAAAAAATCCTACCCACCTAATTTGAATGCTGCTTTTTAAGAAGAGTAAGAAGGTAGTGTTATTTACATTAATTTATTTAAAAGTAAAATGAACTTTTAGCGACACTCTTAGCAGGAAATTAAACTGGCAAAATTAATGTTTAGTCGGCAGCGGGGTAGGTAACTGGGTAGCGTTTATATTATTTATGCTTTGCGAAAACTTACAAGATATTTTCATACATTTTACACATTTTAGCTTGTTATTGCTAGTTAAATATGTTTATATTTTATTCGTTTGCATCTAGTAAGGGAACAAGTACCCGTAATATATTTTTTATTTTTTCAGTTACTTTTAAAGTGCGAGTTCAATGTTGAAACACTACTATTTTCTTGAAGCGAAAAACCTTATGGAGAAATGTTGTTCCCAACCATTTAACTTTTATACTGGTGTTAATACATTTCTATCGGTTGTAATTTTAAATTTAAATTCATTGCATGCTTATTATTAGTTACAGAATCTCTGTAATTTCTTTGGTTTGGCTAAAAAAGTCATATTTTGCCTACTTTAACTAGGCAAAATATAACTTTTGTTATTTTTTTAACAGCACTGTGACTTATTACAATACAATACAATAAATTCTTTGACAAACTATTTATCTATTTATCTATATATATAAAAGAACTTGTGCTGACTGACTGAGGTAAGACGCACGCAGAGCCGTAACCGCTGATGGTAGAAACGTGAAATTTGGGCAGATGTTTAATTTCATATTCTGGACATCCACTAAGAAGGGAATTTGAAAAATTTTAACCCTAAAGGGATGAAATAGGGGTTGAAAGTTTGTAAGGATTTTTTTTTTAATCTGTACAGATTTTTATAAAATTTGAAATTCAGACTCTTAAAAATATTTCATTGAACACGTGTTTCATGGTTTTTAAGAATTCACCCCCTAAGGGTTCAAATAAGGGGTTGAAAGTTTATATGGAAAAATCTTTAAATTGCCACCGATTTTTATAAAAAATTAAATTCAGACTGTTAAAAATATTTTATTGAACACGTGTTTCGTGGTTTTTTTTAGAATTCACTCACCTCCTAATAAGCGGGCGAAGCCGCTCGCGCCCTCTAGTATTTAATAAAATCAGCTTCACGCTGTATCCCGCACAAAGCAGGGAAGGTAGAGGGAACTCAGTGTTAAGACACTCCGTTCCCCACTTTCCGCTGAGTTCTGGCGGCATTGTGTGTTGAGTGGCAGAACTCGACGCCGCGCTTTGCCTCGACACCAGAGCGAAGAAATGAAAATATAAATGTAAGTAAATATTTCATTTCCTCAAGTGGGGATTGAACCCACAACCTGTCGTTTTTACAGTCACACTTTGTGCTCCTGCGCCACGTCTGACTTCCTATATATTTTATAAGTTTCACAAAACTCTACGCTTTTCCCCATGTGTGTAGTAACCATGTAGCACCAGGTGTTACGACTTTAAAATATAATATTAATATTTTTAACTTTAAAACTATTATTTTTTTCTGTTTTACTTTTTGATAAATTTCAAAGAACATTAATAATTGAATATAGAATATATTGGTTGTTGAATCTGTTCCTTCTGCTTCCTTCTACGTAAAGAAATCTTAGATTTTCCTTATTAAGTATGTAATTCCTTACACGTACGTAAGAAACTTATGTTATATGTAATTTGATCTAAAAATTGTATAAGTAAATAAATATTCCTATAAATGTAATTTGAACTTTATAAATCGTGTTTATTCAGACATGTCACAAACGTCATACGCCACGAAACGACATCTCGATCAAAATACATCGGTATTAGACCAATAAACTTAATGTAATATGCATATATATTATGAAACGAAATAGATAAAAAATAAAATATCAACTGTAGTATACATTTATTAAGTATATACAAATAAAATCCTTTGATCTGTGTAAACCTATTATAGTATAGAACTGGACAATGGGTAGTTGGCAGAGAACGGCACTCGCTAGTTCGTAATTACTTTTTACTTATAGTAATTAGTCGACCTTTTTTAGTACATTAGGTTTTAGTTAATTACTCATAAACTTTTTGGTCATACTTTAAATATAACTAATTTTAAAAGTTCTACGTAACCATTTTATTTTGTGCCGTGTGATCCCGGCCTAGAATAGGATCATCCTGGTACTGGTGGTGTCGTAAGAGGCGGCTAAAGTACGTGTGGTAGAGTCACGTTGCCAGCAATGGCAACACACATGGGCAGACTCGACGGATCATTACCACCTGCGGCGTTTAACTGCGCAACACTGCGTTTTACATCAGGTAATGCCGGGCTCCGGCGCCCAACCCCCCTTAAAGGCCGGCAACGTACCTGTAGCTCCTCTGGTGTCGCACGGGGATGTGGGCGGCGGTAATTACTTACAATCAGGTGACCCGAACGCTCGTTTGCCTTGTCTTTTCCATAAAAAAAAGATTATTTCTTTGTATGAGACCCTTTTAGTCGTAAATTTATTTATACGAAAAGAGTAATGTACAATAAAATGTACCATCTATCTAGCTATCTCATCATAAAATGTAAGAATATGTGAAAATAATAAGCACAAGCATTATATCAATATTTTTTAATAATTAGATACGAGTCATTCCAGAATATTCCCACTGCCATATTACAAAACATAAATGAATCATAAATATGATACTAAAAGAAAATAAAAATCAGCTTCACGCTGTATCCCGTACACAGCAGCGTAAGCAGAGGGAACCAAGAGTCAAGACACTCCGTTCCCCAGTGGTAGTAATAATTTATGAATGCTTAGTAGTAATAATTAGTTTATGAATATATAATGCACAGCTAATTGCGTACTCTGAATTGGTAATCTTTATCTTGCGTAGATATACGACGCCCACTCGAGTAAATGAAATATTTAATATTTTCATTTCTTCGCAGTGATGAGGCCAGTCGTGGCGCAGCCGCACAAAATGTGACTGTAAAACCGACTGGTTGTGGGTTCAATCCCCACTCGAGGAGATGAAATATTTATTTCAATTTATATTTCCATTTCTTCGCTTTGGTGTCGAGGCAAAGCGCGGCGTTGAGTTCTGCCACCCAACACGTAATTCCTCCCGGCAGAAAGTGGGGAACGGAGTGTCTTAACACTAGGTTCCCTGCCTACCCTGCTGTGTGCGGGATACAGCGTGAAGCTGGTTATGATTATTTCTTAGCTCTAGACACTTCGAGGCAAAGCGCGGCGTTGAGTTCCACTACTAAACACACAATGCCTCCAGAATTCGACGGAAAGTGACCAGCGAAGAATCTTGTTGAGACTCTTCGCTGGTCATTATGCCTATCCTGCTACAAATCCGATACAGCGTGAAGCTGAAAAAAAGCTATGAATAGAAATTTTTATATTTATTTTATTAACTTTAACAAAAAAATAAATATATTGAATTAAAAAAATATATACTTAGTACGTACAACTTTTTATAAAAACCAAAAAGTGTAATGCGCATATGAAGCTTATTACAAAGTTACTCAAAACTCTAAATCTAACTATACTAAGAGAAAAAAGAGTGTCAAAAAAAAAATTCACATTTAATCTCCTAGTGTATTGATAAACTAGTCCAAGATTTAACGAACAAACATAAATATCGTATGAAAGATATTTTGGTCACTACCATATAATCAGAACTGCGAGCCATTTGTAACCTTTAGCTGTAAGAGGATTATCGCCGTAAGGTACCTCTAAAGATTGTTCATTTAATGCCTTTTCTACTGTATTTAATGCTTTTCTGTTGTTTGTATTTCAGCATCTGTTGCGATTTCATACATGTACGTAATGTTATATGAATATTTTTATTTGGAATAATAGTTTTTTTATATTTTGAGCACTCTTAAAAATGATACTGTATTTATGTATACTGTGTAAAAAAATAATTAGTTTTTCAAGAATACTAGGGGGTCCAAGATGGAAGGCTTGCTCGCAGCGACCCCTGCCAGCCCTTACGAGGGCTGCAACGTTCCATCCGCCACGTGCACCTCGAGAGAGAGCACTGATAGGGGCGTCCCCCCAAGGCGACGCGCACCAGTGCGTCCCCGCTGGTGTGTCAAGTGGCGACGAATGCGGCGTTGGGGACCGCCACCCAACACGCCATGTCCGGAACGGCGGGAGGTGGAGGACAGAGCTACAAATAGCTACGTGGAATGTAAGAGGAGGGATGGAAGAAAAGATGAATGAATTATTAGATGTGATGGATGATAGAGATTTGGATGTCGTTTGTGTGACAGAGACCAAGCGAAAGGGCAATGACACGACCGATTTGCCAGGCAGTCGGGTCGCTTTCTGGGCCGGCGTACCAGAGAGCGAGCGGGGCTGTCAAGGTGTAGGTGTGTTATTGTCCTCTCGATTGGTTAGTGCAGCGGTTGAATACAAGGAGGTTCGCTTCAAGCTAGGGTTAACAAGAGTATTCTTGTTAGTGGCGTATGCGCCAGTATCCTCAGCTCTATTAAGCGAACTCGAGGAGTTTTGGGAGAGTGTCAGGGATGTTCTAGGTAGCGTCAGAGGGAATGAAAAATTTATAATATGTGGCGATTTGAACGGATGGGTCGGAACTGCGCAAAGCGGTTACGAGGGAGTGTTAGGTCAGTATGGTGACAAGAGAATAAATGAGGCTGGAAAGCTTATATTGGAAATTTGCAAGGAAAGGAATTTGTTTGTGGCAAACACTATGTTTGACCACAAACAAATTCACATGTATACATGGGAGCGAACGGAAGGGAAAAGTATGATTGATTTATTCCTAGTGGATCAGCGTATTCGAAGCCAAGTCATGGACACACGAGTGTTTAGGGGTTCTGATCTGGGAACAGACCACTATCTAGTCGTTGCTAGAATAAGGGGTCTGTTCGCGGGTTGGCGCAGCTACACGAGGTGTCCAGACTTGGAGTCGAATTACCGCATAAGAAGCTGGAAGCTTCAAGATCCACCGACTAGAAAGGAATATCAAGAAAGAGTTTCCAAAAAGCTAGACAGCAATGAATCTGGAAATGGAAATATTGAAGTATGCTGGCAGAACCTTAGGGATTGTATGAAGGAAGCAGCGATAGAGGTATGTGGTAAAGGTAAAAGGGGCTTTAGCAAAAAGCGTGATGAATGGTGGGATGATGAAGAGCAAGATGCAGTAGAAAGAAAGAAGAAGGCATGGCAGGATTATAAAGCCTCTGGTAAAGATAAAAGTATGAGAGAGATAAAAAAGAAAGAGTATAAGCTGCAAAAGCACCAGACGAAAGTACTGATCAAGATGAAGCGTGAAAAGGCAGGGAATGAAAGAGATGAAAGGTTAACGAACAACTTCAAGGACAATACGAAGCTTTTCTGGAGAGAAGTTAGTGTTTCTCGAGGTTGCTCGTTAGCCTGTAGAATGAAAGGGGTGCTTTCGAAGGACGGTGAAATTCTAACAGAACAACCACACTTTTTGCAGCGATGGGCGGAATTTTACAAGGAGATGTATGAATGTGATGACGCCTCAGTCTCAAGTAGCAGCGAAACGCTGAGTCTTGATGTAGCTGATGGCGAAATCAGTGTAAAAGAAGTTGAGAGTGCAATACGAAGTCTGAAATGTGGTAAGTCAGCGGGAGCAGATGGAGTTACTGCCGAGATGATCAAATATGGTGGGCCACGCGTCTTGGACTTGTTCTGGTTTTTGTGCAATTTGTGCTGGAAATCAGGGGAGGTCCCAGACGATTGGCGAGGTGCGGTCATCGTGCCTTTGTATAAAGGCAAAGGTTCACAGATAGACTGCGCAAGCCATAGGGCTATCAGTTTGATTAGCTTAGGTAGTAAAGTTTATGCTAAAGTTTTAGCGAGAAGAATGCAGGAGAGATCTGAAAGGTTGTTGTGGGAGGCCCAAGGGGGCTTTAGACCTAGAAGAGGGTGTATGGATCAGATCTTTTCCCTCCGCATGATCACGGAAAAATTTTTGGCCGTTAACCAAAAAGTTTTCTGTGCTTTTGTGGACTTGGAAAAGGCGTTTGACAGAGTTGTAAGAGCGAAATTATGGGAGATACTACCCCGGTACAATGTGAGCGGACCCTTGCTGCAGGCTGTAAAGTCTTTTTACAGAGATCACTCAGCCTGCGTGCGAGTAGGAGCTGGCATGTCGCCCTGGTTTGACATCCGATCGGGTGTTAAACAAGGTTGCGCCATGTCAGCTTGGTTGTTCAATTTGTATTTGGATAGCTGTCTCCAAGGAGTGAAACAAAGTGATATGGGAGTGAAAGTAGGTGACCTGAATGTGAATTGCCTGCTGTACGCAGATGATGCAGTGCTTATTGCATCATCAGAATGCGAGTTGCAGGCATTGGTCACCACTCTGAAAGAAGAGTGTGAATATAATGGTCTAAGCCTCAATGTGAATAAGACAAAGGTTCTGATTTTTGAAAGAGATGAAGAAAGGACGGAATGTAAGATCAGTGCAAATAGTAAGATATTAGAACAAGTGAATGAAGTGGTATATTTGGGAAGTATGTTCAGTAGAGATGGAAGATACGAGATGGATGTGGAAAGGCGTATTGCTGCCGGTAACAAGGTTAACGGAGCCTTAGCTGCATTGATGAGACGGCAAAACGTCAGCACAGCTGCGCGTTTGGCCGTACACAATGCAGTTTTGGTACCGACTCTGTTATACGGCAGCGAAACGCGGGTATTACAGAAGAAGAATGAAAGAAAGATGAATGCTGTGGAGATGCGATCTCTTCGTAGGATATGTGGAGTCAGCTTAGCTGATCGAATCCGCAATGAAGAGGTACACAGAATGGCAGGTACTAGCGAGGATGTCACGGTGAGAATGAAGAAGAACTTGCTCAGCTGGTTTGGGCACGTCGAACGAATGAGTGATGAAAGAATGGCAAAAAAGATTTATGATGGAAAAGTGAGCGGTAAGAGAGGTAGGGGGAGACCTCGGTTGACCTTCGAAAACACAGTATCAAAGATACTGGAGGAAGGTCACGTAAAAAGCATGAGGACCCCCCGAAGGGCATGTATGAAGAGGTTGATGACAGTGGACGAGGCGAAAGAGGTATGTAGAGACCGTAGCGCTTGGCGCTCCGTTCTCTCTGACTACCCCGCAAGGGATAAAGCGTGAAGCTAAGTTAAGTTAAGTTAAGAATACTTTGGGAATTTGTAATTAAACTGTTCTATAGCTTCACGTTGTATCTTGCACGTAACATGGTTAGCAGGAGCCTAGTGTTGAGGCACTCCGCTTCGTACCTAGTACGTAGTTTCTAGTGTCAGTTTGTCATGTCATTAAAATAAACTGCGCCACGATTGACCCCAACTAAAAAAGGGTCCGTATTGGTTTTTTAAAATTTTTTTAAAGTGCTTAAATTTTTGCTTCACGCTGTATCCCGCATACTGCTGAGTAGGCAGAGGGAACCTATTGCTAAGACACTTTCCGCTGAATTTTGGAGGCATTGGTTGTTGGGTGGCGGAACTCAATGCCGCCCTTTGCCTGGACACCAGGGCGAAGAAATTAAAATATAAACTTTAAATAAATACTTCATTTCCTCAAGTGGAGATCGAACCCATAAACCCACCCCATCTTTTACTATGCACCCTAGATAAACAATAGATATTCCAAGAATAGTCTATTGTAAATTTTCTTGGAATACTAGCATAAAAAAATAAAGTTTATCAGTCAGTAAACTACTTAAAGATTTATTTAGTAGATATTTCACTTAATATTGAGATACCTTACGTCCTAACGTCCCAGAAAAGAGCCCCCTTGGGAAATTTGCTCAAAACTAGTGCCTTTTCTTCATGTGATGTGATTAACATGATTTAGTTTTTATGTATTGCAAATTCAATTTCTAATACAAGTCCCAGCCCTGAAAAAAGTGGCATTTTTTTAGTATCGATATCTATATACGATACTTAAAAAAATAAAAAAAACTATATAAAGAAATAAATATTAAGTACCTGAAAGTCGCTTCAGGTTTTTTATTAATATGTTTTATAATATTCTATATTTTTCTTTTTATTATTATTATTTCACACATTACAGACTCATGGTCCGTACCTTTTGCTATGGAATATTTTTTTTAACATTTTCACGTTTATCCCTAGCTGAGTAGTGGCCGAGAAGAGAGCGCCAAACGCTACGGTCTCTCCATACCTCTTTCACCTCGCCAACTGTCATTAACCTCTTCATACATGCCGTCCGGAGGGTATTATTGATTGACCACTGATATTCTGGATGTCATTACATTGTTTTTAAAGCAACTACAACATATAGGTATGTATTAAGTGTATGTAGAGTTTTTATTTGTAATGGTGTAGTCAGATCGTAATAGTAAATACGGATATCTCTTCTTCTTTCTTTCATTATTTCTGGCTTTTGTTAGAGTCTGTCTTCCTGCGCAATCTACTTCACTTTGCGCGGTCTTTAACCTTTTTTGGTGGTTAGACCATTGGCCCTCATGCCCTGTCTCACGACATCCAACAAGCGCGTACTTGGGCATCTAGGAGGGCTTGCTCCCAGGGACAGACAGGAAGACACTTGCATCCAATATAGTTCTTAGGCCAGTGCGAAACGTGGCCATACCATCTCAGGCACCGCTCTTGGAGCTTGTTAATAAAAAGCAATGGATAATACTCGAGTTCGGACTTCCGCAGGCTATGGACTCGTTCTTCTCTTTCTCTGTCTCTGTATCTGTTTAGGACCGCAGTTCTCAAGTGTATTTTTTTTTAAAGGTCTATTTTACCCTCCAGCACCAGTCGGTCCTCGTAAATGAGTGCTATGTCATCGGCATACGCGAAATATGGATACTATTTAAAGTATTTTTTTCATATTCACAAATTAATCAAGTTATAAAGTCCACAAAAAAATAAAATTTATTATTATAAACAGTTATGTATATAGATCAAAATCTATATATATAAAAGGACTTGTGCTGACTGACTGAGGTAAGACGCACGCAGAGCCGTAACCGCTGATGGTAGAAACGTTAAATTTGGGCAGATGTTTATTTTCATATTCTGGACATCCACTAAGAAGGGAATTTGAAAAATTTTAACCCTAAAGGGATGAAATAGGGGTTGAAAGTTTGTATGGAAAAAAATTTAATCTGTACCGATTTTTATAAAATTTGAAATTCAGACTCTTAAAAATATTTCATTGAACACGTATTTCATGATTTTTAAAAATTCACCCCCTAAAGGTTCAAATAAGGGGTTGAAAGTTTATATGGAAAAATCTTTAAATTGCCACCGATATTTATAAAAAATTAAATTCAGACTGTTAAAAATATTTTATTGAACACGTGTTTCGTGGTTTTTTTAGAATTCACTCCTAATAAGCGGGCGAAGCCGCGCGCGCCCTCTAGTAATATATATAAAAAAAAAATTAAAATTAGCTTCACGCTGTATCCCGCACACAGCAGGGTAGGCAGAGGGAACCTAGTGTTAAGACACTCCGTTCCCCACTTTCTGCCGGATTCTGGAGGCATTGCGTGTTGAGTGGCAGAACTCAACGCCGCGCTTAGCCTCGACACCAGAGCGAAGAAATGGAAATATAAATTTAAGTAAATATTTCATCTCCTCGAGTGGGGATCGAACCCACAACCAGTCGGTTTTGCAGTCACACCTCGTGCCGCTGCGCCACGACCGGCCTCTATAATATAAAATAATGAAAAAAAGTCTACAATTTTAATAATGTTGTCTATATTTATACAATTAAAAGTTCAGTTAGCAATGTCCCATTCACGTGCATACAGAATTTATCAATTGAATTCATTCAAAAAGTCGAGTTAAGTGTTTTTCAATACAAATTCAATTAAAACATGCCGGCTCGGCGGCTTGCTTCACAGTTTGAGGACCGTCCAAACATGTAAACAAAATTCAGTTTACTTTTCAGTAAACTTTGCTTTTCGACCGCTTCCTCTTTCCACTTTTATTTTTTGCTTCACTTGATTTGTCCGCCGCCAGACGCCGTATTGTCTAAGTATACCTATTAATCACTGTAATGAAATGCTCCGCAAACTTTATAACGAATACCAATTTACTCAGCATCTTGGCGAGATATTGTTATTTATAGTTGCATCTTACAGTGTTGAGTGCAGCACCTATATATTTAAATTATAACCTAAACCTGTAGAAACCTTTTATACTCGTATATTTGTTAAAATAATACTTTTTAATTAAAATAGCAATCAAATTGTATAGATTATTATCTTTAATAGTATGATTATGAACCGAAATAGTTCATCTAAACTATAAAAAGTAAAAAAAAATCGCCTTGATTGTTCATCGTGATAGGCGTTTATTACATCCATACTTATATTATAAATTCGAAAGTAACTCTGGTTGTCTGTTTGTGACGCAATCAGGACCAAACCGCTGATCGAATTGTGATAAAATCTCTCTCTATAGAGATACTTGAGGGTCTTGGGACAGTTTTTTTTTATATTTGTTATATTCTCGATATATACGAATATATTAAAATACCTTTCAATTTGACGTGCAATTTATTCTGCCATGTTAACTACAACCGTCGAAGTCTAAGCAACTGTCGCTAAGCAACAAGGAATTTTGTTGTTTTAAGAAACGGTCGCCCAATGGCGTGCACACACATAAAAAATGTTTTACAAAATTGTTATCCTTTAAAAAACCTATAAAAAACCTCCATGATGAATGATGATATGTTGATGTCTGAATGTTGAGTACCACAGTAACCTTTATAATATATTTATTTTAAATTTAAATTTATTAGGTTATTGATAATCTATTTTTTATACTTTAGTATTCATCCTTATGAAAATAAATATAATTGTCACCTTTTTTTTTATTCGCCACCGATTTTTATAAAAAATCTAATTCAGACTGTTAAAAATATTTTATTGAACACGTGTTTTGTGGTTTTTTTTATATTTTTCTTTGGTTCTCTTGCTCTTGATTATTCGAGTAGTAGATTTTTTTACTTCTTGGTGGTAGTTTTGGCTCTGCGTGTGCGCACCATCGTCCGCTTCTTTTCATTTAATGTTACTTAAGTTTATTTAGTAAAGAATGGTTGATTATATCAGTTGGGTTGTCTTTTGGGATTTTATTTAATATAGAAAAATGTTTAGGCCAGTGGTGGCGCAGGGACGCACAGTGTGACTGTAAAATCAACTGGTTGTGGGTTCGATCCTCACTCGAGGAAATGAAATGTTTATTTACATTTACATTTTCATTTCTTCGCCCTGGTGTCGAGACAAATCGCGGCGTTGAGTTCCGACACTTAACACGCAATGCCTCTAGAACTCGACGGAAAGTGGGTAGCGTAGTGTCTTAACTACTTATTTATAAGATAGTGTCAAAAGACGACCAGAAAATCTCATCGTAGTACAGTGTTCTCAAGAAGCAATCACAAAAAGGTACGGATGTAGCTGAGTGTTTAGTGTGGAGGTTAGCATGTAATTAGTACCGTAATTGGGTCGGGCCGTTCGCTAAGTTTTATGACGGCCAGGTCGAGTAGTTTGCCTTATATATATAGATATTTGGAAAGACTTCTTCGAGTATATACTGTAGTATGATAGATAAATATTAGGTAATATTACGATTTACCATAAGTATATGTTTTAGATAGAAGATTATATTTGTTTTATCTCATTTTTAGGGTCAAATTTTTACTTTTCGGATTTTTTCCTTTATTTGTATTGTAAGTTCTCGCTTGGTACTAAATTTTATAACTGTAGATCCACGCAAAGTACGCTATAGGTTTTAATTACGCGCCAAATTTCATACAAAATACAGACACAACGGACAGACAGACAACCAAGTGGTAAGGATTTCGTTTTTTCCTTTTTAAGGTCCGAACCCCTAAAAATATAACTTATAGTTGTAGTTGATTTAATTCAAAATAAGAGCGTATCTCCGCAAACTGAAGTTTGTTAACTTTTTTAAGTTATACTTCCTGAAGTTGGTACGGAAGACTGAGCAAGCGAATTGTTTTTTTTTCTATATATAATGTTTAAATGATAAACAAATTTATTTCAAATTTCACATTCTAAAGCTAAAACAAAATAATTTGTTAAAAGTAGCAATATAGCCAAGTTAGAAAAGTCACGGTTGATTGCCATTCTCAAGTCGCAATTCACAAAAGGTGCGAGTAGTCGAGAGTTCGGTGCGAGGATTAGTATGCAATTAGTGAGGTAATTGAGTCGGCCGACATCCGCACTGCTTCAGGAGAGCGCCGACGAGGTGCTGGGTAGGTGTTGCGGACGGGTTTAGAACTGTACGCGCTAATCTATTAGGAGGCGGCTTAGTGCTGGTGATTACATATTCTTAATATACCTACATGTGTAATATGTTTTTTTTTGCTTGCTTCACACTGTATTTCACACATAACAGATTAGGAGAGATAACTAGTATTAAGACACTCCGTTCCCATAAAGACACTCCCGTTCCCTCCTTTCTGCCGACTTCTGGAGGCATTGCGTTTTGAGTGACGGAATCAGCGCCGCGCTTAGCCTTGTTATAAGAGCAAGAAAATGAAACTATAAAATAATACATTTCGTCGAGTGGAAATCGAACCCACATATGGTCGCATTTACAGTCGTACTCTTGTGCCCCTGTATCATTACATTTTTTCTCATATTTTTTACATTTAGTTTACTTTGTGTATGTGACGTTTTATTAGCTTCCCTCTTTTCCGCATTAAGCAGGGTAAGCAAAGAGTGGCAAGACACTCAGTTGCCTAATTTTCGAAATATTGCGTGAGTGGTAGAAGTCAACGTTACATAAGCGTAAAATTCAGAGTAAATATATATATATAATAAAATTTTTGCGCGTGTGATATTTTATTATATTTGTCATGATTTGTCACTCATTACAGAAGAACACATTAATACCCCATTTCATGCGTCAATGGATGTTATTTGGGCTAACGAGGAATTACGGCGTACAATGTACAATCACTTGTTGAATATTTAAAAATATATAGTTTTAATTTATTTATTATGTATATAAATTTTGAAAAAAAAAACATGCACCTATTTCGTATCCTTAATAATTTTGAATACGCTAAAAATAATTGCGCTGGCTATACAAATTATTCTCATAAAAGACATGAAAAATATTTATTTTTTTATTATAACTTCATGAATAACACTATAAAAAAAGGGGAAAAAAATGTCAACTAGTAACTAATTACTCTAGAAATTTTTAAAGAAACGACGCTAGGCGTAGTGAATGCAGAAATGGTGTCAGTAGTTCAACGCTGTTGGATTGTTTATACAAAAATTCTTAACATTCAAAGTTGAAACGTTTAACATCTCTAATTTAAAGTTTTTGTGCGTTTATTTACGATTTGAATATAAGATTTATTAATGTTTCGTTCAACCCTCACAAGATAAAAAGGCGATATGAAATATTCAATATGATTTCCATTTTTACGATACGCGTGTACAATGTCTGCGCCAGTTTTTCACAAGCCCATCGTTAATATAGTCCATTGCGACGCATACAAGTTTAATTTGATTTCGGGACAGGAAACTCTGTGTTAAATATGTTTGCTTTCAAACTTTTACGTCTAAACTTTATAAATGATGTCCGACAGCACTGCGGTCGCATTTGATGTATCCTGTACTCATATTTTATGCGCACTCGTGTACTCGTTTGTTGATCTCATTCTATTTTTCATTTTAATTAAAAACGTGGCGTTCCATCAGAGCTTCTACCTCATCTGTGCGCGCTTCTAAAAGCTGACTGTTACTTATATGTCATGTATCTTTGAGTTTGAGTATAGCGACATTTTAAATGATACTGTAATGTTTCTAGTTTTTTAAATTTAAGTTTGTGGATCTATTGTATTGATATTTGTAGTTTTGAAATAAAACAATTATATTTTTATTTTTTATTATTCCTTATTTTTTTGCCACTCAACACGTAATGCCTCTAGAATTTGGCAGAAAGTGGGGAACGGAGTGTCTTAACCCTAGGTACCCTCTGCCTACCCTGGTGTGTGTGGGATACAGCGTGAAGCTGATTTTTTTTCTTTATTTATTACTATTTAACAAAGTAGGTAATAGATCGTATAATAAATGAAATATATATTCTATAAAGCAAGTATTTAATTATATATATTGCATTATTACCTACAATCATACAAACTTTCCAAGTGCGTGCTCGGTAATCATCATTGTAGCGTACATTTGTGAACAATGAACGCGAATTATTATCTTAACCAACATTTTCACCGATTGAAAATACATTGTACTATAGATATATATGTAAATATATAACCCGCCGTCGCTGCGATCGAAGTGAATTGTGGTTTAGACAACATGAACATTACATTTTGAATGATACGTAAATGTTGCTTGATGGTTCTGATATTATTAATTTAGGTTACAGTCTACGGTTACAATTTTAGTAGTGATTAGTGTTAACTTTAACTAATATAAGATTTTAGCAAATATATTTAAAAAAAAAGTAAGTGCGAGTCGGACTCGCCGGCCGATTATTGGCCGATATTGAGTTGTTCACGCACATACTTAATGGGAATTTATGTGATAATATTGACAGAAATGAACCAAATAGTACCACACGGGAAGCTCCAGCTTCCAAATAAAAAAAGAATCATTAAAATCAGTTCACCCAATCAAAAGTTCTGAGGTAACAAACATTACAAAATACAGTCGAATTGACCTTCTTGTCCGCCTCCTTTTACAGAACTCGGTTAAAAAAAATTAAAGAAACACTCGTTTTCATTTATATGAAATACAGACATGTATATACTTTAATATCTCCCAGCCTTTGTTGCTACTATCATTTGCTTTATAAATCTGAAAATATTTTCCTAAGAGAGTTTTCAGATACAATTTTTCCTAGAATAATATATCGCAGTAAGTACGTCGTCTTTGATGTGGGCTCAATTTGTGGAACATCTGGAATACGTCTGTCACATGTCGAAGCGTCCAAAGTCATATGCGATTTAGTTGGATCGACGTTCTATTTGCGGTCTTTCTGTATTATATTATAGCTGTGTAAATAATCCAGGTCATGATATAAAGTATTCTTTCGTATGTATTCTATTTTTAGTAAAAGTAAATGTATTTTTCATGTTGTTTTTCTCATTTTGTTTGCGTTGTTGTTCAGTAAACTGAGGTCTTGTGGTTTTTTTATTCATTTTTATTTATTTCTAATGTTTTATAAGTAATTTATTTAGTTATTTTAGCTTAGTGTTTAAAGTACATCATATTCAATATAATTTCAGTCGTCGTTTTTTGTATGATTTTTATATGTACCTAATATAATGTAGAGCATTTTAATATAAAAGTGGTAAAATTATTCGTAATCTCTAGAAAATCGTTATCCAAACAAGTTGTTTAAAACTAAACAAGCGAGTTGAACCGGGCTTTCATTTGAAAGATAAGAAAACCACAACGAGAAGTTGGTTTTGGTTCTGTTTTTTAGCAAAGGCTATTCATGGTGAAGTTTTTGAAAGCATAGAATTTTGAGAGCAAAAGATTTTTAGACATTTCCCTTAAAAACGGAACTTGGCTTTCTAATAAAATTTATAAAATATTGACAAAAGCCTGGTTGCTCATTAATCAATATTTTTTAAGCTCTACTAAATATTTTTTGAGGCCGGTCGTAGCGCAGCGGCACAAAGTGTGACTGTAAAACCGACTGGTTGTGGGTTCGATCCCCACTCGAGGAAATGAAATATTTACTTAAATTTATATTTCCATTTCTTCGCTTGGGTGTCGAGGCAAAAGCGTGGCGTTAAGTTCTGCCACTTAACACGCAATACCTCCAGAATTCGGCAGAAAGTGGGGAACGGAGTGTCTTTCACTAAGTTCCCTCTGCCTACCCTGCTGTGTGCGGGATACAGCGTAAAGCTGATTTATTTTATTTTTTTATTTTAAATATTTTTCAAGTCGTAAATACTAGAAAAGACATGAAATGGTTTTGGTTTCAAAGCTACCACATACCCTTTATATTGTGTTTTCAATGTGACAAAGTGCGGCGTTCCTTAAGACATCTAACACGCAACGGGCGGAAAGTGAGGAACGAACCAATTTGTCTCCTGGTTTTCTCATTATATTCTATAGACGACGGTTCTTTTATGTTGAAATTTCTTCGAATACTTTTCATTCATGTTCGTCTGAGATCATCAAAAATACAGCATCATTAGCAGTATTTTTACACATATATGACTACAGATATGGCAGACTTTAACAGAAATGAAATGAAAAATTAAGTATTCCAGATTTACTAATTAGGCCGTTCTGGATAAACTTTAATTAAAGTAGAATGTACGCACTGAGCCAGTTTTAACGAGTGGCCGAATAGAGTCTAGGCAATTTGCGGAGTAGACAAAGTCCTTTAAAGTTTGCTCTCGGGGGAGGCATAACAGTTCCTAGCATGTCGTGGCACGCCTTTCATTGTTACTCTTTAAGCTTTCCCATTCACTGCTATATACATATAAAGAGTACAGACAGAACTCATTACTTAAGACGAAAAAATATTTTTTTGTAGATATATATATATCTACGAACACATAATATTTAAAAGCTCGGTGTTTTTGTGTAATTTAGTAAATTGAGCTCTAGACAGCCGTATATTGTTATAAGTTATACATGAGCTACAAACATTTGATCTGTTGCGGTACTCTCGTTAGAATTTCAGGTACTCGAGTGAAGTAAAAACTCTTGACATACTTTTTCTTTGAAAAGTTCCATACTTATGAATCCTTGATATTATTTCAGATTATATTTCAACCTTTTAACCTTTAAAAATTGTGGTCTCCTTGAAATTATTTAGCGAAAAACATTTAACATTGTTCAAATACTAAAAGACTTAAGAAAACTGAATTATATCCATTCATATCATTTATTATCGTTTATTAAAAAAAAAAACTAGCATTACCTAATATTTTTAAAAATTTAAGCTTTTAATTCATCTTCATACTAAACAAAACACTTTTTCAACTCAACAGAGCACGAAATCCTAAAATCTCAGACATAAAAGAAATTCAGTGAATATTTAATTAGTAGATGGTCTGAAACTACGCTGTATAATGTCGCTTTAGCCGCGAACAGCACAAGTTTGGAGCTAATGTGATATTAATGTTACTTCACTAATTTGCTCGGGGCCTTAGAATGGGGTCACACTAGCTTCAAATTGTCTAAATAATTACAGAGACCGTAGTGACGTTTTACTTTAGACTGGTTGGCGTGGATTGCCTTTAAGCTGGAGTAGATTGAATTTAAGAATTTATGTTTATGGAAACTACGGACTTCATTTTGTGTAGTTCATAACAACTTTGAACATGAATTATACACCGTCCAGTAGGTAAATTTGGTGTTAGGAGTGCAATTTATTTATCATACCGAAATAAATTGCAATAGTTTCCGCTAAATTATTGTTATTGTCTAAATTTATAGAAATCAGATTATAAATAAATCAGTTTAGCGCTGTATCCTGCACACAGAAGGGTAGGTAAAGGGAACCTAGTGTTGACACACTCGGTTACCTACTTTCCACCGAGTTCAGGAGGTATTGCGTGTTGAGTGGCAGAACTTTGCCTCGACACCAGAGCGATGAAATGGAAATATAAATTTAAGTAAATATTTCATCTCCTGGATTGGGGATCGAACCCACAACCCTTCGGTTTTCCAGTCACACTGTGATTATGTTTAAAACTATTAAATATTAAAGTCATAATTTCCAATGAAGTCCATTTACAGTTTAGATGTCAATATTCCCTCGTTCTTTTGCAGTTGTTCCTCTCGTTGCAGCAACTCGGCATGTCAGCTACAGTATCCGCCAGCTAATACTTACATATTTATAAAAACTTATTCTATTTGTTTTCTTATGGTTTAGCAGCCATATTTATTTTAATTTATATTTATTATTATTCTTTTGTTTTGTACTATATAAAATAACCCTATAGGCCTTTATTTTTTCAACTTTCAAGAATAGAATCCTGAAATCCATATAAAATATATTTTCTTCCCTGAATATTTAGGTTAGCTGCCTTATTTATTTTTGCGCAATTCAAAATGATATGTGACAGATAGGATTGTGTAGCGTTTGAATAAACATTGACTTGAATCTAAATACAGAATACTCAGATCAAATATGCCTAGACTTATTATATATTCAATATAGAATTCTATAGATTAAAAGAAAACAAACAGACAAACTAACTAAATTGTTATCAATTCACAAAGTAAAATTTCTCATTATTATTATTCCATAAAGTTATGTATAATATTTTAAATTGTAATAAATATGAAAGACTAATTAATAAAAAATGCAATTTAAATTTTATCATAATAAATTCTTAGCTTAAGCTTAACACACCTGTACAAAATGAAGTAAAAGTCACGAGCGTAGTAACATTGTTATGAGAGTATAAAAGCTTCTAAGTAAAAACGAGAGATGAAAAAGTTTTCAATTCAAGTATTAAATTCAGCAAATATTTTGTTTCATATATCCGTATATATTTGTCCTAACTTAAAATGAATTCCAGCACAACACCGTATACGGTGCTTTTACTGTATTTTGCATAATATAATATTCTATGCCCTAAAGCACTAACTCTTACAAATTTAACAATAATATTACTCTTGGATACTGAATCGAGAGCTGAAGCTAAGAGCTGGTATTATTATAAAGTAACAAAAACATCATACATAATAAATCACTTAAAACTCTTTCAAAAATTTAAATTCGTAATTTTTTTTCGGATATTAGGTAAAGTAGAGAAGGATTAAATGAAAACAAAAAAAAAAGTTAAACTTATAAAATGATAAAGAAACAAACAGGATTTGTCACATATGTTTTATTCCCAATCTTTGGACCCTATAATGCTTTAAAACTAATTATAACATAAATACAACACTGCCACAAACGAATTATTAGTAGAAATAAGAAGATTTGATAGCGCTCACGCCCATTGTAGCGCCTTCCTTGTAAAACAAATTTCCTTCGCTCAATATTACTTTACCCAAAAACTTGTTTTACAAGGCGACGCACGTATAAAGCAATAAATCTACAAAGCAGTTTTAAAAGCTCAACTGTAGATAATTATATGTAATTCAATTTATCCTAATCTATACATCTATATATTTTCACTAATGTCTCAATAACAAGGAATTGACAAAACAGAACAACAAATTCGAAACAGTTGGTTGCGACGTTCAAATGAAATGGTTGGTGTGCTTTTCACAGCACTACGTTTTAAAGAGTTTCTGCTTGGAGACTCGTTAGTTTAGATGGTAAGTTCGAAGGGATGTCGGAATGAAAACTTCGAGGATGAGCTCAAATTTATTTGAAATAACAATGACGTCTCCAATGCCACAATAGTCCATGAAGTAAGAAAAGAAATTAATGAACATCTATAAAAGTTGTAATAATGATAATTAAGCTAAATTTATCACTATTTTTACAATGTCATTATGTTTTTTTTTTTATTTCTTAAACCACAATAACACTTTACCTTTGCTCTAAAAGCTTTAAATAATCCAAGTCACACAAATCTAACAATTAATTACTAACTATATACTTTGTATGGTTTAATTTGCTCGATATACAAATAAGTTCCAGCGACGCGCTAGCCCTCGTCGCCGTTAAATCAAGACGAGTCCATTAATACTGAACAAGAAGCTGAATCGCTAAAAATATTTTGGTAGTTAAGCCATATTAAACGTTAGCCTAAGTATAACAATAAAAAATAAATGTAATCTATTGCGGTAAGTTAAAATAAATTGCGCGACACTACTCGGGTACTATGCGTGTTGCGTTCCGAACCGCACGAAAACAACACTTAGTATGTATTTGATACTCCGAACGACCGATTATATGTATCTCTTAGATTAGTATTTAATTATTTATTAAGGGGCACAGAATTGATATGTTTCCGATGCACGGTGTTTGTGTGTTACCGCTTCACTTAAACCTAACTTGCAAGGCGACGCTACACCCCCGCTCTGCCCCGTCGCGTGCGGGCCATGTCACGCGGCACGCTGCACCACCCAAGCGAACATATTCACCAAGCGAAAGTTCCGACAACGAAAACTCGACAGATATAGGTAGATAGATAGCGTGACATGCAGCCGTTACACAAGTAGGCGAGACAAGAGGACACTGAATAAAGTCTCTATGAAACCGCATTATTCTAATTACACATTAATATTACGATGATATGTATCGAGTAGTCCCGCAAATGACGTAGCCGTGTTGGTAGCCACTGGACGTCTCTTACCCGCTAGCTACTGTTGGACGGAATCGTGGCGGCGCCCGCGGCCCTCGCGCGATACCCTTACCGAGACTATTGTAATATATCCAATCAACTATATGAAACTAGAGAAACGCAAGCTCTGCGGTGACTTTAATTAATACATAATAATTATTATATAATCAAATTATTTTACATTTCAAACTCAAATAAAATAATTATACAATTTTGATTTGTAGACTTTTTTATAAAAAATAATCACTAAAGTCACCACAGAGACTAAAAAAGTAACAGATACAGGTAAATTGTAAAGTTTTCGTTGTATTATCTGCGGCCGGGGACGTCAGGCGCCGAGGGTTGGGAGATCACTGCTACACTATTATACGAATACTTACATACGAATTAGCATTATATCGAATTAAATAAGTAAACATTGACTTAGCTTAATATTAAAATCAGTGAAATACGATAGTATAATTATAAGAGAAACCGAGTTGATATTTTAGGACTGATATAAATTAATAATAATTGATTTCAACGTATTTGCAGTACATTTTGTAATAGTTATTAGCTAAAAGATTTATCTAACGCTGGCGCCACGTATTGGTGATGATTTTATTCGAAGTGTTAACGATATGAAGCAAATATTGCAAAATGGAAATTGAAGGGAAAAACTGATATTTTTTAGTTAAAGTCATGTATTTTGACATACATAGGTTGAAATACAGGAGCAAGTTGCATACAAGTTGACATTTAAAAATCTTTTCACCAGTATGTGGGCCAGGAAACAATGTTTGGTACGGTCTGAGGTTAGTATTAAAAGTTATGTATATCTTTTATTCTTTGGTCTATAAGCGACGCTCGGTATATCATGTTCAAAGTAGAGTTTACTATAAATAACGTATAAAATTTTGCTAAGTCAAAAATTGACATACTTCTATTAAATATTGACTAAGAGACTTTCATAAGAATTCACATGCGGATATTCCGGTAATTTACAACAACAATCGTATGAAAACTTCCTAGATATCGCGTCAAGATTTCAACCCAACAAATATCCGAAACCTTAATATAATAGCCTAAGCAGGGATTTTTTTTTTAGTTTTTTTTTTCTATAATTTTTACATGTTTACATCAGCAGAATACAACTCTAGATACTTATAATATAAACATTAAGAATCATTTTTGGTTTATTGCTATATCGCAACGAGGTGTCACTTAGGTCACCGCGCCCTCGCGTATGGGTAACTAAGTATCGTCCTGTTTGCGACAGACAACTAGCTAAAAATAAAAAATATATTAATCTTTTTCCATTTCATTAAACTAACACAATAAATTTAACATTACACTGTTTCATTAGTATGTACGAATAACATTTCAATTAACTGTAGTGTAACTATGCTGATCCTCTACAATAAATACCCTTATCTAGATTATATATGTAATATTCACCTAAAGATTACACAATTAAAGTAACTACTAAATTTTAAATTAGTACTTTACCAAAAAGCTCGTCGAAGCATGCATATAGAATAATTGTCACTATCCAGCATGGCGTTCTCCGCCATTTAATCGCTAATAATTATTAATATAATGATTACATATAATATTTAGTTTAATAATAACTCTCATAAGGCCAAGGCTAAATTCTCGCAACAAGACTGAACCGTGCTCGATTCTGTCGCATCGTATACACGTGCACCGTAGAGTCCACGAGGTCCTAAAATTTATATAAAAAAAAGGAAACGTAAAAAGTGATGTGATAAAGAATATACGCGGTTCTAGGAAAAGAGTTCCGCAAGGCACAAGAGACCCGTGGGAGCCAGCGCGTGCGCGGTACACGGTGCGAGCGCGAGCCGGAGCCAGTGGCGTATTGCACTCCTGTATTGCGGAACCGAGGGCGGCCCCTATATTTTATTTATACAATTATTGCAAATATCCATATACAGATAGAAAGGATCGTAAGACCGACGCTAGTGTGCCAGCGCTTTAACGAGTGATTGAACATTATAAAAATTACTAAAAAAGCATTAGGTAAATATAATTTGAGATAGTCGTGAAAATTCATTTAAATATACTAATATTATCGAGATTAAAACAAAATCGATTCGATTATTACATACAACTTCATTTAAAATCATTCAACTTGAAATATTATCAACAAAACGTAATCTTTCTATGAAGGGCACCTTTGGTTTTTAGCTTATTCGAATGAGATATATCCTAGAGTGTTTTAATTTCTGTCATTACACTACATCGATAACAAATACCCAGTGGTTCGCATCGGCCCCGTAGAAACAATGTACGAACTGTTCATACGCCAACTTACGTGTAAATAAATCTTATATTACATTCAAAATCAATTAAATAAACGCCATAAACGCCATATACAATAAAAGTAATAATCCATCGAGAAACGATAAACAATAAGTGGAATGTTAATAATAAAAAATAATTAATTAATTAATTACATACAATAATATTTTAACTCTAAATTTGGTATCAACAAAAATACACCACACCCCAGACGCTAGGATATTGGGAGAACATAAATATGTAGGAGATGGGAGCTCTTACTAAATTTACGTGAAATTGGTTAGTCTTGATCCGTTAGCCGTGTAGAGAGTACGCGTCGTAGCAAACGGCCCCCTCCCCCGCCGGTGTTCCGGTGCCGATGCGTCGTCGAGGATCAAGATAGCGCGTCCCTCAGTTAGCTGGTTGTCAAGTGCCGAGTGCCACGAACGAACTAATGCTGTTCGCCCTCTTCTCCGCCTTTGGCTCCCTGTTAACCGCGTGCATCAATTAGTCATGTAGGGTGTGTTTCACTTACTCCACAGTATTATAGGGATGACGCACCGTCGCCACTGCTTTGTACTAATGGCGTATGAATTGTTAAAGAAGTGAATAAGCAATATTTTTAGGGCATGTGGGGCTGTTTTTTTATAATAATATACATTAAAAATATATTTGATAGAATTATATTTGAAAGTTTGTCATCCCTATTCAATATTAATTATTCAGTAACTATTAGAACTACTAGTATAGTGCGAGGTGCAAGATGATAACGCAATTATTTTAGAGCCCATACGGTTGAAGATTTACGGCGCACTAAAATCATTGTTTCGACCATAAAACATGGCGTATGGCTTCTAAAGTGACTGAAAGATACTACACGGTTCTAACGAAGAGCGGTTTGATGATCATTGGCCATCATTAAATTGATTTCTATTTGTTAGTATTGAAATTAGATTTAAATAGTCATTAAACTTTGATTTTAACATAAACACTTGGGTCCTTTTCCAGATAAAAGATATCTGCGACTATTATGATCAAATTTAAACAGGAAAAAGGAGCCGTGTGGTATCGTGTTAAAGAAGTGCGCGTGCATACTTCATGTGCGAGTATCCAGCCGTTGTGTGCCAACTTATGCCTCGCGTACTCGAGGTGGATGGCGCCCTCCGAGCTCAGGAGGAGGGCCCCCTGCAGGCGGGCCAGGGCGGCCGCGGCGTCGCCCGCGGACACGAAGTCCACGAAGGCGACCGGGCCCGCGCCGCCGCCGCCCGTCAGCAGGCGCAGTCGCGAGAAGCCCGGGCAGCTGTTACCATTACACTCAGATATGCCCGCACTCGTACCCCACTGCACGCCTCGTGTGTCTCTTACTAATAGTAATGTTTGCGATTCAACGCTCTATTAAGCTGTCTCGTCTAATTTTTTTACATATAAATGCGTCAACTGATCTCGAATAGAAGCAATAAATAAAATTTAGTGTTACATTTTGTTCTCTAATTTGTTTGGCGTGTGTGATAGATTATATATTATGTAGCTCGGTCTGCCTTATGAATACTGTAAACAAACTTTAAGTGCAACAGACAGTTCATACATTTATGTGATGTTTGTGCTAATAGCATACGACTAGTGTGTTAAGTGTATATAGTTCGACCGACATGCTTGAAGTGGTACGGGTGCAGGCTTCGGCTCTCATACAAACCGAAATATTAGTATTTCAATTTGCGTGAGATGCATTAGAACAAGTAATACCCAACAATGGACGAGTTTGTGATATTTGGTGCGACATGCACTGTAGATAATACACATTGATTATTCTAGTTAATAATATTACGTTACAAGTTTCAGTACTATTGCACTGAACACTTCGGTGTTCATTGCGACCATGCAGACACTTAATGACGGTTTGGTTCGACTGGAAATATTCAGTTTAGAAATTTTGTAATATTTTAATCGTTTACATAGTTATTTTGTAAAGAACATCAATGAGTCTCACAAAAAAGTTTAATAATGAAGTACTGAAGTTACCTTATGATACCTGAAATTTGATAAAATTCACTCACTTCTGTTTCGATTTATTATCAAAGAAATAAAAGAACAAAAAATTATGATCCAAAAAACTTTCCAGTCGAATCCACAAAAAGCAAATATAACGTACCTGCTGAATATCTCTTTAAGTTCATGTTCCGATACAAATTGTCCGAGATTCGCCACGAAGAGCGTGGAGCATGGCGGGTGGGGGTGCGCGGCGTGCGCGGGGTGCGTGGGCGCGGGTGCGTGGCCCGGCACCGCCGCGCCCGGGGAGCCCAGCGCCGGCGCCGGCAGCACGCACGCGCCCAGCGTCAACGGAGTCTGGCCAAACGTACCAACAATTAGTACGTGTAATGATTATATAGTTACAATGTAAGAATATTTATAGCAACATCTATAACCTACATTGCATACTCAAAGAGTACAACTTACGTGGTGTGGCCTATCGGCGGCAGCTAGTCAAAGGTAAGAACGCACGGGCGCCATCTGCGGATGGATGGCGGGGTGGACGAGCCCGTGCGACAGAGCTGGCAGTTCCCCTCCATAGGCTAATGGGTGATGCCACAACTCGGCGCCTCCTCCGGGGAAGAAGGGGCTGGCTAGGTCTGGATAACGAACGCAAGAATCAGACAAATACCACCCTAAGAGAAATAAAATAAAATTGTGTAGTTAAACTATCATTCAGACAACGAGGGGGCTAATATATTTACAATGTACACGACAATGTTTTCACGCGTCGACATAGTCCATTGGTCTCACATACACATATCATGTTATTATGATAGTGATGCAATGTCATGAAAACATGTGTCGGGGAGGTTCACAACAGTGTTTGAGAACACGACAGTTCAGTTAATAGGTAATAGCTTCGCGGAGCTAGGCCTTGCGTGGTACGTGTAAGCGATTACAGATACTTGCCCAATTCGCGTTTGCTCGACACGCCATCACTCACTTTTAGATACACTAACAAGCAAAATATAATAGGTTCATGAAATCTGTGTGTTGTGATAAATCTTTTGTTGGGTAGTGTAACGATAAGATAACTACATGGTGACGATATCTCACCTACTATATAGATATTGGTAAAATGGAGTAAAAATTAATTTACATTCAGTAAATGTGGGCTGAAATATATTTTAGATGAGATATCGTCTCTAAATAAGATAAAGTCCGGAGTAGACGATCGAGCGAGCGCCGGGTGGTGTGTGCGTCGGCGGTACTTACGTCCAGTGAGTGGGTGCATCAATGCGGGGTGTGCAGCTGGCGCGGCTGTGGCAACGGCCGGCTTCGGCTTGCTGACCTTCGTGTTGCTTTTAGCGAACTCCAGCCGAATCGTTTGCGGCATATCGGGGTCGAACCGGACACCCTGCTGTGAACAGCCGCGAGCGGTGCGGCGCTCCGATATAATGATGGCTTGCCGCGCCACCACAGGACTCACGCGGTCCTTCGTGGAGGCAACGTTAACGTAACCTAACTCTTTGTTTACTTTAAAAGTACTAAATTAAAATAACTGTTTGAAAAATATTTTGTTTCGATTTTGCTATCTGGCTGTAAACCGCGAAAGTTATTGTTTATGACTCGGTTGAGCGATTCAATACTGACATGAATAACTACAATTTTTTTCATTAATAGTATTTTTATTTAGACACAATGAGAACTCCGCCAGCGCCTGCCAAAGTGCCGGAACACTGTGCTTGGTGTGTGACATCGAAATCTGTCAAACAGTGACATGCAGTTGTTTATATACACCGTACCCTAATCGATTTCACTCCAATATCCGGGATTGAGAGCTTAGTGGCTCCGACTTGATGACCCGACGCGGTCTATTCGATATGTGCATGGGTTTAGCATAACTTACGATGCGGTTACTCGAGTCAGGAAAATGTTATTCCAAGTCTACAATGAGAATATTAACTATAGTGCTTGTTGGCTGTGTTGAGGCATGTGATGAGAAGATTCAGTAACACCGTGCTTTGTACTCTCTTTTATTATTTACAAGTAGCGCTCTTACTTTCGTGTTCAACTACCTCGGCCTTTTGCAAACATATTGTGGTGTCTTTTTTAGATCTTTAAGTGTTTTTGAAAGCGTTTCAAGTTCATGGGACAGTATTTCAGCGTTTGTAGCAGAACTTGTCTTATTAATTAGTTTTAATATAGATACAGAAATTAAGTGTTAGTAGTGGTTTAATCCTAAAAATAACATTTTGATAAACTCTTAATATATTTAAATTTAAAATGATTAACGAATAATTTAATATAATTAAATTACTTGGTTAAACATAAGTTATGATGATTTGCGTTAGTACTAACCTGAAGGTCTTGTTTAGCCGCCTCAGCTCCAGCCCGAGTGTGAAATGTGACGAAACCGACCGGCTGCAATTAAAAATGTTTAGCTTCATTAGTGTGCATAATTGAAATTAATTATTATTTCAAAATATACAATTCAACATTGTGATTTTCGCAAAACATAATTGAATAATAAATTAAATATATATTTTTTTACCAAATTAGTTTATAAGTAATAAATTTTACTAGGACGCTAATGCCAATTTATTATTTGTGCGTAATAAAAATGTACTTACCGATGCTGTTTTGCCATTTTTGCTGGTGACCTTTAAAAGTGAACCCTCGTAGCCCTATAGAAATAAAAATCATATCAATCACTTGTATGCACAATGCAAATCAAATTAGAGTTAAACTCTAAATAAAGAGAAATTTAAATGTGTACCAACATGTTTTTGGTACACGTGGTAAATAATTTTAGTACACATTTTAGTAAAATAAACATAAGTTTATATACCTAATAGTATATAGGTAAAAAATCCAAGCATATCTAATTTACCACAAATCCCCATGATCGTGACATCGTAAATTGGGTTCGACGAAATTTAATTTGCCTATCATACTGGGACAATGGTGGCGCGTTGCACCAGGTACCATTGAGAACACGCGATAGAAACGACCCCTGCAACTTTAGGCACCTATTGTACCATCCGTACCAGTCGAGAAACTAACAAAACCACCTATGGTATACAGCTATCCAATATTTTACATAATACATGGTGATATGACTTTCATATCATACGAGTATATTTAGAGTTGCGTGACCGAGGGAGCGACGAGCGATAGGTACCTATATAATATAGAGAATGGCATTTTTTCATTTTAATTTAGGTTAATTTATATATAACAGTATTATTATAAAGGAATAATATATTGATATACTTACTTCATATGCTCGGAATAGCAAATAAAGCTCACGTGGCTTTGCATCCATCGGCAATCCACTGACGAACAACGTCCGCACCTGCAACAATTAAAAACAATAAATTTATGATATTTTCAACAAAACTAAAATAATATTAAAAATATATTTTATTTCATTTTTGCATTTTATTTTATTTTTAAATGATTACAATTTTTTGTAAATTTTTGAGATCCGTTTGATCTCAAAGTGCTGGTGCAGGTTCACATGAGTGCGACTGTAAACGCAAAGGGCTGTGGGATCAATTCCTACCTATTTAATATTTTTATTACCTCGCTCTGGCAAAGCGCGGCGTAGAGTTTCACCACTGAATACGCAATGTCGAGACGGAAAGTGGGGAATGGAAGTATCATAATGATAACAGAGTGTCTTAACTATAGGTTCCCTGTTTTCTATGCCAACCTATGCCTTCTAGCAATAATAAAATAACAATTTCTTCATTACACAAGATTATGCAAAAGAAGAATATTGCGTCCCGTTTTCTATAAAAATATTCCATTTGAAATTAGCTACAAGTTTGTTTCGTTTATTTTTAAACAAAGGCAAGACATTTATCAGAAACCGACACAAAAGGGGCATATTTTCTTTTAGCGGTCTTTGTCGATTCTTTTGCCTTTGTAAACGTTTGAGCGTATTAATTCGGGGTCCATTTAATGAAATAAAACAGAACTGGTAGCAGATTGGCCGCGTGCGGGTAATGGAGATTAATTGCTGGTAACACGGACTACTGTCGCGGCCATCTTGTTGTGCAGTTTATTTATGCGCCAGAGTCTTTTACGTTAAACTCTCAATAATTTCAAGAGAAAACAAAATGATTAATGATTCCTTTTGACATTTAAACTATTCAAAGATATATGTTTACTAAAGTTAGTAATGAATTAATGTACCTACTGGTATTTAATTAAGGTATATGTATCTATATATACAACACGGTTAAATGAATATATTATCGTTAATGGAAAAGTTTTAAGTTATTCAATATTCTTTGCTTTTATAGCGGTTACCTTAAACATTGAGAGTTCTGCCATATTTTCCCAAGAAAATTTAATTTAAACTTTTTATGATTTCCATGAGTTTGGCGACCGAGGGTGTCGGTGACCCTCACATATATTTTATCGTTTCCGTCCTCAGCCAGAACCAGAATGTCGGACCTTTATGTCGGCTATTTTCCGGTTGAACGCACGAGAATTCCCCGTATCGTCGATACGTGATATTTTTCCTGGACAATCTTTAATATTATAGCTCAAGAATACTTAAGTGGCATCTTTTCTTTAT
The DNA here is from genome assembly GCA_021202915.1 of Heliconius himera. NCBI lineage: Eukaryota > Metazoa > Arthropoda > Insecta > Lepidoptera > Nymphalidae > Heliconius > Heliconius himera. Next base: position 306,897 of record JAJHJA010000383.1, on the reverse strand, counting down.
ATAATATATACACATATGTTTCTTATTACATTGTGTTGTGTAAGTATAAATAAATGGTTATTTTCGCACAGGTAAATATTATAGAACCATTTTTGTAGCGGAAAAATAATAAAAATATCTGTTTTTGCAATAAACAATGCAATAATCAAAATGATTTAAAAACAAAATAGTGTAAGATGTCGTAGGTATGTTTTTCTTCTATGTAAGGAGTTAAATACAAATAAAAAAATCATACAAGAATCATTATTTTTTTCATTTATAAAATTTGAAGGATGTTTACGCATCTTCTGCATTTCATGGGGTAAAAAGCTTCATAACTCAGTTCAATCGCCACACTCAGCTTACTTAAAGACATAACATGCTGAATAATGAAGGTGTTTTTTTTATGGAAAAGGACAGTTTAACTTGTGCAACTAGACCGGATATTTCTTTTAGCTTCACGCTGTATCCCGCCTACAGCACACCACAGGGTAGGCAAAGGCACGTTGGGAACCTAGTGTTAAGACACTCCGTTCCCGTTAAGACACTTCAGTTTCCTATTTTCCGCCGAGTTTAAACCAGATATAATATAGAGATGTAACATATATTGAAAATTTTGTTGATTATAAGTCTAAATCAAACGTAGAAGTTTAAAATGCGCCACAATGGCGATAAATAATATTATATAATAATTACCTCATTAAATAACTTTCATAATTGAGTTACACGATCATTTACCTTCAAATCTATTTAATTCTTATAAGAAAATAATAAACATAACATTAATCTTCAACTACAAGAGCAACGTTATGTTATACGTCAAAGCTACTAACATTTAGATATTTCAGCAACGACGTTGTCCGGTCACTCTAAAAATGCCCCTTCACGTCGCCCTATTACACACTCGGTTGCGCTTGAATCCCTACACTACCATTGAGTTATGTTCCATACTTGTACTCTGGAGGATAATTCTGGCAAATTCTAGAAAATATCAAATCTATTGTGTTAATATTATAAATAACATTCGAGAGATATACTACACGTTGAAAATTAATTTAGTAGCAAAATACTTCTACAACATTAACACGATCAAACATATTTGCATTACGAGCTTATCTTAATTTTACGCCTTCGTGACATCAAAAGCGTGCGAATATTAGATCTGTCTACGGGGGCAGATAACGTCTACGCTTGACATTATTGCGACGAAAAAGAGTATTAAATATTTCTTACTGTGGAATAGAAGGCACTAATTTGTTCGCTTTATGAATTATTTTGGTCGTCTAGAGAATAGCGGATACAGTGAAGTCTTTCAGTACGCTGTGTGCCGGTGAAGGCAAACTAAGTGATTATTAAACGAGGCATAATATAGCTAATTTTAAATTAAACTAAATGATTTAAAAAAAAATACTTTTTTATTATAATTACGTATTTGGTGTACGTATCAACCTCGCATCATCACAGTGGGATTTTGGAGATTAAAGTCACTCATTCACTTAACAAATTTATTTTTTTCTTAAAAGAAAATAATTGAGGCCGGTCGTGGCGCAGCGGCACGAGGTGTGACTGCAAAATCGACTGGTTGTGGGTTCGAATCCCACTCGAGGAGATGAAATATTTACTTAAATTTATGTTTCCATTTCTTCGCTCTGGTGTCGACATTAAGCGCGGCGTTGAGTTCTGCCTCTCAACACGCAATGCCTCCAGAATTCGGCAGAAAGTGGGGAACGGAGTGTCTTAACACTAGGTTCCCTCCGCCTACCCTGCTGTGTGCGGGATACAGCGTGAAGCTAAAATAAAATAAATAAATAAATAAATAATTGTTCATAGACATCCTTACTACAAAATGTCCTCTGACTTAATTCCGTAGATGCAAGAAATTTATAATATTTTATTAGTAAATTTAATTTGATAAGGCTGACAATAGTATCGATTGCAACGGACAAAACGATAGTTAATCCGTACGTCGTTAGCGCTGTGTCACTGGGCATCCGTTCGTGAATGAGCAGTCAAAGTGATGTAACAAACGTCTCAGAGCATAACCATCGATAAGCCCACTCGGACGGCACCAATTTAGTGCAGTGGACGCAACAGTACTGCAGCGCTCTGTCAATACACTGTGCTATGGTATCCGGCACTGCACTGCTATGTGATAGTTGCCTTCTACTCTAGTTATTTGTTATTTATAAATATAAAATCATATTTTGTAATATAGTAGCTTGGAAATTCTAATGACTATAAATGATTAATAAAATGTGTCGAGCGTACAGCAAATACAAAAAATAATATTTTATTGTTAGGAGTAGGTGAAAAAGCAGTGGAGTTGTGTCAATCGGAGGCAGTTGCTTGTAGGCAACAGCAATATCTTTAAAGAAACTCGTATGAAGTATTGTTATTGGGTGATACATATCACTTATTGCAATTACGTAATGTCTTAGAATGTCTTTCCGAAAAATTTTGAGACTTAAAGACAATATGAGTTTTTATCTTATTTTTTTAACTGCTTCCAATTTCTGACATAATATAACGAAAATACAAAAAATATTTTCATTATATTACACCAACGTAGTACATATAATGTTATCATTTGGCATGTAATTAATCAAATGGCTCCATGAAATATATCAAACGAAAGGGTCATATATGATTTACCGTTGCCACTTAATTATTATGAGCGGAAAATTTAACCGTGTTACAATTTTGGGTATGTACTATATTTAATAACGAATGGTGTAGATCCAAATGGTTATTTTTCGGTTATCTTCAGTTTGCAAACAAATAACTTCAGATATCATATTTTTTATCTAGATTTACCCTCACTGTAGTTGACTTTGTGGGCTGTGCTAACGAATCGATCTTTAAAAAAAATGTGTTCATACGAGGACGGGATTCAATAGCTCGCTATAAATAAGTGAAAATAAAAAATAAAAAACGGATAAAGGTGTATTCACACGATCGATCGCACCGGCGTGCATCCGAGGCGAGTGAAGCGGAAACGCCTGGGGCGCTGCACAGCGAATTTATCATACGCTTATGTGTATATAGCTTTCAAAGTGTAAATATTATCTGTATATTGCACATGACAGATATACATCACTTCCACCTAGCTTGTTATTAGATAGATAGAAGATAGACTAAATTAATATTATTATTTGACCCATTCAAAATATATGTAATATATATATTTGATACGTAAGATGCAATAGCTTTCACATCAAGAGTAAAATTACTGCCTCTAAACTAAAAATTACGAGATGTATTCAATGGTAATAAAACTAAAAATAAAAAGTAAGCAAAATAAAAAAACACGACAATGTTGCCACCTCGCTGGCAGTGGCTATTGTTCACGAAAAGAAAAACAAAGATTTTCGTATTTGAAAACAAGAAGGAATCGAAATTAAGTGTCAGTAGAATAGCGCCTTTGAAAAATGACAAGCAAAGAATCATTTCACTTCAACTCTCGGCGCAACAACATAATTTTGTTTATAGCTAAAGTTATGTCTTAATACTTATGCAATAATTTTTACCTTTTTGATATTTATGCGTACCGAACTTCTTACCAATACACTTGGGAAAGTACTTGTGGTACTTCTTTTATGGACCAACGATACTTCCGTTCCACACTTAAACATCAACTGTTGACAACTGTTGACGGTATAACCGTTAAACTTTCAATAAATTGTACTAGTTGAAATTATGTGTAGAATTAGATATTCAGTACGATTCAGATTCACAAATGAGCTTTAATAAATACAGGGCCCGATGTTTGTAAACCATAATTTCCATCAAACTGTTTTGAAATTCAAATCGTAGACGATTAGTAAGCATTTGGTTAAAGAAGATTTTATTATAATTATTACAAAGAAAGTAAAAATTCTTGGGGATACGGAATATTTAAAAAAGGTTTCGAATTTGATCGAATAGTCGATCGAATAGGGCGTCTTCGGCGATAATAAAATATTGACAAAACAAACTTCGGTATGAAGCGCTCAAACTTTGGAGAAGGCAATTTTTCTTCGGGCATCAATGTCAGCGGCAATAATTTAAACTTTCACAACTGGCTAATAGATATTGTCAGGTTAGATCAAATAAAGTGAAATATATAGATAAATAAGACAAAGTTTAGAAGGACATAATCAAAAGTTAAAGTAGATGTCTTTTCCAAAAATTATAACGATCACTTCGCCAACGTTTATCTGGTATTATATTATTGTAAAATATTACAATCTTTTCACCCTTATCCTCCATTACCCCTAACTTATAGCGGGTACCTAACACTGATGGGGTAAAACTTTACTTTTATCCCTCATAAAGTAAAAATAATTGGCTGTAACTGCATACCTTCGAGGGAAGGTAAGCGTCCGTGTCTTTTAGTATTACGGTGTTAGTACTAAAAATAAATAATGTTATATTTTTTTATGTTTTGATGATTAATATTGTGGTCAGTATGTAAGGCCAATCGTCGCGCAGAGGCACACACATTTAATTCCTTGCGTTAGTAACGAAGCTAAAAGCGCGACGTTGAGTTCCGACACGCGATGCCTCCAGAATTTAGCGCAAATGGGGCACGAAAGTGTCTTAATTGGAAGGAAGCATCTTAATAGCCTCTAATTTCGTCTGCCTACCCTACTATGTGCCTGAAGCAACAATATTAATAACAAGCATATTGTGGTTCACAATCGCTTTAATTTTTTTAATTGTGGTTCACATTTCTATCCAACATAAGCACCTTCGTATGAACATAGATAATTAAAGCTTTATTTACAATAAGCTATAATATTGTATCGAAAGGCACAAGTTTAAAATAAAATCGAACGTAAAACATAAAACAAATATACAAAATCCAAGACAATAGATGTTGCAATTTTAGTAATCACGTAGCCGTCCGATCTCAGGCGGGCGATGGGATAGAGATATTTCTAATTTTTCGGTCGACCGGCACCGCAGCACCGCTGCTTCAGAAATAGATAAAATAAACGCAAACAGACTGGAAAAGAAACGAGGGTTAAATCGCGAAAACTAGCACTGTTTGTGACGATTTAAATCACTGTGTTTAACGAGAAAACGAAACTACAGCGAATGAACATTTTATTTATGTATTGAATGAGTATCTAATTTTATTTTTATCATATGTCAAAGAACTTTAATAGAGATACCAGTATGGATATTTTGTTTTGTATATAAAACCTTAATATGAATCAGAAATATCCACTATATCTTTAAGCATATATTAGTAAGTGTTGTGCGCTAACAAAATCAATACCTAGAACTAAAACCGAAACAAATATATAAATAACAACCTTATTTTAACTACAAATATCTAAATCCAAAGCTAGATCGTAAATATTTTGAAATTTTGCAATTTTAAAGACGAAAGCGAAACAGCGGAAAGAATTCTAACGGGGCAATATCGGCGACCACCTGCTCCGCTGAGATAGGGATCATAATGTTAATTTAATTAAAGGACTAATCTAAATTGCAGAGGACCCGACACCCCGACGCCCATTAAAGGGATATTTCGTCGCCGACTGCGAAACTGTTCGTAAATAAATATCTTGGAAAACAAGGATGAAACTTGGAAACAATATATTTTTCAACTTTATAAGGAAAAAAATTGTAATATGAATAAAATAGGCTAAATAAAACCAGTTATTTATTTACCCTGTTGTAATTAAAAGAAAATGTTGATAAACATAACTATAAGAATGTTGTTCTTTTTATTTTTTTCTCTATTATAGAATAAAGAAAACTTGTTAGATGATTTAGATTTTACAATTATATATTCATAAGTTCATATCGAGACATTGTCTAAACTCAGAAAGTCAAAAGTGGTACCAACGTCAACCATCTTTGTGGGGATAATATAAAAGAAGAAAAGAGTTCAATACTACAACTGAAATTATTTAATCAATAGATGTTTACTTTTATTTATTGCCGATTTTTTTACGAAATAAAATGAACGAGCCAACTTTAATTAAACGGTAAGGAGATAGTTATCTTAAAAGCAGAGAGCCAGTTTAATTTCTATTAAAAGGGTTAGCTGAAATCTGTTGCATGGAAGAAAAAGTTTGGAGATAAGATATTTTTGCATCTTTATCGGAGCGAAACGGAACGAAAGCATCTCAAGAACTTGGGAATCTGGTAGATTGAACATTATCAATTTGAATTTACATTTATAATTAGCTTAGTATTTAATTAATTTAGCTAAACTAACCTCTAGAAACGATGACTTAACGAACTATTTAAGTTTTACAACGTATCCACGTTTATAATAATATATTTAATAAATTTCTAGTAAAATAATTAATTATTATTCTTATATACCACATGAATAATTTAAAGTGATATTTTAAGACGCCGTGGCTTTTAAAGGTCGCAATTTCTCTCATCTATATATATCTATTGATGCTGTTGTATTTATGATTTTTTATAAGCAGTTTAAATATAGAAAGAGAAATATAGAGAGTAAAGTAAAGAATAAACTACATTATAAGTAAAGAAGTCACCTAGGCAAGCTGCCTTCATATCTCAATCTGTGCACGAGCCTCTCATTAAACAGAGCATAATTCACGTATAGTATATCAATTGAAGTCGGGCGGACCAATCCATTACGGCACTCGCACAGTGATCCGCCCAAATTATGTCCGATGGATAATTAATTATTAATCGCTCCTGCTCACTTCAATAACAATGGCCAATAATCGCTGTCATCTCTTTGCATCATAATTCAGATATGTCGTGTATGTTATTGGTGGTGGTTGGGTGGCGGTGGTGGTGGTGTTTCAATATCGGATGAGTGGATTGATGTATGCATATCGCTAAAAATATCAATGTTATTATTATTGGACGATATGTTTCGATAATAAATTATGGAAATTAGGATCTTGTTAAAGAAAGAGTGTTAAAAAAAAGAAACTATTTTTTTTTGTGTCACGCTGTATCCCACACACAGTAGGGTAGTCAGAGAAAATCTAGTGTTAAGATATTCCGTTTTCCAATTTTCGCCGAATTCTGAAAGCATTGCGTGTTGAGTGGCGGAACCCGACGCTGCGCACTGACTCGACACCAGGGCGAAAAAATAAAAATATTTAATATTTAATTTCCTCAAATGGGAATCGAATCCACAACCTGTAAGTGCATGATATGTCCAATTATATGCTATATGTATATATTTTTAAAATATGCACATTTAGTTCTGGACATAGCAAATTAAAGAATTAATTTTTAAATTTTATCTTAATTTCCTAAAATAATTTTACATTTGTGACAAAAATTGTTATGTGTAATGTGTATAACAAACAGGGTAGAATTGATGCTCAATATAACCGATTAAAGCAAGCTTTGTACACGTAAATAACAAAGGCTTATTTAGGGATTAAGTAAAATTTAAAGGACAACCTAAACAATTACCGCTAATTGGTTATACTGTGAGGTCCTAGATAACAAGGCGCGGGTTCTTCAAAATTCCCCTTTACTGTCTCTCTTACCCTTCGCCGAAATTGCCGTTCGTAGAAATACAGTAAGAGCTGTTGATACCACACATTGGTCTGTTAGGTTTATGTGTTGAAATTCAAATTTGTTGCAAGTGAAAATACGATCGGTCCCAACTTGCTGCACAGCTTAGATTTTGCAACCTCAATTGAATTTAGCAGCGGAACTTACAGTAACTACGTGGTTGGCAAAGTGGCTTATGATACTCAAAGGCTTCTTAAAGCTGGTGTAAGGTTAAAGTGGAATATATGTATATCGTAGCACATGTATTTTTCTTTTTCTACTATTGTTTAAGTATAAACTGACTTTTTATAATACTAAAATCTAATCAATACTTGAATCCTTTGCTCCTATTGAAGGAAACTTGAGTGAAACCTAAAAATAATGAGTTACGGAGGCAGGAGTTTGTAAAATAAATCAATCATATTGTTAAGAAACTGTTCACTGCTTTAACGGAATAGTTTACTAAAAATGGTTTCGCAATGGGCGTACTCGTATGAAAATAATTGAGCGAGCATAAATAAAAATAGCAATAAATAACGTTCCCATAAGGGCAATTAAAATCTTAATTCCGGAATAAAGAAAAGCAAAGAAAATCCAAAGGAAGACGTGTAAATCTGTGGTTATTTTTCACAGCGTTCCAGTTCATTGTAAATTGTAGTAGAAAATTCTCACCCAATTTTTAAACTGACGTAGACGAATAGAGATCGATACAATGGTTGATCGATTTATTAATAGAGCGAGTTCAAAAGAGCTCTCGGGCGAAACAATCCCTCTAGTACACAATAATATATCTTTTATATATGAAACAGACTTAGGGAAATTCCTTTACTAAATCCTAAAGTATTTAAATCGAAATTTAATCAAACACAAAGGACACAATCTACTCGAATATGCAGAAAATCGAACCCGAAACCATCCAATCGTAGTAAATCTCGAATTCCGAGTTGAGCTAAGGAGTCGGTCGGTCCCGACCAAGTCCCTGATTTAAATTGCAGATGCCTCTGGGGTACGAACGCCGACTCCCGCGATATGCTAATCATAGTCAAGCTAAGGATTATCCCTGTTTACACTCAACAAACTCACTTAATTTTGTACTGACAGACATCTTGTCATTCTTATTGCAACTAGCTATGGATATATAGCAGAAAATCAGATAAACTATATTAACAAGTTGAATGTATTACATATATATTATATTTCGTCGCTTCCTTTAAAGACGAGTCGCAACGCAACGTCGCATTTTGCCTCAATAGCAGAGCTATGTAATTAGAATATTTCATATTCTAATTTCATTTCCTCGAGTGAGAATCGTATCCACAACCCATCGAGTTAACAGTCACAATCTTGTGACTCACGACTGGTCTCGTGCTATTTATATTGAAAATCTAATAAAATATATTAACTTCACTGTTACAAAGATTAAGTCCTTTTGTTACGCTAGAAATGCCATTCTTAAAGAACTGAACTAAACTGATTAAGTCCTATAAATTTTACAAATCCCGGTAGAAGAGATTGTTAAATTTATATTAGTAGTAAGAATGTTTTCAAGTCCCCATTCTCAATTGCCGAACTCCTTGACACCTTTGAAGATCTCGTCCTCGCTTAAGTGTTCATCTTTTGGACAAAATTAACTTAAGTCTCAGTCTTCTTTGTGTCGTAAAAGTACTTCTTAACGTTGACTACAAAATACAATAAAACTACATTTAAATTACACAAAAAGCGTATTAAAAATCATGTTTTAAAAATGTTACAAAATCGTGCCGTTTATATTATTTAATATAATTTATCGTCCAAGTTCGGTACATTGTTTTCTTGCAAAATTTACCATTCTCTGCAAATATTTAGATTCGCGAGCGAGCAATAAGTACGCTGGAGACGTCGTAAAGTCGACCAGAGCTGGCACTAATACGAATTTATGTCGATGGACTTACGGCCCGGTCCACATCGATCCTATAACAGCCCTTATTACACAAAGTGACTCCAATTTTATAAAGCTAAAAGTGTTTAACGACGTTAAAAATAATTTTAAATTTGTTTAGTACCTACCTACTTTAAATTATTTAGACGAAATTGAAATATATATTAATAAACCATTATAAAAACTGACAAGAATTAATAGAATTTAATTTAAAACTGCAGAGATGTTGGACCAAATTTATTTTCCTGTTTAACTTAAATATATTGAGTTTAAGGAGGAAATCTTAGAAATTTACATGATAAAGGCACTAGGGTACGTTCTCCGTTCGCTTGGTGTCTTCTAACAAGGGATGGGAATGTTTGAGGTATCTGACGCAAGCACGTGAAATACGACGAGAAAATTCAAATTGAAATCGTGAACACGCTTAGGTTATATGGAATTAATGTACAAATGTTTATTATTTAAAAGCAGACATTTACATGCTGCTTGTAGTACAAGATTGTGTTAACATTTTTTTTTTATTTTACGCTGTATTCCGCAAGTTCCGCCGTATTTTGGAGATATTGTGTAGTAAGTAGTGGAACTCAACGCCGTGCGTCATCAAAGCGAAGATTATAATATTAAATATTATATATCATTTCTTCTAATGGTAATCGAACCCAAAAACTGTATGTCGTGTTTACAGTCACATTCTTTTGCTCCTTTGCCACAACTAGCCTCACTGATGGACTGATGTAAAGTAATAACTTATTTAAATTCGTATATATATATATACATATGAAGATAAAAAAAACTATATAATTTCAAAAGTAAAGCAGCCATCATAATATGACTAAAACAAACATCACGTCAAAGGGGTTAATTAACAAGATTGTCGGACTGCCACGGCGCTATGAAAGATAAACTTGCGGCGAGAGGCCTACCTACGTACTCGTCCGTCAGCCGCCAAAGTTCGCGATGTGTGGCCGCGCGATAGTAATTAACATCGCCTCGTAGACTCTCTACTTGTGTTCACCTCTATCTGCGATCTCATCCCGCAAGCTTGAGCTTTACTACCTACTAATTTTTATTTATTATGAGTTAAAATATTATAATTATTTAGGTGTATTTCATATTTCGTGAGTGGCATGACCAGATTTTTTTATATGTGATAAGAAGCTAGGTTAGTACAAAATGTCCACAAACACAGGTCGAGAGGCAAAATTCGCAACGTGCGGGTTGCCACACGAATAGTAATTAACAGGGGATCGCAGTCTCCGCACATGTTTCCCTCCGCCAACCTCCCCCTCTCCCCCCCCCCCTCCTCCCCCTACGGCCGAAGCGCACCGATTGAATTAAACTTCAGCAGGGTTGTTGTGGCTCAGATTCGAGGTTGGTTTTGTCGCTCGCGTTTTGTGCAGCTGCGATTAAACTACCAATACTTGTTCGGCGTTTATTAGTTTTGCTATCGACCTTTTTGTTTGTGGCGTTTGAATGCGTCTACAATCACAACCTTTAATTGTATCCACGTTTAGGTTTATTCTAAATATATTAGAATATATTATTTGTATATATCTACAATAAAAATATATTTCGTAATATAAGTAATCAAAAAAACATTGGATGCACTAAGTGAAAGAAAATACAACTAACTAACTAAACTAAAGTAACTTGTTAAATCACTAAACATAATTCAAATTAAATTTAAAAGAAATCAGGCTCTACCTCGCACACAGCAGGGTAAGCAGAGGGCACCTAGTGTTAAGAAACTCCGTTCCCCACTTTCCGCCGAATTCTCGAGGCATTGCGTGTTGAGTGGCAGAACTCAACGCCGCGCTTTGCCTCGATACCAAGAGATGAAATGAAAATATAAATTTAATTTCCTCGATTGGGGATCGAACCCACAACCAGTCGCGTTTACAGATCTCAATTTAAACTGAACACAATTTTTGCATAGAGCAAGTCTAAATAAGCTCAACACTAACGATGAAACAAGAAAGAAACAAGCAAATAAGGAAATAAACTTACAAAGACACACGACGTTACATACATAGGAGTAGGTACATCCGCAGTACGTATGTACGTATAGTGTGTACGAGCTCAATGTCAACAGTTATAAATTTTTTTCCACATACAATGAGAGACCGAAACAAGGAATGTGGAGCAGTAAGGTAGTCTGGGGGGAAGTGGTGGGAAGTGAGGGGGGGTGTGGCTTACACTCCACTCTACGTAGAGCACAATTAGCGCACGCGACTCAACGCGGCTTGAGTTTTAACAACGCTGCGCTCGGAACACTCGGCATCATTCACACGAGATGCCTCCTCGCGGGACTGCACTCGTACTTGCGCCTGTGCGATACCGACGCGACGTACCTACTAATGCTAATTGACTGGTTTTAGATATTTTTTAGTATAATTGCAGATGACTAATGTATTGTTATGGTATTTGAATTTGCGTGGCGCGACTTTAAGTGGGCAGGGGCACAGCGTGCGTGTAATCGTGACGGGTCGTGGGTTCGATTCCCGTTCGAGGAAATGAAATATTTAATATTTTCATTTCTTGGGACTAGTGCGAAGGCAAAACGCGACGTTGTTTTCCACCACTCAACACGCAATGCCTTCAGAATTCAGAGTATAAAAACAATTGTTTTATGCTAAGAGGAATTATTTCTTGAAAGAGCAAGTCTAGTTCAACGTGTAGCTATTATATAAATGGAAATAACGTATTCTATAATTGAAATTTAGAAATTATTACCATAAGATTATCACAACGTCGACAAAATGGAATAAAAATATAAGGTGAAGTTTGAGTCTGTCGTAGCGTAGTACGTTACTTTACAGGCGGTAATTCTGAGTACCTACCACTCACACTCGAGAGCATAAATTATATCAATTTCACCACTTTGGTAGATAAAGCGCGGCGTTGAGTTTCGCCGCTCAACGCGCAATGTTTTGAGCGGAAAGTCGTGAATAGAGTTTCTTAAAGCAAGGTTCACCCTGCCTACCTAATTGTTGGAAAAAGTGTGAAAGGAAACCCGAAATTAATATGATAGTAAATCATTTAAACATCTATACTTTTATGAAGTATAAAGTAGATTTTTATTTTAATAAATCAAGTAACAAATTGAAGTCTTAAAGAACTTATTATATAAATATTATAAAGCTGTTAAAATTGCACCATCTTAACGTAATTCCTAGGGCTTTATATCCTCTGGAGGACGTCAAAGCAGCTTTCACGGGATCGCGTCCCGTTTTTGTTCCTTTTATAAATTATAAATACCATTATATTAATGATGTTATTTGTATCACACCATTGTTGGTTTATATTTTCGGCTAAATACTGTAAATGTGATAATAAATGAAATATGTTGATTGATAGACATTGTATTACCTACAGATAACAGTTTATTTGAATTTTGCAGTTTTTTTTATGTCGTCGTTGTGCCTATTATGTCAAATAAATAAATTTAATATCAAAAATATTAAATAACCTTGTTAGCTACCTTTCAATTGTCAACACAAACTAATAATAGTTTTCATTTCTTTTTGTAATTAAGTGATTGAAGTTGCCTATATTTAAAAAGTATAGTAGGTACCCATTAACATAGACAACGAAAAAGAGATGGTGATTTTAAAACTAAAATATTTTTTCAAGAGAACAAACAAGCAAACGAAAGAAGTTATTAAACATCCTCGTGTACGCAGTCAAAGCTACATAATAAAACTAAATGAAAACCGCAGTTGGCGCGTTCATAATAAGCAAAACCCTTTATAAGTAGAAAAGAGTATTCCGACTCTAATATAAACAGCAAACGCAATACGTGAGGCTGCTACGAATTTGTTCTCGTGTTTTTTTTTTTCAACTTTGCATAAGGGAATATCAGTTGGTGCTGTATTAAACGAGATTTTAAAAGATGTTTTTGAATTTACAAAGTAGTATGCATTATTGTCTTTTGTATCACCTTAAGTTATTAAACTTAATTAAATTGATAATTTTACTCGTTAAATATTCTTAGAAATATATTTCTTTGTAACTAAACACGTTAATTGGTCGTCTAATCTTCTTTCATTCATAACTTGAGGCCAGTCTGGCGCAAGGGCACAACTGTGACTGTAAAAACGACTGTAAAAACGAGTGGTTGTGGGTTCGATTCCCGTTCGAGATAATTAAATATTTATTTAAATTTATATTTTTTATTTCGCTCTAGTTTTGAAGCAAAGCCCGGCGTAAAGTTCCGCCACTCAAAATTCGGCGGTAAGTGGGGAACGGAGTGTCTTAACACTAGGTTCCCTCTGCCCACGCTGCTGCCCAAGATGCTTCGTGCATGTTCATTATTTTAAAAAAAACTTTTTTTTGTTACATGTTTAAAAACAATATTAATATTGCTCTATCATATACATATAAACCTGATAAAATTATCGAGTAAAAGCATTTACATTTTATAAAAATATTTACTCTATTGTTCAACAACATTAACGGACCACTCAACTTGTTTGCTATAGAAAATCTTTATGATATATGAAAACATTGTTTAACATGTTCTTATTCATAATTGCAATGTCTCTTTTTACTGAATTTATTATAAGCTTTTCGGTGCCAAGCTTAATAAATATAGTCTACTGCTAATAGTACCAAGATGTTTTTTTTGAATAATATTAATTTACTTTTGTTAATAAATATTTTTTTAGTCTGTTATATATTTACTTTTATAATCTTCTTAAAAATTAAGAAGCTATACATTTCGCGATATAAAAACACATGAACAATCTAACTTGAATTAAAATAATATTTACATACACAGAGAACTGAAGGCGACGTGACACTTACATAATATAAAAATACATAGCAATTAGAGCTAGTAGCGTATACGAATGTAGGTATATAATACTGGTCGTATCATTAACGCGTTTTAAAAATGTCACTAACTAGTAGCCATGAATTAAAGTTGACAAGGCGTGTGCTGCTGGAGCCTTCTTTGCATGCACTCGACTCGACCTGACTCTTTAGCCTAACCATCCAATACTTATGGACTTGGGGAATTACTTATATATTCTTATTATATATACGTGTCCTTTAGGTATTATTCGTCTTATGAAAAGCAAACAGCCGTATATTTTATTTTAAGATTTTTTTTAATTATAGATTTGAATCCATGACTACTTCGTAGAGCAGTACAGTAGGTCGTTTGTTGGTCATATACCATTTATTAATAGAAGATGGGAGTTTAGTAATGATTAAATATCATTCCCAATTTTAAATATTGTAATTTATAAGTACTATCAGCATTCTGTGTCGCTAATAATTTTAAATATTTTTTAATTTCACGCTGTATCCTGTAGTAGTATGTAGTAGAGTAAGCCCAGTGTTAGGACTCCTCGCTCCATACTTTTTGCCGAATTCTGGAGGCATTGCGTGTTGAGAGGCAAAACAACGCCTCGCTTTGTCTTTACACCATCTCTGGTGTAAAATGAGAGAAAGAAATGAAAATATAAAATATTTCATTTCCTCCGATGAGACGTGAACCACAAGCTGTCTCGTTAACAATCACACGCTTGTGCCCCTGCGCCATGAGTGGCGGTATTCACTTTTTAATATATTTTTTAGCTTCACGTTTTGTCCCTAGCGGGGTAGCCTCGCCTCGCCACGACAAAACTTGAAGCTAAAAAATAAAGAGGGTACGGAGCTACAAACATTACAGTCTCTAAATATAACATATCTGTTTAAAAATATTACGTATAAAGTTATTATAGTTAAAGTTAAGCAAAATTTATATCTAATAGTAGAGTATTCCTATTTACTATCCACACCAGTGCTATCGCATTTTACACACGGGCGGCGTCCTAGATGGAAATATAAATTTTCTTTTAAAATTTTATGTATTAGACCAGTATAAAAATTATCTTTGGAAATAGCGAGTAAATATTAATTTATTTTCTTACTTAATATTGTAATTCTAGGACGAAGTTTATTACCCTGTTTTTAAAACTAAAGTAAGGCAAAATAAGCTTTGATAATCGTTATTTCTTTGTAAAAAGACCATTAATTCATTCATTCACTATACCATCGCGTTTGCAGTCAGACGCTGATGGAGCGGGGAACCTTGGAACTAGTGTAAAGGCATTCCGTTCCCGTTAAGATACTTCCATTTCCACATTCCACCGAAATTGTGGTGACATTGCGTGTTAATTGGCGGAACTCAATTTTGCTCTTTGCCTCGATACCAGAGCCAGAAAATAAAAACGTTAAACAGTTCACTCCCCCGAGTGGGAATCAAACCCTCAACCTGTTGCTTATATAGGGTGTAGTTTGGGCACAAAGTACACACCGAGACTGGCCTCAAGAAATAAATTAATAATATTAAGGCTACTAAATGAAATTGATTATAATTTACATAATGAATTCGGAAAGTATATTACTATATGGGATACGTATACGTAGTCAGGAGGCTTAAAATATTCAACACGTGTGCGATCGAAATCGAAACTAGGTCGTTTTTTGAAGGGGTCTTCTTAAATTTTTAAACTCTATTTCAATTTTAAATGAAAATGTTAGCCATGTTGCTGTTACACGGGGACATTTTAAAATAACAATAAACCTATAGTTTTTTGTTACGAATCGATATATCTATGTAGCGTGTAATAAAAATAACAATAAAAGAAGGCTGTTGCAAAATTCATATTTGCGTATAATTTACAAACAAAATATAAAACAAAAAACTTTTACTATTGTTTCAATTATTTAACGTATTGAGGCTAAAAAAGTAATTATTTGGCAACCATTAGAAGACTCAGAAAGAAGGCTGAGTCAATCATTCAATAGATACGTTCATAGTTCAGCTTCACGCTGTATCCCGCATACAGCAGGTAGGCAGAGGGAACCTAGTGTTAAGGCACTCCGTTCCCCACTTTCTGCCAAATTCTGTAGGCATTGCGTGTAGAGTGGCAGAACTCAACGCCGCGCTTAGCCTCGACACCAGAGCGAAGAAATGGAAATATAAATTTAATTAAATATTTCATCCCCTCGAATGATGATCGAACCCACAACCAATCGGTTTTACAGTCACATTTCGTGCCGCTGCGTCACGACTGACCTCACGTTCATAGTTAATATATTTTATTACACATATTATAAACAAATTACCTATAATAGTTCTATACATAGAACATTTAATAAACCCGGTTAACGAATACTATAGCATCAATAGAACTCCAGCCTCGCCCCAGCATTACTCGGACGCATTCAAATAGCTACTTTAACATAAATAATACTACAGCTGAAGGATATCTCCATACAGTGAGCTGGTTTAGCCCACTGCCTGCAAATAGAATACCGATCCTCAATGCTGAGAGGGCGTGTTTGCGTTACCTGTACGCATTAGATGAGCCGCCTTTAATGATATACTCGGATCGGATAATACCGCTATCAATTTACAGTGCAGTTCCGTCTGTATTTATAGTAAGATCGGAGCCAATTTACCATAATTAATTCAATAGCGGAGGTATCGAGAGATTTTTATAGTATAATTAATTAGATAATTCCGTGAAGTAATAGTAATAGAACTAAACATAATGAACCTTAGCTGTTATATTATTATCATCCAGTACTATAAAGTTATTTCCAAACTAAAAAGTAGACTATGTACATATTACCTTGTATTTAGGTACTTTAATTTGAAGCTTTTCTTCGACATATGTACCATTTCGCCATGAGGTGTGATCTGGAGTTTAAATTTTAATTAATGATTGTTTTTTAATAATTTTCTTAACGTTAAACCGATCTGTTTCCATTAGCTCCATCTTGTAACGGATCTCCTCTGGGATAACAAAGTTAAGTTATCCCTTCAACCTGTCTCCACTATTTAACTATTAAAGTGGACTAAGAAACTAAGGTATTCATGAGGCAGTCTACCTCTCCGGTTTACGAGCGGCCGCCGTATTGAATCGAAAACGTTATTTGGACCCCCAACTTGTATATTACACATCCATATGTTACATAATTTAGAGAATTTTCTTCATTTGAAAAAATCTTTCAAGATTAAAGACAGACAAAAAACCTATTTTCCTACGTTAAGTAACGAACTGAAATATTAATTAAAATGTTACATTCCTATATAATTTACTTATATAACGGTATATAAATGTAAAAAATAAATAGTTTTAAATAAATGAGTCGAGAACTAAAAATTTTCAATAGGTTTATAATATTATTTTTACTATTCATTTCCTATTATTGAAAAACCTAGCAAGTGCGTTGGATTCGTAGAGTTCTGGATTATTATCTATAACAAGGGCAAAAAATCACATTTGTTCTATAGGAGCCTCCTAAAATATTTAACATTGTTATTTTTTCATAATAATATTGTACTGTAACAATTGTTTTTTTATAGCGGAAACAGTAATGTTTCCGCTATAAAAAACAATTCAATATCTCTACAAAATTTCAACTATCAAACTATCACGTTCATGAGATACAGTCTATCATCACATGAGTCTGGTGACGGACAGACTGAGAACGAAGTCTTAGTTAGGACGGTTCCCTTTTATCCTTTCTGTACGGAACCCTAAAAAAAACCAACTCTCTTATCTGACACTGTCGCAAAGGTTATCTTTAATATTTGTGTTCTAAGTCGAGCTGTGAATCAATTAGAGGGTTCTCAGTTTAAATTGGTAGTACGTGTCGACAGTTGGCAGGTGGTGTTCACAGCGCCGCGCCACCGCGCCGCCGCCGTCGGAAAATCTACGTATATCGTCCCTACATTTAATCACCTCCTTTGATGTGTTACAAAATAATCGTAAAGCTATTTCCAAAGCTAAAGAGACGAGTTCACTTCGTGGCTTCGGACGAGATTAACGTTTCAATAACATACCGCATACCGATGTCAATCAAATGAAAGTTGTTTACCTGAAACGAAACAAACGTTCTTATGAAATATTGTTCGCTCTAATACATTTCATAGTTCCTGAAAGAATTTTCAATTAAAACTTTTAGAGTTTTTTAATGGTTGCAGCATATTAAACAGTGTGTCTAAAGTAGCGTCGATGATATATACAATATATATATATACGTCGATAAAACATATAGAAAACAGGGAAACTTAGCGAGGCGTAAGTTCACTATATTGCAGGAAGCATCTGTCCGCGGCTGGATTTATCTGTAGGCAAATTACTGTACTCACATTGTCGCCAAGCCGTCGTGTACAAAGGCAATACTTCGAAAAGACAATACTAACATGCTCCTCGCTATACAGTCCTCGTCTTCGAGACAATAGAGTATATATTTGTATAATGCTATATTTGATATAATTTGCGAGTTGGTTAGGGGACTAAATTATCTCCCCAAATAAATAACCGTAAACGAATTCCGTCAAAATAATGTGATTTTAATTGAGTACTTTACGTTGATTTTGTTATTATTACATTATATTTTAAAATTGATTGCAAAATAACATGAATATTTAAGAAATTCAAACACTTTTTTTAATAATATTATTGAATTTATTTTAAACTATTTAAGAAAACAAACGCACTTATCTGAAGCAGAACCTTTAAAAAAACACGAGCGAATAAATAATAAATAATAAAGCAAAATTTTATAACACAAATTATGATATCTTAGAACAAAATTAAAACTTCTCAGACTAGAATTACAAAGTTTAGTCAATTATTTATATAACAGGAATAAGCTTTACGACAACATTATGAAACTTGCGAATGGCGACTTGGAAGTTAAAGTTCTGGCCATATTGAAATCTTACTCTGTTTATGTGACAGTTTGGGAGTTTGGACAAATTGTCTAATCGCCTTTTCGGTGAGGTTTGTTTGAACGTTAATTATCTCAATTTACTTAGGTAGGTATATTCTAATAGATCGCTCCGGGTGGTAGGGGATGAGACAAGACAAGATTCTCGTTTGACAGGTGCCGCGCTCCGTTGACTCCGTTGAACTCGTCCTCGGTTTAATTGAGACCGTTTTAACGTCTCGAAATATTAACGTTGGTAATTTGTTTTTTGTTTACTAAAACTAGTTAGTGTGACGTTATCGTGACGTAGTTGTTTAAACATATATAGATATATAATTTATAAATGTTTCTTTTTTGCAAACCTTCTCCTTCTTGGTTCTGTGGTTGACTGGTAGAGAATATTTTTTAGCATAAAGCTCGTCCTTTATAGATATATATTTGCTTTAAATTATGTTCAATTTAGATAAAACTTAAAACGACGTTATTAAATACGAAAGTAAAAAAACTCAACTAATGCGAGTGGTCCCACCTGGAACTTTTAAAAAAGCAGTATAAAGAAACTAGAGGGCGCGCGCGGCTTCGCCCGCTTATTAGGAGTGAATTCTAAAAAAACCAAGTCTGAATTTAAATTTTTATAAAAATCGGTGGCAATTTAAAGATTTTTCCATATAAACTTTCAACCCCTTATTTGAACCCTTAGGGGGTGAATTCTTAAAAACCATGAAATACGTGTTCAATGAAATATATTTAAAAGTCTGAATTTCAAATTTTATAAAAATCGGTACAGATTAAAAAGAAATTCCATACAAACTTTCAACTCCTATTTCATACCTTTAGGGTTAAAATTTTTCAAATTCCCTTCTTAGTGGATGTCCAGAATATGAAAATAAACATGTGCCCAAATTTCACGTTTCTACTATCAGCGGTTACGGCTCTGCGTGCGTCTTACCTCAGTCAGTCAGCACAAGTCCTTTTATATATATAGATAGACTAGAGGGCGCGCGCAGCTTCGCCCGCGTATTTGCACCTTTAGGGGTGAATTCTAAAAGAACCATGAAACACGTGTTCAATAAAATATTTTAACAGTCTGAATATTCATTTTTTTATTAAAATCGGTGGCAGTTTAAAGATTTTTCCAAGTACACTTTCAACCCCTTATTTGAACCCTTAGGGGGTGAATTCTAAAAAACCATGAAATACGTATTCAAATAAATATTTTTAAGAGTCAGAATTTCAAATTTTATAAAAATCGGTGCCGATTTAAAAAAAAATCCATACAATCTTTCAACCCCTATTTCATCCCTTTAGGGTTAAAATTTTTTAAAATCCCTTCTTAGTGGATGTCCAGAATATGAAAATAACAATCTGTCCAAATTTTACGTTTCTACGCACAGCGGTTACGGCTCTGCGTGCGTCTTACCTCAGTCAGTCAGCACAAGTCCTTTTATATATATAGATAATATCAAAACTGTAATTAAAACAAAAATATATACTCAAGTATCTATCTCTTTTAGAAAAAGTTTTCACCAAACCAATAAATACATTTTCAATTTTTAAATAGAAAAACTCAAACATAAACAACCACCATTACGCAAACCGAGGTAAAACAATTTCTTAATACCCAAAATCAATTTACAAATTGAAATTCAAAGTATTCTCGTAAATATCTCTCACCACTTGCTCCTTTAAATATACTAGGGCTTCCTCTCTTTGTTTTAAATATGCATTGCGCCAAGTAACTCGAAAGTGTCTCGAAAGAGTCTTGGCACTTGTTGAATATTTAAAAACCAACTCCAATCGACTATTTCGTCCGTGTAAACAATGTTTCCATTAGAACGTTTATATAGACTTTTACTGTCACGGTAGTATCTTCGGTTCATTAGGGGTATAAGAGAAGAATATGAAATGGCGTCTGCAGAAATATTATAGGTTGATGATTGAATTTATTTATTATTGTATTAGCTTATTATTATTTATTGTATAGTGGTTATTGGATTTGACGTATATATGATGAAAACAATTAAAAACAAACGATAAGAGAGACATATTAATTTAATTTCTTTATAACATTTATTGAATTTAGCTTTTAAAGAACAGTTACCTCTAAAAATATGTTTATACGAATGTAATACATAAGTGTGTTTTCGTTTTTATATTATTTAAACGTGCTATATACATTTCTTCAAATATGCTATACATAATGTAAGGTTGTTGCTATCTAAATTTCGTTCATAATTTACATGTGTTTGCCCTTTTTTTCATTAAAATTATTCTAAATTCGTGCTTTGCGTGCATCCGATAATCACAACTATTTAATGTACATACTCGTATACCTAAATCAATGACTTTGCGTCTAATATGTGCGCGTAACCGACCTCAAAAACTATAATTACATCCAAATATGTAGAACAAGCGAAACGTATTACGATAATATGTTAATTAAAATCGACTGAAATAATTATGGCTGACATCATCAATTTAAATTTTGTTTGCATTTGAATGCTTGGTCAATAAAAACACTGAATCGCTCGCTGTGTAATTATTTTGATAACGTTAAATAATTCGATATTTAACGTTTCCACCGCTCCCGCCCGAACAAAGCAGTTATATTATATCTGACTGTCTGTGTGTTTAATATACACTAGACTGGTTTTTTTAAATTATTATTTGTACATATTTATTTGAGGTTGTAATGTTCAATTTAGAGCATGTCTTACTGTATCCTGTATTAAACATGTGCTGTGCTTTGTAAAAAAACACTTCCGATCTCACTCTATAGGCCGGTAATGTGACGTGGGAAAATATATTTTCACGTTATCCTTTTGTACTAGATTTATCTAGTACTAGTTTAAATGATTTTCTTACATTTCTTGTTGTATAGATATATGTAGTTTGACAAGAAAATAACAATACGTTAGAGTCACCAACATAAATAAATAAACTTTATCTACTACTACTTAGTTCATATTAAATGAACTAAACAATAAAATAATAATGAATAAAAATATAATTTTCCAAATTTTAGCAAATATTTACAAGGGCAATGATAAAATAAAGCAATATTTATTAATTTTGACTGTAACTCTGATACGAAATCTCGTTAATTAAATTGTACCTCCCAGGGGTGAAAGTTTGTTGTTACTAAACGTGTCAAAGGTTTAATTGTGTTTTGAGGTAGCGATATCAATATATAAGTACGACATATAAATTACATTTCCACTTAAAATACTTGATCTAATAGTTGCTGTTTTTAGCTGAAACTGAATAGGTATGCTATTTTATACGTTGTTATATTAATATTGGTTGTAAAGTAACTTAAATATTAAGTAAATTAATTTGAAATAAATTAAATATTTATTTATTTCAAATTAATTTTATATTAATGTACTGCATAATTTTTAAATGAACTAATTTAAAACGCTTACTTATTTTTAACTAGTTCCCTACTAGTCCCGCCTGCAATTTTGGCCTATGCATGCGACAAGTCGATCTAACATCGCATTATTTTCAAAATACAGCTTTTTTTAAATTAAATACTAGCCTAGATCCTGCCCAGGTCTAATAACAAGTTGTACAGCAAAATAACATTTAATTCTGCCGCGTAGTTTCGATAACACTTTAATTTTAACAGTAGTTGTCAAGACATAATATAACGATGTATTATTCGCGCCTCCGCAACCTAAGTAAAACTATTTCATAATAAAATGACAACCACCTCCGAGCATGGAGACGCTAAGTTCATAAGTTAATTAAAACTTATTAGCATAAAAACTAGCACCTGCATGCAAACTGAGGGTACACGTGCAAATGACCCAGCCTTAATTTAGCGAAAACCTTAAAAAATTATAAAAATAAGATTGTTTAAACTATCACAACATACGATTTAGTCGATATTATTCAATGTATACAGATTATATATTTAATATTTATTCTGAGGTACAGACGCATAAGAAACATTTTGGCTTTGTTCAGGTTAGGTCACTTTGGTCTGACAAGCTAAAATGAAGCAGAGGTAATGGGGGGATGAACTCGACGCAACGAGCGTGGCTCGTGAGATGCGATCTGCATACATTAGCCTAACGTCTCTTAGTTTTGACACCTGCTCTCAGCATATGAAAATGCGGCGAGATGGATGGCGCAAACATACGAGGAATAAAAATTTGACTGATGCTGAAATAAGTATTGTAATCATTTTTATATACGAAAGCTTTTAGGTTAATCATTTTCACCTACTGAATATATTATATACATGCATATAGTTTTATTTCATTTAAATGTTTTGTGAAAAAGATGTGAATATTTCTAATAATTTTTTGAAGAAAAAAATTATTAGAAAACACAGCAGTTTTTTTAGCTTAGCTTTTTCTAGCTGGATACTCCACCAGCAATAAAACGTAACTAGTAGTAGTTGAGGCCAGTCGTGGCGCAGCGGCACAAAATGTGACTGTAAAACTGACTGCTTTCCGCTTGGTTGTGGGTTCGATCCCCACTCGAGGAGATGAAATATTTACTTAAATTTATATTTCCATTTCTTCGCTCTGGTGGCTCGAGGCAAAGCGCGGCGTAGAGTTCTGCCACTCAACACGCAATGCCTCCAGAATTCGGCAGAAAGTAGGGAACGGAGTGTGTTAACACTAGGTTCTCTCTGCCTACCATGATGTGTGCGGGATACAGCGTGAAGCGCGTAATATTTTCCACTTGCTCTATTTACTATTTACAGGTATCGCTCTAGTGGTAGATACGCATTTGTTTCACGTACCCTGTGAAACAACAAACCATTACAAGATCTGATGTTACGTCAGCAAGTGCCTATTGCATCAGCGCCGATTGCACACGCACTAACATCCTTTACCTTCACTAGAAATATGCTGTATTCACTATTTCATGTGAAAAATTCAATAGTAGATATACGATCAAATGAAAGTTATAAAACACAAAAACAAACAGAGCCAAAAGAAAATATTCACTTTTTCAGCATTTGTTTCTTTTTTATCATTATTTACTTTGTACTGAAAACCAGACGAAAATATTGTAGAGCTTTATAAATAAATCGGATATTTCACGAAAAATATTTGACAAATTTTCGCTAACTGAAAAAGTTTTTGATACAATTTTGTGTCCAAGTGAGTATAAAATATAAGAAATAGTGCTTTAGTTTTGACACTCGCTCTCAACGAGCGCTAAGATATATGGCGCAAACTTGTCGTGAATAACGCGATTGTTGCAATGGCGTTGCTTGAAGAATTATTTATTCGCTTCACTTTATTTCTAAACAATTTTTCAAATTGTACTTGGTAATATATGTTGTTATAAATCAACACTTAAAATATATTATAATTTTTTTTTCAGCTTCACGCTGTAATCCGCACACAGCAGTGTAGGCAGAGGGAACCTAGTGTTAAGACACTCCGTTCCCCGCTTTCCGCCAATTTCTGGAGGCATTGCGTGTTGAGTGACGGAACTCAACGCCGCGCTTTCCCTTTGACACCATAACGAAGAAATGAAAATATAAATGTAAATAAATAATTCATCTCCTCGAGTGGGGATCGAACCCACAACCAGTCGATTTACAGGCTCACTTTGTGCCCCTGCGCCAAGACTGGCCTCAAATAAAAATATTATAAATTATTTTTTTATACTTAATATAAAAAATAGGAACTTAGCTCATCAATTTACTTATTCATACTTAACTTCTTAACAATGAAAGCTAATTAAAATAATCGCCGTTGCTATGATAGCATTCATTTTACATTATAAAATTTAAAATACAAGCGAACAGTTTCAAACCTTTAATATTACAGACGCGAAAGAACATTTTCCACTCGGCTCCATTAAATTAAAGAAAATTACATTAATGTATTGATAAGCTATACAAGGGTGGAAGATATTTTACGAGCCAATGTTGTATTAAAGGGAGGGTATGTAAAGCTGGGAAGTTTAAATGCTGGAGTGAGACGAGAGCTGTCACGTGACGGAACATTTTAATAATGCAGCCGCTCGTTTAGTATGAAAATTAGCTGGCGAGCGGTGGTGGCCTTGTGACATCGTGTCGTGTTTTATTGATGGCACAGTAGCAGTGAATACGTATTGGTGGTTTACTTTGTTTGCTGTTTTTTAATAAAAACATTTTTTTTATTTTATTAATTAGGCCGTCGTGGCGCAGAGTGGGTTCAATCCCACTCAGAGGAAGGAATTATTATTTATTAATATTTTAATTTCTTCGCTCTGCCACCTGGGCAAAAGCCCGGCGTTGAGTTCCACCACTCAACACGCAGTGCCTCGAAAATTCGGCGGAAAGTAGAGAACGAAGTATCTTAACACTAGATTCCCTTTGCCTTCTGTGATAAGTGCGGGATGCAGCGTGAAGCTGATTATATTGATTTTAAAAATAATATTACCAATCCTATGATTAACATTTCAAAATATTTTCCTGATATTATTTTATAAGATAACAACAAAGTAAAGAATTTTCTTTGTGACGAGTAAAACGGTTTCAATTTTTCTCATCACACGCGTATCTCGTAAAGATCTGTAGCCGATCGAAAAGTATCCCGCGTTATCGAGCCCGACACGTGACCTGACTGCTGACACGCCGCCAGGAGGTTTAAGTGCATATTATATTAGATACAAATGGAATACTATATACTCAAAAGTTCTCCGTTCAAGTAAGCTATAATAGAATTTCTATGGTAATTTTTTCCCTTAAAATTACCATGGCAATTCTCCTATTTTGGAAAAACATATATACCTGATAACCCTTCAGAGTGCTATCTGTATGATAAATATTTTCTTATGTAATTATATTTTAAGGAATATTCATGGGCAATGATGGCGTAATTTTCTTACATTATTAATCTATACTAAAATTAACCTAGCGTTTTAACATCGTGTTGCAACACAGGTGAACACTGGCTCTCTGAGCAAAGCTCGCTAAAGTCAACAACTGAACGTATAAAATATTCACGTCACTGAAAATTCAATTTGTAGTTTCAACCTCTAAAAGTATCCATAGCTTTAAAAACATTACTAAAATTATATTTTTGTGTTTTGTCTATCAAAAAGCAGTTGGTTTAATTTTTTTTTAGTTTAATTAGTTTTGTCGTTTCAGAGGTATTGTCAGTATTATAATTGTATCCTTTCCTGACAAAATAGTTTAGATACCTATATTTAATAACGATTTTGACCAAACCCGTAATACATTCGTAAAGTTTTGCGACAGTCAACTCGTGTTCCATGGCCCACAACCATATTATTAACATACTAAATGTAACATATTTTTTCTACTATCGCGAAACATAATATAAATAAACAGTTTTATTTATAACCACTAATTTATGTCTATCTATAATTTGCTTTTTCATATTCGTAAATTGTGTATTGGAGACATTTTGATATCAACAACGAGCATTGAAAAAGGTCGTCCAAACGACAGTATCAATTTGGTTCGCACTGCGCGCTATCGGGGGCACGACGTTAAAAATTTTCCGGTTTCTTTAACGGGTTTCATTCATAACTCACGGCCGAGTGGAGCCTTCGAATATTTCAAGCCGTACCCGCCTCTATAAATTCCGGGCGTCGGGTTGCCAAATTAGGCGCGAGGAACGTCGACTTATTTCCCCCCATTACCCCGGGCGTCGTTACCCATGAGAAAACTCCACGTACTGTCAAGTACGCAGGTGTTCTCAACAAAACTTTAGAACTCTAGAATGGAATTTACAATTTTAAAGTTTCACCTTGCAATATATATGTGCTATGGAGGATTGTTGTAGAGACCTGATTTCTAAAGATTTGGTAAATTAATATGAATTATGAAACATTAATTGTTGCTTTTAAGTTTCAATATTACTATGCTAATCCATACATACATAGAAAAAGTGAATTTAGTTATTTACATGGAGCTAAAACAATTTTATTTTTTTTATTTGTATGTCAGCCTTAATTTCTGTCCTTTTCAGGCTATCCATGGGACAGCTGAATGATTAATGATGAAATGATTTTTATGGGAACATGACACAATCCAGAGGGGGTATTGTTAACTTCCCATAAAAAAAATATTATTGTCCCAGAAATTGTGTGGCATCTGGATTTACGCATTTATAGAAAATCAACCCTTTTCCTCAAATACACTTAAATAATGCGCGAAACCCCGCAGAAGTATAATACTAAAAAATCCTAACCAAATTATAAAAATAAAAAACTAACAAGTACTTCCAGAATGAAAATGTAGAATATATACAAAATGATCGTGCAACCTTCCAAGTAGGTTATGAAACAAGTTGTTACAATTAAATTAATAACCAGGTCACAAATAAGTGAACACAACATTAATGCTAGCAATCAAATGAGCTTCCGGCCAATTTGCTTTATGTGTAAGCCATTATTATAATTGTTTCAGTTTCAAACTGAACTGGCCCCGACACCGATGCTTTGTAAAATGTTTCACCTAAGCTAACTTTGTAATGTACTTTTAGTTGAAAATGTGTATCTACTGTGGGGAAGAACTATACGACTTGCTTGTATTGCAAGTGAATGGCTATTAAATAAAATGGTAGTATGTAAAACGTTACTAATCAGTATTGTTTTGAGTTGTAAATTTTATTTTAAATTAAATAAAAAGTAAAATTAAGTAATTAAGATGGATTATAAACACACCCTATACTATACTGCTACCGGCAAGTTACCGGTAGCAGTATAGTAGCAGTATATAAAATTCGGCATAAAATTTATAAATTAGACAAACATTCATGAATATCTACGAAAAGTCTAACAATTTATAAATCTATCCATTCTTCTGTAATATAGAAAAATGGATCGATGCACATTTTAGACAGAAGCTATAGTAAGTTACTGATACAGTTTATATAAAATAAATCCATATTCATGCTCAAATATCCGGAGATTTATATCGAACCGATATTCGGTGTTAGTTATCATTAGCAGAATATAGTAAGAGATGACGTGAAAAATGACTCAAATTAATAAGCATATTGGGCGTCGGAGGCATTGAGGAATAATCGGCACAACAATAGGGAGCTTCCACAACAACCGGTAATTTAGCGAGTAATTCGGAGGCGCCCGGCGCGCCGGTTTAATTTTATCTCGGATAAACCAGCCGCTATATTTCATTGGGAGCAATGGGAATACATGTTATGATTATTATTGGTTACTATCATATTTATTATTTAAAAATTGTATCATATTGAATATATTTTATATGTACAAATAAAAGAATATTATATAAATTTCTACGATATTCTATACCAATTTTCCAAAATAAGAAGTACATGAATTATTTTACGCCTAATCTAAAGAACTAGAGGAATTGTATAAAATTATGTTGGGCAGTCCATATATACTAAATTAATTATTTCGATATAACCCTGTGGTTAAAGTTAACTTTGGGCACTTCAATATGTCATGTCTCATGCATGACTCAATGACAAGCGTTTCACCGGCACGTAAAAGTCAGTACATTATATCAATAGAAATTTTCCAATACCTTTTGGATAAGTGAAACTTGATATAAGCAGATGCAGAAAAGGATTTGTGACATAACCAGAAGGCGCTTCGAAACCAGATTCGACTATTCTTTGTGGTTCAAGATTTCCTTTGTAGCTTAGACAAAGGAACTTTTGACAAATCAAAATGTAATATCCATTTGCATCTTTCAACATACGAGAATTATACATCAAACGGCGCAAACTAGTGTGCCGTCTTAAGGAGTCTATTGAATTCAGTACACCAAGTATTCCAATCAATTTAGGTACAGTGCTGTATGATATGCAAAGCTTTGGTTTTCATACAACTTACCTGAATCTTTCCTTAGTTTTAAACTATAAATAGTATTGACTACATATATTTTATATATTTCTTATGCATAGTTAGGTAGGTAGGTATATGTAGTACAAAAAATTACAAAATATTTTTTTAAATGTCTTTCATAATATAATTAAAGCGAGCATTTAGACGAGAGCCATCAAAAACAAAAGTAACAAATCTTCCGAAACAGAGTTCGCGGATGGAATCTTAAACTTTACATTTACTAAGAGAGAGACTGAAAGCAGCAATAGAATTAATTCAATCGCACGACTTCGCATTCAGCCTCAGAGACGATTGTTTCTATTCACGGTACCGAATCGGGGAAACCTCGAAGGGTTACAACAATCCATAACGTAATTAATGGATAAGCCTCATTACAGTTGTGACCTCTTTTAACTTTGCAGCTTGTGTATTATCAATCTTATTGTAATTAACTCGAATTTCACATGGACATTGAGGCAGAACCTGATTTATATGTCACTTATGATAATGGAGCACAGACTACGGATACAATAAAATTGTTACAGAAGCATCTTTTTATCTTTTTAAATTTCTCTTTTAAGAAGTTTTTATCTGTCTCGAGATCATCTGGATAAGCCTTTAAAATAAAAGGATTTTTTTTGTTGTTGAAATTAACAGAAAGCTGACACACATTTTCCCGAATAGATGAAGTAGACAAAAATTAATAATAATAAATATATCACTAGATAAACACAATATTAATATTAAAAATAATCCGCTCTGCTCTTAACAGATTATACATATTACAGATGATTGGCTAAACGAAGTACGGAATTAAGATATGAAAAGTAGTATATACTAATGTATTATGAGTGTTTTTTTCTGTACCCAAAAGGTTTCTACCTTTACTACAGAGTCAATATTACTAAGATTCCGCCGTCTGACTGTCTGTATGTCCATCTACCTAGGCTGTACCTTATAAACGGTGATAGTCAAACAATTGAAATCATCACAAACGATATATTTTTGTTGCCGCTATAACAAAAAATACTATAAGCAGAACAAAATAAATACTTGAGGTGGTACCCATGCAAGAAGTATGATTTTTTCCAGTTTTTTTAGACTATGGTATGGAACCCTAGGTTCTCAATTCTGTACTTTGTTTAACCAATCTATCTATCTATAATGTTAATATATACTAGCTATTTGTTCTCCAGTATAGAATTTGAATATTCCGCCTTCGCAGCAGCAAAGAGATAAGCTTCAATTAAAATACCATGCAAAATGTATCTACTCATTAATAATACATATAAAAGTTAAAATAATATTATTTTCAATAGTTTCCCTATAAAATTCATTTGCTACTGGCCAAAATCTAGCACTAGCAAACATTTAACTTAGTTAAACACAAACCGCTCAACCTGGAATTCAAACTCGAAACCTCTCCAAACACCAAGGCTTAAGTGCTTAAGCTATAGCTATGGACCATCGGGGCATCGCATTAAACTTATGCTACACTAAAGTGTTACTCGCAATACTAATGGCTGGATTAAAGCATTTGACTGATAACACTTGAAATGTATGAACAGTGAAGTAAAGCGCACTATGCCGTTCTTGTATTTTAATCTTGAATAATATACAATTTATACGTATTTAAAGAATATCGTTCAGCACAATTAGCTTATATTATAATTTAGTACAAGACTTATATAAAGTGGGAGAATAAAATCAAAAAAAGAAACTTAATTCTGTATAATTGATAAAGTAATAACATACTTGTATTTGTTACTGTTAATCGATATACAAAAGAATCTCTAATCTCCTTATCACATTTCAAGAAATTAAAGTTTAACATTAGATCTGACAAGTTATTGTTAAAAAACAAACATATCGACGCTGTCAGCACTCTGCTCTAACACTTCTGGTGGAGGAAATGAAGTCGTCTCCGTTCCAATTAGCGAGAGTTTGTTTTGCATTTCCCGTGCACCTCGACCAGGAGTCGATAATAAAGGTGGCACAATGCGGATCACGTCACGGCAGAATTATCTCGCTACGGCAGCGACGATCAATTACAGCGACGACCACGCGGGAAAACGATGGAACGCTTTTACTTAAGGAGCTTTTTATTTGTTGGTATCGTTTCTCTAGAAATACTATTTCCAGTTTGTCATTCGTTTCTGTTTTTTCATTTACTTGAATATATTTTGTTTTAAGCTTTACGAGAACTACTATTTGCTGGTACTGTGGTAAGACGTATAGTAACTGGTACATATAAACAGCGACAACAATTCATTAGGGCTGTAGTGTAACTATAGCGATCCAAATTCCGTTGTAACGGCGAACACACAATACGTATATAGAGAAAATTAACGGAAATTACAAATGTCGACGGAACACTTGATGCCGTATCGTCGTATTAATTAATTGAATAATCACAAGGGAAATTAAACTAAACTATAATTATTTGAATTACTTGTTTAGTAATACTTTGTAAGTACATGAATTATTTTTAGCGTTTGCACGCAGCATGGTAGGCAGAGGGAACCTAGTGTTAAGACACTTCGCCATTATGTGCCGAATTCTGGAGGCATTGTTTACTGAGTGGCGGAACTCAACGCATGATGACATTTATTTATTTCTAATAAGAAAATAGAAAATCACAAATATTAAAACCAACAAAACAAGTATACATCGCGAATGCTATA
The DNA here is from genome assembly GCA_021202915.1 of Heliconius himera. Lineage (NCBI taxonomy): Eukaryota > Metazoa > Arthropoda > Insecta > Lepidoptera > Nymphalidae > Heliconius > Heliconius himera. The sequence goes on along the minus strand of JAJHJA010000383.1, from coordinate 275,304 downwards.
TTTACAAAAGTGACAATAAAATAGGTGAGCACAACGAGCTACACAATAAAACGAAGACACTACCGAGATCGAGTTAGAACGAAATAATCTGGTGGAAACGTAGATCAATTTGGGGAGCGAGGAATTAGGGCTGCTGGTAAACCATCAAATTGGTGAAGATTTACGAGAGTGAACTCGAGAGAGGTACATTTTAATTGTTGATGCAGGTATTTGTAGGTATTTGTTTAGGCGAGCACTTTTTACCGGAATGTTAACAATGGACGAACAGTTGTTGCGTTTGTTTGTTTGCGCTGTTTCAATGGTGCTTGCATTTTTAAATTGCATACGCTACAATTATTTGTTACTTTAATAATAATGCATCAATACATTTTGTGTGTACTGTGTAATATTGTGTTTTTGTGGACGTGTATTATTATAGGGAATATTTTTAATTGTAACTGTACACAGTAGGCACTATGTGAGGAAACAATCTACATGTTCAATTCAGCGTCGGACTATAAAGCCGATGGTTGTGGGTTCGATTTTTAGACGAAGAATCAATTATTTGCATTTTACCGTTTAGGAAAGATAGAGTGCCGTGTTCTATTCTGCCACATAGAACAACGTCTCAAATTCAGAAAGAAAGCGGAGAAAGGAGTGTCAGGACACTAGGCTGTCTTCGCCTTCTGAGTTATTAGGTTTCTCGATAGAAAAATGCAAAAGGATATAAGAAAAATATATTGTATGAAATATATATAGGCATCTTCTTCATCTTAATCAACTCGCGCGCCCGGAGGCAACAAATGTTGCTATCTAATCCTACTTAATATATTGATTCGTTTCCTTATAATATTTCTCATATTTATTAACAATTTATCTTTTATTATATATTTTTTCGGTACAGAATCTTAAGTATTGGTATAATGTTAATTAATGTTATCTCTCCGACTTTCTAATAGATTCAAAATATGATATTACGTGTTAAATTGCAGAACCGGCGTTACCGTACTAAGATAATATCTTACATTATTTGAAAGAAAATGCAAATGTATAAACGTCAATTTTATAATACAAAAAAGTATGCTCATACAAAGAAAATTCGACGACTACAACGTAGATTTTTGATATGTCTATCACATCTATTAATAAAAAAAAACCTTACTTAAATATAAATGTTAATCCGAGTAGGGAATAAACCCACAAGTGTCGTGTGTACAGGAGGACATGATCCACTGAACCTACTACGCAACTTAGTTACAGATTTCATAAGTAGGCAGATCGAAATCTTATACTATATGGTACCAATATAGAGACAGTGTGTCGACGTAGCATTAGCGTAGCAGGCTCATAAAAAAAACTCGAGTGAGATTTTTTTGTAAGTTTGAGGTACGCGAGTAGTAGGTACTCGTAATTAATAAAATTAATTATACACTTTTCAAAATTTATTGTTAAAGGTGAACTTATTATTGAAGGTTTTCCTTCTACTCAAATGTGCTAATATATATTTTTTATTTACGGACCGCAGTACGTAAAATAACTAACTTGCGTCCACTCTTTAAAAAAAAAACAAGTTAAGTTCAATGAAATATCAAAATATCATTATAAAAATATTGTAAATTAATTTAATTTAAAATCGGCAGTCCCAGTGTATCAATTAAATTCTTGTTAGGAACTCGCTGCGGTGTGTGATATCTCCGTCGGCGGGCGGACGACCCAACGCGGATTAAATACGAAAACGCCGCGATTACTAAACGGAGCCGACCCTGCGGCGCCATTAAGAATTCAGCAAACGAATTGGGGACATCGAATCGACAAAATTGTGCTCGACTCATCTTTTCTTACATCGTGTATTTTCGTTCCCAAAAGTCGGATATTTTAATATTTTTTTCTCTACTCTAGGGAGTAGACCGCTGTTTTGATCTACGATTCGTAAAACACAGTTTTTTCTCCATAAATATTGAATATACTTCTTCATATTCTTTATATATCGGGGTGAAACTTTGCGAATCCATCTGACGATAATATACATATCTTTTATGAATGTGATTTTGCGTAGCTGTTTTGGGCGAGGGCAACGGACTCTTGAGATAGGGCTTTCAATCGTTTAATATTATGTTGACAGAGATATAACTCTCCCAATAAATATATTTTCATTGCAATAATAACGACAGATAGATATAAATTGGTGTGATTCCAAATTATCAACATGCGTTATAATTTGTTGAGTTTATATTCTAGGATCCTATTTAAAAAGACATATTTCTTGTAAATGATAACCACTCCATGAATTCATTCCATAGTCATGAGGTTTCAGTACTTACATTCCCTTGGGGCTTAAAACATTCATATTTAAAAATGCGTTACATGAAATACAAATTAAGACTGTAATTTACATAACTTTTCATCAGCTTCACGCTGTATCCCGCACACAGCAGGGTAGGCAGAGGGAACCTAGTGTTAAGACACTCTGTTCCCCACTTTCTGGAGGCATTACGTGTTGAGTGGCAGAACTCAACGCCGCGCTTTGCCTCGACACCAGAGCGAAGAAATGGAAATACAAATTTAAGTAAATATTTCATCTCCTCGAGTGGGGATCGAACGCACAACCAGTCGGTTTTACAGTCACACTTTGTGCCACTGCGCCACGACTGGCCTAGTTTAGTATTTTAAAATTATATAATAATATTAAATTATAATATATAAAATTATATTACTTATTAGTATTTTGTCAACAGAAACGTAATTTAAGAATAATAATGTAATTTTATTCATTTTTAGGGTTCCATACCTCGAAAGACAAAAATGGAACCCTTATAGGATCAGTTTATTGTCCGTCTGCCCGTCCATCTGTCAACATGGATGGGATCTTTTTCTCAGGCACCCATGGATAAAAAGTAAAAAAAGTATAATACTGAAATTTGTAACAAATACTCAAGTGTACTGTCCCTTGGAGCTGTGATAAAATTAAACTTCTAAGCCAACGCAATCAATAGATACCGCCGTTTATGCTGCAAATTTTCGAAACTCGCCAGGGAATCAAAACCGGCAGAGTACTTCCCGTGAACTCAGAATGTTGAAATTTAGTAAGTTAGCAACTGGTTAGTTTAAAAAAATATTATTTAGTAAGCAACGTCTTATAGCACAGATAAAGGAAAAATTGGGAAAAGTAAAAATTTATACGTATTTCATAGGAAAAAACATCACAAACTTATATTTGTAGTTCATTGTATACAAAAGTAGTGCATGCCGCTTACTTTAAGTTTGTTAACTTAAACAAGTTGTACATCCTTTTCCCAGTTGTTCACTTCACCGGTTTTTTATTTTAATCTGTGTTAATTATTTATTGATGCAAAATGTATTTAATTGTTACACATATTTTTAATTAGCAGCCATCATCATTATTAGAATTAACTATTATTTTTATTTCCTAATAAATTAACCTTGTAGTAATAAGTACTTATAACTAAGATAAAAAAACAACTATTGGTTGTATAATATAACTATAGGTTGTTTCCTTAAGACCCATATATACATACATGCTCATACATATACGTATATTTTTAATCTACTAATGCTCAATTTAATATGTTTTCATCACGTATGTTGTAAAATGAAAAAGAACATGTGAAAGGAAAAGAATATCTAATATCTCTATCATCATATACAAAAAGTAAAGAAAAAACTCCACTTTCTAAATAATATAGCTTCTCATTTGCTCTGTAGAAAGCCTTTAACATCTTCGTGTTGAGAACGAAGCTTCCTTTAAATGGAACGTTTAGATACTTCAAGATTTATTACAGGATTTATTTCATTGTCTTCGATCAAATTACCTTGAATACATAAAAATGATATTTTAGATGTAATATTATTTCCTTCTACACTTACTTTTTAGCAACAAAAAAAGTATAAAAATAAATATTTACCCTATACACCAACTTTCTCTTAGTATTAATACTAATAGATACATTGTCAGAACCATGTTCACATCACCACAAAGGTGATACTGGCACCTCGTAAACAACCAGTTTATCAAGCCTTTTAACCCACACCGCACTCTATTGACCCACCGCATATTAGGTCTTTGCCAATCGGGGTCAAGTGTCTTAATTGTCTACGGCCCTAGGATGTGTCAAGAAGCGGAGGTGCTCGCTACAAAGTGAATAATATACACTGTAATATCCAAGTTCGTATGGCTATAGCGTGTGTTTTTTTATGTAGAATATACTATGTCACTCATTTGAATGAATTACTTTCAATGCATTAATATTAAGTGATACTGTACTTAACATGAGTGAGGATAATGAACTGAACAAAGAAATGTCCAATTATAAAATGAAAATTAATTATTGTAATTGGTGTAACAGCTTTCAAATTAAAAAATGTAATATTTTTACTTCGATCATTAAAAAATCATTTCAGTATTGTAGACATGGCACGAGGTCTTAAACATATAAATTAATTAACACAAAATATATATTGATTAAATGCACTTGACACTAGTTTCTCTCTCTCTTTCTCTTTCTTTTCCATGATATACTCGTATAACGTAAACTAAAAATCTCCATTAATACATTTTCTGGAAATTGTCTTATTCTTTACGATATATTTTCTATCATAGCGACTCAACAGAACATAACAATGAATCATTTATCTTATTAGGAATAATATTGTTTCCCTTAGACGTCAATGATATAAAAAAATATTTAGTCATGTCACACACCATTACCCAAACAGTTATCCAAGCCGAGTCAAGGCTGTTTAAGCAGCGAACCATAATGTAATGAACGTCTATATCGGAACAAGGAAATTTGAACAAAGTTGTTCCATATTGGATGAAGATATAAACATGAGAATATTCGTTATTAAAATAAATTTTAATCATATAAAAATACGTGCCCCTTATATATATGACAGATAGTGGAACAAAATAGGGGAACTGTGGTTTATATTAGAAACATTTCATAATGCGAGAACCTAAGAATAGTTTTGCTCTGAACAATGGGTACCTAGGCAACTTTTGAATACAATATCACTACGGGTTCTGTGTGAATTATATATGTACGTTCTAATCATACCGTTACTGTCAACAGATATTTGAATAAAGACAATTTTACTAAATAGAAAGATAAATATAACACATTTTTAATATGTATCATTTATAATACACAACATAAAGAAGTTACCTTTATTGTTGTTTTGCTTTATTCAATTACTCGCACAAAGGCGGTAAAAAATTGCGCCTAAAGTTATTTCACTGGCACAATGCGAAAATTGGTAACAAAAACGACCTACATGATGTGGTGTCAACAAAGATAATATATATCGCGATATCGGGGTATCTACGGCGCTATTGTTGTCCCTAAACGCAGTCGTGATCCCGGGATCTCGGAATCGTCAACCCCGGACTCGTTTGTCCCGGGATATCCTTCGGCAAACATCAACGAAACCCGAGATTCACTAGGCCTTTACTCAAGAGCTTTGTTGAGTCGCCGCAGGGTATGAAAATATAAATAAATATATTATTCCTCCCCCGCTTATACTCGTCTTGTTTTTCATCGTAGCTTTGTTATTGCTTCATGTTGTGTCAGTTTTTTGTGAAATAATGAATTCTTGATTCTTTTTCGCGCTTCCTATTAACTTGGGTGTGTATTATTATATAAAAAAAATGATTGTAGTTGTTATATGTTAATCTGAGAAACAAAAAACATATTCATGGTTCTCTAACATAGATAGAGAAAATCAAATATTTTAATTAATTTACTCTAAATATTCTGCAAATTCTTGAAACGATTTTGCATTTTATTAGTAAAAGCGAAATATCGCGCTATAATTATTAATGCAGAAAATATCGATATAAACATAAGAAATATAAATTTGAACTGAAATTTATAACATTTTTATGAAAATATGCCAAGCACCATTGCGACTTTGTACCGTTACCAAATTGTATAGTAAGTAATATATAAAAGGTATTTTCCTAAAAGCATCTACTTACTTTGTTTATAAGCTCAAACCTGCGCGCCGTAGTTCACGATCGTTGCCATTACTTAGTGGATAGGACAAAGGGAACTTTACGGAAACATCAAATAAAAGAAGCATGCTGTTCCAGAGTTGCACCTCCAACTTTGACTCATGTTGACCTATCGATCGGGGAACTCAAACGATTTGCCTCAACTTCGATATTAGTTCGCGCGTGATAGATTCAACCCGGCCAGTTTGACAGTTACGATGGTGACAGATGACGCCTCATACCATAACGCGTCCGTAATTTGTCTTCGACTGAAAGACTTACCGATAAAACTGCTTTTCTTTGTTATTGAAATAGTTTAGCTCTATATTATATAGTAATCGTTGACACGAGTATGTATAATATTACGATATATATTCCTTATTATTTTAAAGCTACTGATCAATTATAAAAGATATACTTATAGCTGTATAGTAGAATATATAGCTCTTACGTTTGAATAAAGGCCAAAAACAAATAGAATAACATCCAGTGATGTATTTTCCAGGATCCAATTCCAAATGTCTACATAACATTAAGCTACACAGACAATTTCCTATTTTCTAATAACCTTGCCATAATAACAATCGATTTATAAAGAATGACTAAACACGCCCCATCTTGTTGTATAGAAATAATTACTTCAGCGTCCTGGCGAGGAGTTTTGCGGCAGTTTACTCTACAGGAAAGTGTTAAACGCCTTTAGTGTCATTCCAGTGATTAATTTGTGTCGGGCCTGTCGCGGTAATGGGCTAAAATAATTTAGTGGGCGACGCTGCTTTATTTATTATCAGGCTTTGAGCTTGTTGAGCTTTAGAAAATACCTCATCGTTAATCTATTAGATGGCAACATTCTAGCAAAGTGACATCACGATATTTCAATATACATCTTATTTAGCTTGTAATTACCTTAATTAATTTTGATTTTATGACATATTATGTTTGCGCGAAATAAAAAAGATTTTACGCATGTTTCGCGTCGGTTGTATTAGTGGCCACAGCAGGTGCAGTGCGTAGTTTGTTCTGTTATTTTCTACCAATTCCAGAGATATATCACGCTAATATGGAATCTAGCCCGGCAATTTGTCTAAGTTTTATCATTAAAATTACAAGGTATAGAGTGCGTAATATTTTTCTATACTATTCTGTTATCACAATTTTATTCCACTTTTACTACTTATAATAAAATCGTGTATTAAATTATTAATCTCTCTTGTTAGGTAAAACAAACATTTCAAAAGTAAGTTTTATCTGCAACGCTACCCCAATATTTAAAAGCAAGTCAACCGTCTGCGGCCAGGTTGTTTTATAATAATATAATAAATAAAGGTTTTCCTTTGCAAACTGTTCCGATTGACTTGTGGGAGGCATTTTGATTTTGGGCTCATAATGAATGTTCCCGACTGATAAACAACAAACTTGAGGTCGAATCAACATCACGCGAGCGAAGTTGGAAGTGAAAAGCCACTAGGAATACGATATAACTTGTCTGATTTCGTCGAAACTCGCCTAAATCCCTCGTCCGACTTGCGTTCAACTTTAGCAGATCGAAGGGGGAACAACAATGCCGCACTAAACAAAGGCTCTTTGATATACTTTGCAAATTACCAAGGAAGGCAAATAAAGATAATCCTTGTGTTTTTTACATTCAAATGAATGAGGACTAATTTTTAACACAGTTCAATCAATTTAAGACTGAGAGGGTTGATTATTGGTTTAACGAGAATTATAAAATTAAGTTGAACGAAAGCGAAAATTAAATTACTATTTAAAAATAAATTAGAAAAGTAAATAATGTAATGTATCAATAAAATTAGTCTTGTATGTATACAAATTTGTTTAAGACATAATACTAGATGACTAGTTTTGTTAGTTTTACAAAAAAATCCTGATTTTACTTATGAGATGAGACGTTAATTAATTATTATTTATATTCTAGTTTTCAGTCGAAACTGAAGCTGAACTTTCGGCTGTGGCATGGGCGTGTGAATCGAAAGGACCGGGCGGGCAGTGTCCACCCCAGAAATTTTATTAACAAAAAATTACTCCGAAAAATTAAGAAAGAAAAGATTTACACGGACATATCTGTAAAGCTAAAGTCTACGGACTCTTGTCAGGTTTGTTTCGCTTAAAACTGAAACTCCTATGATATGTTATATTATGTGGCATTTTGTACTCATTTAAGCATGAGAGTACAGTGTCTTTCAGCACGGCCGTAGATTGAGTAAATTATTATTGGAGAAAACCGCATGGCGGTAAAACGGACCAAAACCTTTTACTACTATTTATCATCATTTGCTTAAAAGAAAACAATATATAGTATAATCATAATAATAAATATAATCTGGTTACTAAATATACCAAATAAAGAAAATTACTATCAGAAAGTAAAGCATTAAACATTATATTTTTGTTACAAATAAGACGTTGAAAAGAAATGGCACCAAATTCCATCCTTTGCGTAGGTATTTCCTTTGTTACATGAGTGGTATTCGTGTCCTCGCCGATGAATAAAGGCCCTTAATCCCGTATTACATGAGCGATGACTGTAGAATCGAACGACATAAATAAATACTGTTTGGACTTATGGGATTTTCCCGTATCATCGATAAGTAATACGGTGGGTATTGTAGTCCATATTTCATGTATATATATATTTATATTGATATCATTTGCGTTTTCTTTTATAAATTATTTTAGTATTAAAATCATTTTAAAGACAATAATAAAACATAAAATATTATTAATAAAAAAAAATAAGTCATTTAATTTTACTTTCACTTCACCCACTTTCCAATACATTAGCAAGCTTTGTATAAAACTTATTTGTAACTACTTTAACTACAATAAAAGGTAACATTAAATATATTTAATTACGAAAAGCTATATAAATTAGGTTTATATAGTACATCAACCGCCGCTAGTAATTTGCCTCAGTAAAGAGTAAAGTATGATGTAATAAAACAAAATCGATATGCCATGGGATTGAACACCTGACGTGTCACCTAGCGACCGAGTACAAACATTGGTGAAACACGCCCAAATTGTTCCACAACGGCACGCAATGCTACAGAACATTAAAAGTAATTTTAATATTACTTTTAAATTATAGGCCGTTAAAAGACTTTGTTAATATTATGTTTGACGAATTAACTTTTATGTTATTACTAAGGAACGTGATTCGGAAAAGTATATTAAAAACATTTGAAAATTATGTAAGTACTTTTATAGAGGAAATTAGATATACCGTATGACGTGTATTTGACATATTTAGGTATATAATAAAAATTAACTGGAAAAAAACTTAAGATATCCTTGTTATTATCAGAATTGTATAAAATATATTTATTTTTTGTTGTTATTATCAGAATTGTATAAATTTAAATTATTTCTTGTAGACTCGACTTTTATGATAAAACTTTTTGATATTTATAATTCGAATATAGTACAGTTAAAAATTATAACATTAAAGATAATTTCATTCGATATTAAATAAAAAAAAATATTTAAAGTTTTTAATGTCTCTAAAATGTATAATACTAAAAACACCCAAATCAATCAATTAGTCTCACTATATCTATAAAATGGGACGTATCATGCTTAGGTCAGTTTCAACAAACATGCACAGTAAGGGATAGCTGTTAAAGTTTATTTGCTGAATCTTACGCAATTACGCTCGTCGTATCACAGCGTCACACCGCAAACTACGCACAATTATAAGGGACACATTAGGTGGACAAAGTTTACTCGTTCACATACACACCTACCATAAACTAGGATAAAAGTAACAAAACAAGTAGGTATAGTACCACAGTGCAGAATCAAATCTCAAGACAAATCGGAAACATAGAAGTCATGTCAGTCATAGCCTTTGGGTTGTCAGTTCACTTTATAGTGTGTAAATGGTGATGTTTGTGGTTATATATTTATTGAATTATATATATTTTATGTAATTATTAAAAATATAGAAAAAAAACAAAGATTTTATTATCATATGTTATCATTAAATTTTAAATTTAAACAACACAAGCGCAAAACACACATACTTTAATTTATTCGCTGAAAAAAACAATGATTAAAATATTGTTTCCGAGAAATATTGTTAAAGCTCTAATAACACTAATTCGTCATTTCCGAATCTTTCTTCGTTAAATCTTTTAGTTTCACGCTGTATCCCTAGCGGAGTAGTCAGAAAGAACGGAGTGCCAAGCGCTACCTCTTTTGTCCCGTCAACTGTCATCAACCTCTACAACATGCTTATTTCTGATTCAACACAGTAATTTCGAAAGAGAATCAAGAAAGAAATCGTATAAGCCAGGTTAAATACGCAGTTGCTAAATCATATGTAGATTATTGTAGAGAACACAAATCCTACATTGCTTATCAGGGAGATTGTGCGCGTCAACGTAATGCGTGTCTTGCTGGAGTACACAAGATTAGGTCGCACTAAGCTCGGTTGACAAGGGACATGCAAACCTGTCCATTTGCACTGAAATCTTACTTATTACAACTTTACAAGAGAAATCCCATTTATTAGCGTGATTAAAATCACCACCCAGAATGTTAGCTAATAGACTCGGACAACCCTAATTGCTCCACAGGTCGACCAAAATCAACGGGAGCAAAAATCTTTAGCTTACCGAAACGTAAACTTAACTTGCGAATAAATCACGAGGAAACTTCGTTTGAAACAGTGGACCGCAACGAGGAAAGTACGCTATTTTCATAAGAGGAAAAACAATAACTGGAGGCGTGGAACAAGGGCCGCTTTTAAGGCCCATAAATCAAAATACGAACAATATTTTCTGTATAACGCTAGACAAGCACTTTCACTACGACATTTTTTTGGGACTCGATGGGTTTAGTGTTTCGTTTACATTTTGCCACTGGCTTTCTTTTATTTCTTTATAGTATCTACTCCGTAATAAGTTCAGCACAGTATTGAAAGTAATGTTATCGGTAACGGTAACTTTGGCTTTCTTGTTTAATAATAATATAGTGAATATTATTAAGTAAATAAATACAATTTTTAATATCATCCTTGTGTTAAGTTATATAAATAGAAACTTAGTTTGTCTTTAAAGCTGCGGGAAGAAATAAAATAAGTATAAAGTGCCTTAAAATAACATCTTCCATCCCAGGCTAAACACTTATATCGTTAACTGCAATACACATGTGAACTCAGCGCTCTGAATCACTGTCTATCCTAAAATGTAGGTACAGTTAACTAAGTACTACGCTATGAGCCCGGCAATTTTGCTTTTAGGAAATTCAGTATAGCAGCGGATAGTGAAACCGATAATATAGTGTAAATCGATTAACAGGAATAGGAGAATGTTGCTAAATGCCGATAAGCCTTTAGAGAACATACTTTAAATTCGATGTATGTATTTGTTAAATGACGCTACCGTGTAATGTAGCAGAAAAATGTTTAAATTCTGTGGTACTTGTGGGTACTATGTAAATATTTAATTTGGCTGAATACATACACTGTAGGTTTTTAGGGTTCAGTACCTCAAAATGAAGAAAAACGGAATCCTTATATTATAATCCGTCTGTCAAGACCATGTTTCTCGAGATCGCGTTTAGATATAAGCTCAAATTGGTATCAAATATTCAGGCCTACGTACGGTCCCTTGGAGCACAGAAAAAATTTAGCTTCTAAATCAACGGAAAAAAGTAAAAAATACGAGCATAATAACCAATTATTCTTGAAGATATAACAGTATTCTTAACATAAGTCGTTTGTTGATATACAAATTATGTGATAACTATTTATTAATGCAAATTTAACACAAATAATTATAATAGTTATTTATCAATTAACTACTATCCATACTTTATGTCATCGTCATCCTTAATAATCCAGTCCTTGTTATGAAGTGATAAATTAGAAGCATTTTTGCTTTGAAGCTTTAAGAATTACCGATATGAATCGTTTAGAGGGCTTTCGTCTCTCTTTCTCACCTCAATTTAAGGATTAATTTTTGAGACGTTATCTCTTTTTGGGACCGATTTAAAGATGAAACATCAAACAGGTACCACCTATATCTATAAATAGAATAAGCGAGGATAGTATTTATACTTCATGTAAATATATTGCTATTAATTGCTATAAATTGACTGAGTACATTGGTGAGAACATACTTTATACATAAAATATGGATCATAATTAAAATGTATTAGTATTATCTTTAACAACATTTATTTATGTTGTTAGGTACGTTACGATGCTCATAGACGTACATACGAGTACGTGTGTACCACAATAGAAACAACATATACATGTATTATAAAATTCTATTTTTTTTTTACTTCAAACTGTATCCCGCACACAAAATGTTAGACAGATGGAACCTAGTGTTAAGAAACTTCGTTCTTCATTTTCTGCCTAATTCTGGAGGCATTGCTTTTGAGTGGCGGAACTCAGAGTGGCGGAACTCATCGCTGCGCTTTGGCTCGACACCAAATTAAAGAAATGAAAATATTTCATATTTCATTTCCTCGAGTGCTAACCAAACCAAAACCTGTCGTGTTCACAGTCACACGCCTGTGCCCCTGCGCTACGACTGGCCTCTTACATTATAACATAATATCATATCTACTGTAATATCAACATAAGAGCAAAAGGTACCAAGCCTTAACGATTCCTCTTCAAATCTTAGACAATTATGAGGCAGCGGTTATGGATAGCAGGGGTGTGCCGCCCTCTAGGAGCCTAGATAACGCAATTACAGTACCGTTATTAAGCGACAGCTATTATTCATTGCTAAGCCCTTGTATTCATCTGTAAGCTTGGAATTCCTGACGATATTTTCATTTGGGATTTGTGAAATCAGTTATTTATATTAATTAATTCAATGTTGCACTGCTTTGGGTGCGTAGGCTTGATGTCAGTAGCATTTTGCAGCATACAGATTTTATTGTCTTTTATATGTATGTATTACATTTAAATAATACCAAAAATTATTTTTACTGGCCCCCATATTAGTGTTAATTTAATAAAACAAACCGTGTAGTACTTTACATTTTGGAAACATTTTTTCAAAATTAAATAGTAATAATTTCACCACAACGAGGTTACAATAAATTATATTTTGTTTTAAAGTCAAATTGTTATTGGAATAAATATTAACCTCCGAGAGTAGGCAAATTCATTTGAATTAATAATGGTTAATTATTATGAAAGATAAATACTAAGATACAACGAAGCGAGCTGTTAAGGGAATTTCTGTTTATACTCTGTAAAGCTGAGAGAACAATAAAAACATGTGAAATAAGGTTAGGAACCGAGCAGAATGGATGTAATAAAGAAATAACTTCAGAGAAACGCGCTTTACGTGAATAATTTGGTGCTTTCGTCCTTGGTGCACACAATGGAAGTTACTGTTCCGAAGAGAATAAAAATATTCATATTTTTCCATTCGCGAACAAGGCAAAAGAGAATTCATAAATTTTAAAATGAAGATATGTTTGCTATTAGTTTCATGTTTTTTTTTTGTTTCGAACAAAACAGAAGTTAATATCGAATGATTTCACGAATTAATTGAAAACTAACAAATACTACGTCATATAAAATGTGAAACAATATATGATAAATAAAAAATAAAATTTGTTTACTTGCTTGTATTTTGCACGCACCGTACCCGAGGAAAGGGAAAGGTAAAAATCGTTAGCGTATTGTTAACTTGTAAATGTATCGCAGCTTGTTACAGATATCATCACGTGTACAATATATAATGAGGAATAACAGCCACGGCTCCTTTACAGTTGTTTATAAAAGACTACTACTACTAATGAATATATACACCATATTATAAGCAATTTCATATTTAGTACAGTTATGATGATTTTTACTATAATCATTTTATTGATTAGTAACATAGTAAGATAATGAGAGAGGCCGTCGTGGCGCAAGGCAACAAAGGTGTGACGCGAAGTTTGTGGGTCCGATTCATTCCCCCACTCGAAGGAATTCATTATTATTCATTATTATTTCCATATCTTCGTTCTGGCACCAAGGTTAAACCACTCAACACGCAATGCCTAAAAAAATACAGCAAAAAATGGGGAACGGAGTGTCTCAGCACTATGATCCCTCTGTCTACCATGGAGCTGGTTTTGATTTTAACGTATTAAGATATTTTATAAATAGTTACTGATAATATAAAAATTGTTTAATGCTACTATGTACATATTTAAATGTAATATGAAATTTTCTAGTTATAATTATAGGTACTAATATATATATATATATATATATATATATATATATATATATATATATATATATATATATATATATATATATATATATATATATATATATATATATATGCAGCTTAGTGACTAACGTATACAAATGAATTGACATCAAATAAAATATTTTTCCTATAGTTTAAAGTTGCAGCTGCAAACATTACAATAATAACAAATAAGCTCCTAATACCAATGTCGGCACCTATCGAAAGTAATGGAAGTCTAAATTAAAGTAGATGGAATTTACACGAGATAAATAGCTTATTCAACGTGAACTAAAGAGGCGTGTCTGTCTTTAAACGATATTACATAAATGACTGTCACTCAGTGCGCCGTAAGTCCACCTCAATCTGTCGGGAACAGTGTAATAGAATTGATGAAAGCGGTTGACCGCCTAGCTCCGGCTATAACCTGTCATCCCCCTGGCCGATACGCCACGATAAGGGTTAACGGGATTTCTTTACATTGTCGGATAAAATGATTATAACATTTAATTATAATTTATTAACTGCATTATTATACAAGCTGTAGTTTGGTTGTCAAAATTAAAATTTTACCAACTTCGTAACTTGGCGAACTAAAACTACATTGACGTCAGTCACCTCACTAAGTAAAATAAAGAAAACCAATTTCACTTGAGTAATGAAGCCAGAAATGTCAACGTTGAAGTTTCCGTAGAATAATATTGTTCGTGGAGATCACTTTTAAAATTGTTTTTGAGGATTAGTTTACGAGTACCTACCACAAATTTAAAACTCACTCGTACTAATTTGTTAAATTAATATATATATATATATATATATATATATATATATATATATATATATATATATATATATATATATATATATATATAATAAAAACATATGAAAAGTTGTATTTTATGTATAAAAATCAGGATATAAAACACTGCAGATGACAACAGAAAATAATATTCTTGAACTTAATTCTTAATATTGCATAAGAAAGAATAATCAAGTAATCGAAATCGCTAAAAAAAGCAGGTTTGTCAAAATAAAGCTAATACAGATCTAATTGGGCTGTCAAACGAGATTCGTTACAACAAGTTAGATTATGTTAGTTTAGAATTGTTTAAATGTACGAAGTTTGTACTATATAGATAGAGAAGTGTTGAAATTAAACAAAAACGAGCCGAGCATGAGGGTATCCGATTGATTGGTTTTCCTTTTTTTACCTAACGGTATAGACAGGTAGGTTACGGGCGTAATCCTCTTGTATTTTTACATTTCTATTTCGGTTCGTAAATTTTATTAAACGTTATTTTTCATTTTTCAGCTTTACAATAAAATATTTGAATGATTCTTGCGAACACCATTTTTTTTTTATTTTTACAGCTTCACGTTGTATCCCGCATACAGCAGGATAGGCGGAGGGGACCTAATGTTAAGACACTCCGTTCCCTACTTTCCGTTGAATTTTCGAGGCAATGCGTGTTGAATGCATGTTGTTGTTGCACGAAGGTAAACGAGCAGCGTTGACGCGGCTCTTTTACCTATATTTATAGCGAAGAATTGAAAATAATAATAGAATACAAATACATTTATTTATACTTAATAAGAAAACGTATAATAATTTGAACGAAGCAGAAATTGAACCCGCGCCTCTTTGGAACGTTTATTTATTTAAAAACAAAAATACTAAAAGTTGACAAACTAAATGAAAAAGAAAAGCGATCGGAACAATTCTGTATCTACACTGCCAGTTGGGGCAGTTAATTGTTTGCGGGTCGGGCCGTGGAGGGAAGCACAACTAACATCACTACGCGAGTTAACTCCTATAAATACAGTTCATAAACCTTTGTTCATCAGGGTAAGGGAATTGACAGGTTGCTACGACGAACGACCAAGGTTACGGGAATCGCGTAATAAACTGTTTTTTCTTATTATAATTTATTTGTATAATAATTTGTATAGATAGGTACCTTTATTTTAGCACGTCACTGATATATAGATATTAACTATAACTTATCAGCAGTTTTGAATAGTTCATTATCATTTATATAATATTAACTTTGTGACTTAAATGTCTTACTGGTCTGGTGGTGGTTATTTACATTATAACGATCATCGCTGCGGTGCTTACCTGGAACAAAAAAAGAATAATTAGTATTTATTTTTACAGAATTCAAATTCAATATTACGGATATTTTCATAACTAAACAAATTCATCAATCAAAATCAGCTAATCATTTAAACCTTGTGTTACAATCAAAATGTGTAAAATATATTAGACTAACCAAAGCAGTTACCAAATAAGTTAATGAGAAAAAATATTCAATTTAAATGTTTAGTGTACAATAATGATGTAAGTATCCAACAACATAATCAAAAGTGTTGTGAAAAAGATACAAAACACTCAATAGTTTCGTATTTCCAATATCATGATCCCCAGTGAACAGTGTGTCAGTTGATTGGACATGTGACAACGGGCTCGGCGAGAGTGGATTGATTCCATCCCCCTACCCTTTACCCCCCCCCCTGCCTCATCTCCGCGAATTCCACAACAAATGTGATTACCGGAGTAACTGGAATAACTATTCCTTGCGGTTGTTTTCTCGTTATACTACTGTTAAAACGCCTTGTGTTATATGAATAATTTTAAATAAACTTTGCCTGGCAGTCACTTTTGCTTAAACATATAGTTATTTATTTACATATTTTCCATTTATAATCATATTTTTTTTTTGATAAATGCCAATATTTTAATTGTATTATTCTATTATTTGTCATAGTATTATTGTCTTTTAACGTTTGAGATAGTTTAAAGGCCTTGTATCTTTGCTGTCAGGATAAGATAATATTTAGATTTAAAGTTCGTTCAAAAACAGCGCATTCATACGTCACCTGTGACACAAATCGTTTTGCGCAACAAAAGCGAACCGTAAATCACCAATCATTTTACGGAATGGCAATACAGGGGCATCCATATTTCACTCGTTCGCGTTTCCTGCGTAGACGTATGAGAAAATATTTGGCGAGTCAAGTTGAACGCGGACATTTTGTAAATGTTCCCAGAAAGCCGCATTGACGCGGGACGACCGGAGGATTCTTCCAGATTATTTATTATGTTAGTGACATGGGTGTTGTAATTCCCCTAACACAATTTGAGCTCTATCAAGCGATGGATTAAAATAGATTGACCTATTGCTGGATCACTGTCCCATATTATAATGTTATTATAGACTGATGGAGATGGCCCGCCTGATCATAATTAGATTAGATAAATATAGAAATATGTCTTAAAATATATACATTATATACAAAAGAAATTACCTTCTATTATTACAATAAAAATCCTTATTATTTCTCTTTTGTGATATTTTTTGTATACGACATAACATTGAGCTTTCATTTCCTATAATATATTAATTTATTTAATAGGTATGTTCGGTAGTTGTGAATTCAATATAAATAAAAAATATATTATAGGATAACGTTTAATTAACTATCTCTCATACAAGTAGATTTTCATGTAGAGTAGTTTCATGTAGAAATATTTTCATTAAAATATTTTAATATTTTTTATTTAATATTTCTTAAACATCGTTGACTGATTATTTTTATAAATGTACATACAGTTTAATATATCATAACATACACTACAGCAAATTGGTAAAAAATTTACAAACTTTCAGTAAAAAAATTTAAAGCCTGTTATTCAATGGCTGTAAGCCAGCGAACAGACGCAGTGCACCGACCATTTTATTAATAACGGCTGATCGTAATATAATAAATTACGGTTATAATCATGGATGATACCAATTTTGTGTATAGTAAGTAGGTACTTAATGAACTTTAGATTTATATCAAATCTCTAACGATGGCGTCTGATTGTAAAGACGGTGCTCGCGGGTTCGATCTCCACATGGAGAAATGTATTATTTTAGTTTCCTCACTTTGGCTAGATTAATCTCATCTGAGGTCCGCTACTCAATAGATAACAGATTGTCTTGTCACTATTATATTTATATTTTCTTATTTTGATATAAAAAATGTTATATATTATCTATAAACATAATTAAAATTGAAGTATCTGTCTGTGATTTCAAAGTAACCGTGTTTTTTCAAGTGCATATAGTTAGAGGTGGTTGTGAGGAGAACGGAATTCCCACGGGATCTACGTCTGTCGTGCACGCGTACGTAGGCAGAGTAGGTGGTAGCCTACCTATGCAAACAGATATGAAATATCTAATCATTATCTATTAAATACGATAGTTTCTGCGAATAAATTCAAATAAAATCCCAAAAAAATTAAATTAAGATTTATTAAGTGTATTACAGTATAGATAACCGTACTAAAATAATTATCAACCAATTTTCCCAAAATACAAAAAATAATATTAAATAAACATTTATATAGTTCAAATGGGTGAAGCCGCGTGGCCGTTAGAATTTAATTATTTAAATAAAATGTCAAATATCAATTTGACTGTACGTAGTTGAAAAATATTTTATGAATTTAAAACATACATAATGAAGGCCTCATTATTAGTGAGTTTCAGTCAGCAGAAGTTCAGTTCAGAGGCATACGACTCTAGACTAGGGCACCTTTGAGTCGCACGAAGGCTCTCACCGACGCGTCGCACCTCGCCGACAATATTCAAAAAGGGGCTCCCCACACACCCCGGGTGTAATGACGCTTACTTCATAAACGATTTCGTTGAATTTTATTGGAAACGTTGCAATTTCCGTCACGTTGTGCTCTCTCGTATTGTTCGTAATTGAAATGCCTACCGCGACGTGACGTGACGTGACGTGACGTGTGCGGTGGATCGTTGCATCTTAATTCCATTGTTAGGTGTTCTATTTGTGATGGTAATAGTAATTGAATATCGAAAGGTTGCGCAATTATTCAGAAAGCCACCCCCCATACATATTGATTCTCGGAGCTACAGTATTTATTTTGTACATTTCTCTCGACTTCCTAATTAGAAAATATGGTCGTCCTGGCAACACTTATCGGAGTGACCACACGCTCGGTGTGTTTACTTGGGGTTGTTGTCTTAATGGAGCGAGAATGTTTTGCGAAATTCTCTTCTAAATTGGCAATCACGGTATGCAAGCTCTGCTTTTATTGCTTAGTAAAAATGGTACCGATATTTGTCCGTTGTTTTTTCAGTCTTGTTATCATTGTAAATATTCAAGGTACATACACTGATGCGGTTGGATTTTGAACTGCTTCAAACAAAACTCGATATCAAGTCATATATATATACATGACAGTTTATAAAAATATGTAAATTAAATTTTATAAGTCAGTTTTCGATATAATTATAATATATTATCATATTTCAAAATATTTAAAAAAATGTGCGGAACAGAGAGGTACCCTATTCATTTTAGTTTTAAACGCATTTATTAAGAGGATATAAAATGTAAGAACGGAACGGTAAGGTCTGACTATACAAGTCACGGCTATGAGTTCGACTCCCATTCGGGTAAACAGACAAGTAAAAAGACAAATTGCGGCGTTGGGTTTCGCCGCTCTATATACAATGTCTTGGAAATCATACGGTTTCAAGGGCGTGTCTTTACAGTAGGTTCCTTCTGATTACTCTGTTAAATGTGACACACAGCGTTATGATAAATAAAAAAAATGTAATGGCAAATGTTTTCGTTACATTTTCGTTTGCCATTAAGTAAGCCAACATTTTCGTTTATCCGTCTAACACATATACCTAATATTGAGACAAACACTGAATACACAAAAGTAAATATACACATATAGATAGATAGATAGATAGTTAGATGGATAGATAGATAGATAGATATTTTACAAGATTATATATTTCCTATCCAGCCTGGTTCTACTAAAACCTATCAAGCATCTTGATAGATTTCGATACTTCATTAAGCACGTACTAATAGCGAAAGTTACTGAAGCAGTAAATGTCTCGTCGCCACACCGCATACGACCAAAGTAATTTATTATAAAGTTGTCGTTTTTAATTAACTTTCGTACATATTTTTAAACCGCTTTAATTACTGTTACTTTACGCTCAAATAGTACACATGTATATGCATAATTGTAAATTAATAGAGAAAATATGATATATTTTTAATTATATCTGCACTTTCCCAAATTCAAATTTACTTATAAGAAGATTGGTTTTAAAATGTATTCCTTAACTAATAACATTTACAGTATTATCTCAAAAGATCAAACAAACAAGCGCAACTAAGATAATAACAGACACCAAATCCGTGGCGAATATAAGCCGAACACGTCGGAGACAAACGGCTCGACTCAACATTTACGATACACCCTTATTCCCAAGAGCACCCACTCGATCTCATTGTCTCAGCTGGTCTTGATACTATAAATAGTTATATTATAATAGGAAAATAAAAATCACTGTTCGTTGTTACTAATAAAGTAAACCGCTAAAAATATTTGACATATTACATAATTATAATATAATTACGATGTCTTTGTAATGGGTATTAAGATAGTTTTCTTCGACAATCAAAATAGTAGTCTGTATAAATATTTATACAGACTCAACACGCAATGCCTCCAGAATTCGGCAGAAAGTGGGGAACGGAGTGTCTTAACACTAGGTTCCCTCTGCCTACCCTGCTGTGTACGGCGTGAAGCGGGTAAATTTATACATCCATTAATGTTTACACAATTATTTTAAAGCCTACAAGCAAACGTTGTCCAGGAGTAGAACATGTTATCATAAACGTAAGACGAAAGACAAGACAAAGCTGCAAAATCTAATAATGTCTTTAGGCTTGTATAAAAATATAATATATAGCCTTCAATACCAAAATTCCTGTCCATACTACACCGAAGAAGTTGGCAGTAAAAGAATCCGCAAGAAAGTTCCAATGATCGCACACTACGACTTCGGCAATGCGAAAACCAACAAAGTGTTTACACACACATAGTTACGTTGCCATGGTTACCGGGCTGATCTCCTGGGAGTGAGCAATAACTCGCGCCTGGTTAATAGGATGTCACCAAAATTAGGGAAGGCACCCGTTCCCAGCACTGGTTGATTACATGCTGAGAAATGCGGAAAATTACTGAAATGCTCAATGACACTGTTTCCTTTACAGAGAACTCTATAAATATTTACTTTTCTGCGCCATAAAACAAAGTTTGTTGCTATACAAAGTTTGAATTAACGACCTAAGTGTAAACACATGTTACTCTAAAAGCATTTTATACTCATTCATACAAATTACAAACTGTTTTGTGCTAGATATTTTTTATCTTTAACTAAAATAGTTAAACAAGTATACGACGCCTGTGAAAAAAATAAAGCAATACCGCATATTGACGGCAAGCATTCTTAAAAAAAAATGTTATTTAAGAACTTTCCTGTCATTATTTTATTATAATATTTATCTTTAATATTATGTAAAAACAGATTTTCATACACACCAAATTGTTTACAATATTTTTCCTTGTTTGTTCCTCTGAAAATATTTCCGCATTGTTCGAGGAAAACTTACAAGTTTAATGCGATTAGCTAAAAGAGAAAATACTGAATAAAATTAGACAACTACATTTCTTATATAATTTATAGCTCCGGATGGGACAACTTAATGTCGTTAAAAAAATGCAAAAAGAATGATTGAGTTTGCTCTGAGAGACTTCGGTTTGAAGAACATGATATATACTTAAAAGCTTTTTGTAAAATTGCGCGACGAGTGCCTTCCACCCATGCATATGTATCATAAATACAGTAAGATGATTTTAATCAAATGTCAGTTTGTTATAGAATTTATATTATTCTACAACTATTTCCTATAATAATAACAATAATATGTTTTGTGCTACTGATACTGATAGTAACTTGACATTTTTCTAGATCGAGTTTAATTTTATTAACACTCGAGATGAGAAACGCTTAGTTATTTATTAATAACTTTCGATAGATACGTTTTATTTTATTTTGTATAATTGATTCAAAAACTCTAATTAATATTAGATTTTTCCATTTACAAGAACAAATGAAAAAATCCAAACGGAATAAGCGCACAATAATAGTGTTTTAAATTGGAAATAACATTTTATATCAATTTAAGTAAGTGACGATACTAAATTGTAGCTGTATCTTAGCGAGGAAATATACCGTTTCGAGGACGACGTTAATACATTTTCGTTCCTATTGAGAGCGAAGATGGATTAATTTCAGCGAGTCAAGATCCGTCTTTGGCAGTCGCTTTCAGAATTTGAGCCATCGCATTGCAAGAACACTACTTTGCTTCAGTTTAAGACTAAGTTTCAATTGAAACTTGCCTTGAGAAGGGATACAGACACAGGCGCTTTGATGAGGCTCGGTGGATGAGTTATGTTCAGTTGATATAATTAACAGCAGCTAAACGAATTTAGGGAAATATTTTAATTGTTATTAAGCTGTTTTCATCTCCGCGGTATTGCAAAGTGAATGGCAGAGGACCTGGTGGTATTTTGTCTCTGTTTCATATAATTTATAGACATCAATATTATCTATTATTAGAAAACTGTTTATGAAATTTAAAACTGTTAAATACATGACGTTACGAAATATTGTTTTACATCTAACTATTAAAATGGGGTTTGGTAAAAATAAGTTGTAAATAGAAAAGTATATAGATCATTCAAGTTTCTATAGAGTTGGGTTGAACCCTTTATTGATTCTTATGGAAAAGTGTTTTATGGCGTGTTTCCTCTCAACTTTCGCTCGGAACAGGAAGGAAGGGTGCCTTCCTTTAATAACGAGAAAAATAGCATCATCAGTAAACGTAACACGCTTATCCAACCATGTCAGTATCTTTGATATTTTTTGGATCTACGTTGGTAAATACTTCAAATTTTTGTACAAATAGTGTTATAACAATTTATTTCTCACGTTTCACTGACTCTTTCTTTATCTTGTCCAACAAATTTTGGCGTAAAGAATTATATATAACATGTGTTCCTTTGAGTCTAAGGCAGCTCTTAAAAACTTCCTTCACCTGTTGAGAAAAAAATCTTTAGTGACGTGGAGGTAGCGAGACTCGTCATGAAAAGCACTTGAGCCTGGGTCGCGTGCTAACAATGTGCCCGCCCCTCACCCTTTGACCTGCTCGACGCTTTGTCGTGAGGGCAGATGAGATGACATCCCAGTATAAGCACACATCATATATCTCCGTGGAAAGAATACTTCGATGTACGGTCAGTGGTATTGGTACACGATGATACAATTTTATATTTTATTTGACATCTGCTCTGAGCTAAGAGTCAGATTTGCCTTTGTAGTTATTATGATTTTTATTGGTATTTGTTAATAAACACAGAATAATAGTTTTGAATACGCAAACTAGAAAACGAACGACCATTCACAGTAATCATATAGGCTCTTGAACTATTTACATACAAATAAATATACTATTTTCACACTTAAACTTCTGAGAAAGTAACAGAGGCCAGTCGCTACACGTCATGGGTTCGAAGCTCATTCGAGGAAATATTGAGTATTTTAATTTTTTCGCTCTGGTGAGGCGGAAAAGCGGCGTTAAGTTCTGCTATTCGTTCTTCTATTCAAGACACAATGCCTCCAGGATTCTATAAAAGTGAAAAACGAAAATGTCTTAACATTAGGATTCCATTCCTCTGTCTTCCCTACTATGTGCGGGATACAGCGTGAATGTACAAACAAATAAAAAAAAAAGTAACTTTACTACAGCGTAGACATTCTACGATCACTAAAGTGAAACACAAGTCAAGTGATGTATACGGCTAGAGATCTGTGTGTAGTGATGTGCTTAGTGTTTCCTGCTCACACGTGTTCACTAGAGGGGTCGCTTTACGTAACTCTTTGCTCGCGAACTCTTTGTTTCGGGGTGTGCATGTGGTATATTGTTAATTATCTTATAGTAAGTAAGCCTTAGCTGTACTGCAGTGCGTCGTGCTACGTTATATTTACTGACGATGACAGACATCGTGAGCTCCAGACGCTTATAGGTAAATATTTGTGTTTAAACAATAAGGGGGAAGTATAAAAATATACAAAATAGCTTCAGTAACTACTTATATACCTAATATACATAGGTTAGAAAATTCTATTCAACATGATTACAACATGGAGAAGTTCTCCGGTTGTCTAAGGGTTATCCCTTTGTAAAGGTACGGCTACGTAGCAAATCGTAGTAACAACTAATAAATTACATTGATATTAAATATTTATAGATTTATCTTATGAATATTAAAGTGGCTGTCCAACAGAAACTAGACAAATAGTAACATCCAGTACTAAATAGTAACATAACCATATATTATATTATCATATAATTTATTATTAAATTTATTAAGTAGGTACCTATATAATTTTGTTGAAGAAACTTTCTCAATGTTTATGCATAACATATTTGTATTATTTAATTAAGAAGGTATAATGTCTGATAATTTTTATTCCAACGAATTTAATTACGAAAATTTCGTAATGTTTTGAACATCACTTAACAACTCTCAAGTATAAAGTCGGCTTAATAATCTAAGGAAAAGGTCAAAAGTTTCATGTTTTCCTTGTTAAGCTTCGGGACTTCGAAAAAGTAATTTTACTTAGAGAATCATGTTTTGACGTAGCGGCCTCCACTAATGTATTATCTTGCGTTATGGTACAAGATTGAATAACAACTTTAATACTTGTTATTTGTTAGAAATGTAATACTCAGTTGGAGCGCAATAATTGAGTAGACTTTTAAAGAAGACAAAAACACAATATACACAAGTAGTTTGGCCTAATCTACTAATTGTAATATTTCTTTATTTATAATACATATTTCTTAAATATATTTCGTTTCATATTAAAAAATATAGAGGTAAATGTGTGCAGGTAAAAAATCGTGCGTCGACAGCCAGCGGCGGGCTTGGATAGCAAACAACGTAAATATTTATAGAAACTTTTAATTTACGTCCATTTTATGTACTCTAGTATCAGAGCAACTGTACAGTTTTCAATAAAACACGCACAAATATTTAAAAAGCAATAAAACAGTTTTGTTGTATTATTATTGAAAGTAAATATTTTTGCCTCGCGTTAAATTGGAAGCTAGTAATTTCCATTAGAGTCAATCTATTTCTATTAGTCGTTCGGAAAACTATTTTAATACGTAATGCTTTTTTATATATCTACTAGTGGGCGCGCGCGGCATCGCCCGCGGGGTGAATTCTAAAAAAAACACGAAACACGTATTAAATAAAATATTTTTAACAGTCTGAATTATTTTTTTTATAAAAATCGATGGTAATTTAAAGTTTTTACCATACAAACTTTCATTGTATTTCATATTTGCACCCTTAGGGCGTGAATTCTAAGAAACCATGAAACACGTGTTCAATGAAATGTTTTTAAGAGTCTGAATTTAAAATTTTATAAAAATCGGTGCCGATTTTAAAAAAAACCATACAAACTTTCAACCCCTATTTCACCCCTTTAGGGTTCAAATTTTTCAAAATCCCTTCTTAGTGGATGTCCAGATTATAAAAATAAACATTTGTCCAAATTTCACGTTACTACGCACATCGGTTACGGCTGTGCGTGCGTTTTACCTCAGTCAGTCAGGTACAAGTCCTTTTATATATAAAAGTATTACGTTAAATGTCCATTTTATATTTCATTTAATCAGCACTATCTATTTTGTACTAGTCACTTTCCACGTGCCCTGCAACCGACGTAGGCGGATAGACGGATAGACGATATCCTGTAGGCTTATTGGAATTTTTTCCAATAATTCATTACCCCCATGATAAATGTGCCCCACCGCGTGCCTATTGAAATCGAGCCCTTTTTACTCCAACGGTGATACGCAAAAACGGGTTAAAAGGGACCGGGGTAGCGGATGATATATTAATCAGCCTTGGGTTGTCCCCGCTCACTCGGATGCCTATTGAAGTATTGTCGTCTGACTCGCGTCATTATGTGTACGACGTGAATGACGGAATTGCAGCCTGAATGTTTTGCGGAATCAAATGTTTTAGTTAAATATGTACACATTTCTTACAAAATTTTTACTTGAAGATAAGATATTTTTATTTGAAAATTGAAAATCATGTAGACATACCCTATATATATAGGCTCGATATAGTCTGTATATTATATGTATAGTCTCTCTATTTATTATGAAATGTATACGAAATATAACCGATTTTTTTCCGCAACTCAAAACAGATTAATACATACATATAAATAAGTACACAGGCAGCGTTAACTATGAAAGTTCATTGTCATAATAGCTCAGACAAACATGCATATAATATTATCATTAAGCAAATCTCACAAAGCGTAATTGTTACATTTTAGCGTTAGTTTGCGTCCACCAGTTCATCGTGACACTAACACAAATAATAACTTCGAATTTACTTTACTGAACAAATTCATACTTGACTGTTTTGCGGAATAAATAAATACTCCTTGGATTATAGTTGAATTCTTATAATATATGTAGTGTAGAGCGTGTTGATATTGTACGTATAATAAAATAATTAAATATTAGTAACTATAATAATTAAATATAAAAATTAAATATTAGTAACTATAACATAGAATTCTACATATTTTATCTCAACATTTATTTCTATAAAAAGGCTAGTTGTGCAGGGGGTTCACTAGCGCGTGAATGCGGGTCGACGCGACAGGTCGTGGCGTCGATTCCCACTCAAAGAAATGAAATATTTAATATTTTTATTTCTTCGTACTCTTGTCGAGGCAAAGCGAGGCGTTGAGTTTTGACAATCAACACACCATGCCTCCAGTATTCGGCAAAAAGAGGGGAGCGGACTGTTTTAATCCTAGGATGCCTCTGCGTACCCTGCTACATGCGGGACACAGCGTGAAACCGAAAAAAACAAACACTCGATTCCATAAAGAAAGTGCAAAAATACAGTTTAAATAAACGAAAGCGCAAAGTCAACCCATCGACAGTTTGCTTACAAAATAACGCAACGCCATAACCGTAGCATACAAACGGCGCTGTCTATGAGATGCGGGCGCGGCGGGCGCAGCGGGCGCGTATAAATCAGGGCGCAATGCACAAAAGTGCGGCGCGCGCGGAATCACCGGGCGCACGTCAACTGCATGTCGGCTGTCGACGCACGCCGATATGTGATAGTGGCCGTGACAAACGAACGTCGAAGCTTGGATAGCGAAATGCCACACATTTAAGTTTTTTTAGTTTTTTAGTTCTGCAGAATTGAAACAATATAAATTCCGGTTGGTTTAGTTGATAAATTGGTGTAAGATCAAAATGTAAGTTTCAATTTTTGTGTGAGATTACATTTATAAAAGCAAACAGATGTTAATTAAATGATACTTTGGTATTTTAATTATGGATAAGCAGTAAAGTAGGAGAACTTAAATCGGCATATCTATGTATATTAGAAACATAATATTTGTTATTAACACTGCTCTACATTTATGTTCTTAAGAAAAATCCGTTGTATTATTTTTATAATTCTCAGAATTTCCGTTTTGGACGAAATATATTTTCGTCCAAATTTATTGTGAAAGTCGATCGTATACCAATTGCATAACTCGATAGCGCATAGTTACATAAGGTGATTACATTACATTTTTATAATATAGCTAATACCTAAGGCTTTACATACGTAATTTACAGAAATTTATGTGTTCTTCTATAAACACAGACATTTATCAGCTTTCTTATAAAGAAGTGCCTATAACAATTGGGTTTCATTAAAATTATTTAGGTGATTAAAACTTAAATATATGTAAGTTTAATGGAATGTCATATAATTTTACTCATATATTATAAGTAAAGGATACATTTAAAAAAAATTGGATTATATTTTGGCTTTGTCAAAGAAGATCCGTGCCCAAATAATATAAAAGGAAATATGAAATAGAAAAACTATTGTTTCAACTTCAAATATAGTTAAATTATAAACATATACCTATATAATAGTGTAGAATTTTATTTTAAGTATAGACGCATGATATAATATAACTCTACATGCAACACAAGCGCTTCAATTACATGAGAAC
Source organism: Heliconius himera (assembly GCA_021202915.1). Lineage (NCBI taxonomy): Eukaryota > Metazoa > Arthropoda > Insecta > Lepidoptera > Nymphalidae > Heliconius > Heliconius himera. Next base: position 247,060 of record JAJHJA010000383.1, on the reverse strand, counting down.
GTATTAGCAAGTCGCGCAAATGCGAGCAACGCGTGCCAACAGTTCATTGCACCAGCTTTGATTTCTACATATTTTTAATAGTCAGCGTCAAAATATAGTTAGATATTATATATTTATAAAAGAAATATAAATTATATTTATAAATAATTATAGCTTAAAGGTGATTTAGAGTAATTAATACTGGACCTGCCAAAAACTACAATTGGGCTTAGATTTTTCAATTTGATTCTTAAAAATTGCCTTCTAGAAACTTAAACATTTTCATTTGAATAGATATAAACATTACTTTATATAATATCCAAATAAGCACAGTAAAAACCTAAAAACAGAGTGATATACTTCCTAAGGATATTTCTATCTACATTACGAGAAAGAAAAATAATCAAATAACGTAAAGCAAAAATATATATTTATAAATTAAATATAAATCAAACTTACGCAACCCTATAAATTTTATATAGAGAGCCAATCAATTAAATTTTCAACACCATTAACTCATTGTTTGTCATTCTAAAGATGACAATTTATCTTTGGCGCATCGGTATCTGACAGTTCGGTATTCGAATCGTTAAGAATCGAACGGTTACAATAGTCTGTTTAAAGACTAGAATAACTCGAGAATCCATAAATTACTGATAGAGTAGTCTATGTTAACTTAATCATTTTACGTACTTATCGATTTACGTTGTAATTTGTATATTGCCGATTATATTATATTAGCAAATGGGACAACTTAATAAAATTGCTCAAGTAAGTATAGCTAAGGTAAATTTGATCTACTTTGTAATCGAATTCAAATAGGTTAAAATAATGAGCGCGCGGTCCAAAATCGATTTGGTGGATATCTCGGGTACACTGTCGAATGGAAATTACAATTTATGGGAAAGAGGGGTGTGGTGAAGATTTTCCCTCTAATATAAAATGTTTTATGAGCTTTTTGTTTGTATTGTATGTATGTCAAATTATAACTATATATAATAGAAGATTGGCTTAATAATAGAATTAAATACTTTTAAAGTCATAAAAAATACGCTAGTAGCGAATATATCAAAATGAATACTGATTAATTTGAATTTATTATGAAGATATTTCTATTTAATAACATAGATTCGTCTGATACAAGGTTGTCTGACGGAATATCAATAAAATTACGTAAAAAAACTAAAATAAATGGCGACGGTTAAAAATTGCGCGGGCATATAATCATCATCGACATAATTCTGTCATCGGGATGCGGGACCGCGAATAAATAGACGCCGTCACACTCCAGAAATTTCCGTCACACAAAACAAGGCCCAATTTATAATTTAATTAAAGCGCTTTCATTATAGCCGTATACTGTAGAAGATAAAGATATTTATTTACCATCGTTTATACACTTTAGGTAGAGAATTACAGATTTCTTTCCGAATAACAAAAGATAATACCATAAAAATTTTCTATCAACATAAACTGAACTATAAAAATAAGTATACATAGAAAACAATTATAAATTTCTAGTTCGATTTCCCAAATATTATTTATTATTATTTTCATTTCGTCGGTACTGGTCACTCAAGGCAAAAGGCGGAGTTGAGTTCCGTCACGTAACACGGCGGAAAGTTCCACTCGGCACTAGCCAGAGCCTACCCTGCTCTATGCATGGTACAGACCGAAGCTGAAAAAAGAACTATAATTTCAAATAAGTTCTTTGCTATAATAATAGATAAGTAGATACCTATAGTAATCGATTTGAACTCATAACAGTACTCTTAGTTCTAAGATATCGTTAACGTGATGTACGTAGCGCGAACATTCTATAGTTATTTAGCGCACAACGAAGTATTTATGACTTCCTGTGTCGTCGGCGTTAGTGGTGATGAAAATGTACCAAAATCTATTAAATTTCTAATCTGGAAACATTCTATAAATAAAAATTAACTTTTTATAACATAATTCGAGAAAACCTTTGAATTAATAATTATTACAGCTTAATACTATATGATGTCATTACCAGTTATATGCTTAAAAAGGTAACCAATTGGAATCCTGGATTATATATTATTATTTATTATTATTGTATTGGCCTTGTTACACAGATTATAAAAAAACTGTAGGTACAACTTTAATTTTTTTGTCAATGATAGCCAAACAAAACTTAGTATAGTTGAGTAATTGCTCAAATACACTACAAAATACAAATTAATAACCGAATCTGTCCTGCACATCAAAGAAATGACTTTAGTTTTATTTATAAGTACATGTAATTTTTATCCGGCAAAAAAATAAATAATACTTTAAATGCCTTGTATATAAAACTACTTTAATACGAAACATGACAATCACAAGGCAGTCTATACAACTGGAAGTCGGGTTACATCGTAACTTTAACATAACCAGCAAAAAGAAAGTAAGAAAAGAAGCTTGCTTAGATCAAATTTCCCGTTATTTTTGACAATATTATGTTATACATATGTATATAATTTTGATATTTTAGAAATAAAGCCAATGTCACTTATTAATTTTGTTGACTTGAAATAGGCATAAGATATTTGTCTGTGACAGAATATAATTTCGTATAATTTTACTAACAAAGCTATAATCGCGTGCTGTTAAAGTCGCATAGGTATAATAAAGTGTAACTACATATAAACGTAGACGCGTCGGTGAATCATGCGCTCCATCATGTCACGTTACGACCTCGAATATTACAGCTAGACATGTACCTACATTTTTAGAATAGTATAATATCGATAAAATATTGAAATAAAAAATAATGAGCGTTTTTTCCTCGCTTTTTGAAAACTTGCGAGCATATACCAAAATATTATTATATCGTAGTTATTTTAATACAAATCAATGGAGAAATGGAGGTTAACAGTTAAATGTAACACACATTTTTTATTACATAAAATGAATTTATGGGTAATGTTATCCATAAACTTTAATAGTACTTATATTAAAGATATCATATGAATCATCGTCATCATATTGTCCAAATGAAGATTTACAAGACGAAATAAGTTTGATTTCGAAATATTGAGAAAAGGAAAGACCACGAACCCCAGAGAAATTTAGATGTCGATGGAGTATTAAAAGTATATATAACTCTGTTTTTAAATATTATTCCTTTCAATTTTTTCATTTTCAAAGAAAAAAAAATAAAAAGATAACCCCTTTAGCGTTTTTCAATATTATAACATTTATTATGTAAAACATTATACACGTTAATTTATATTCCAAGTATATGTTAATTTCGTGCAAACCCGTTCAACTGTTCAAACAATATATAATTAACACATGACGATAATTATTAACATCGATAAGCACTCAGTGAGCATGATGCACTTCACTAGCGTTATGCTAATCTGCGGCTCGGATGTCATCTTGCGCAACAGGCGACCGCAGCGAGTGTGTACGCGGCTTAACTCCGCACTAGTTAGTGCCCCACTTCGAGTTTTAACCAAACCAAGGTGATCCTTAAACGTACGTGTACGTGAGCGGAATAATATTTAAATATGTTAATGCAATAGGTTTTCGTTGATTGCTTTCCTATTTGTTTAAGGAAGGAATTACATCACCATGACTGTATAACGATTGATTAAGAGATAACAATTCATTTGCACGGCGTGTGGTCTAAGTGTTTAGAGTGATTTAAGTAATAATAAATGGTTAATATGAAAAGTATACCTTGTACAATACAATACATATATAAAAAAATATTATTTTTTTACACAACATAGGTACTTGCACCTATGCAATTTAAATTTTTAACAATGACCAAAAACTCTTTTATTTGTTTTTTTTTTGTTGGAACTTAAACAGATCACCGGGTATTAATAAAAATTTAATTTTCGCCCGACATATTTCCAGGTTCGTATTAAAACATGACTATTTTTCATCCTTGTGAATCAAATAGTTCTCTCGGGTAAAATTTAAACGTCAGCCTGCGTTATGTAGTGGGTAGCAAATATAAACAAGTCGTTAAAATTATTTTAAAAACATGAAAAACAAATTAAAACTATTTGTTTTTCACTTTACCCATCATCGAGGCATGTTTATTTTTCATGTAAAATAAATCAGAAAGAGAAATTACTTTAATTTATGTCATTTCGTGAAATATGTAAGAGATACTGACTAAAATAATTAAACATTTTAAATGTTATTTATTTACTACATAATAAAAGATATACAACTACATAGTAAAACATATACTCGTACCTACTATGTTTAAATAATGACAGAATAATGGGTATTTATAATATACCTAGTTTTTTACTACGTTTGAAAAGAGATCTTTCCTAGAAATCCTTATACATATATGAGAAAGTTAAATGCATTTGGGTTCCATAAGGCACTTGAAATTTGTTTTTATTTAGTTAAATTTAATATAATGTACATACTTAAATAGCACATTTGTTACATTTTAATAACATTATTTATACTTAAAGAAGATTATAGCATTATTTACAATAAAAAGTAAATTCGGTCACAAATATCATTATATTCAAGTTTAAAGGTGTGTTACACCTCCATAACACAGCAGGACGCGGCGGAAGTGAGCAGTTTGGGCTAGGCCCGGCTTCCTGCAGTCGCGCGTCGCTGCATGCAAATAACCGGCTGACCGGCGCGTGCGCAGGCACGTGACGAAACCAAAATAATCAATAGCTATTGGCTTTAATACTAAAAAGATTAAATTAAAAAATAATTTTGCTATTTATTGTTATCATTTAATGTTCAATGTTGGTTATAACTGGTTTATTCTGTGTTTTTATGTTCAAAGGTTCGCTTGCATTACATAAACGTCAAAGTAAACTAATAAAATGCAATATAAATCACTTTTAAATTTATTGCTTTATTATTTAGTAAATATTATCATCATTATTAAATGTAAGCACAACAAACTGTATTAACACAACGATATTTATTATTATTTTCAGTAAAGACTACAAAATTAAAAATGCTTGCTTTTTCTGCGATCACTTCACTTCACTCACACAAATTGTCTGATTTATTTAAAATTGCCCTTAAATACACGAATTTTATTAAAGTTTGTTGAACTGGCTCCTATAATCACGTACACACATCCGCTCTATGATACATCGTAATATATTACCATTGTGAATTTTTTATATCCCATTATTGCCGTAAGTCCGTTTTTTTCCGGTCTACTTGGTTACATACATACATGGCTAGCACCGGAACGTGTGCACGAGCATATATTGGTGATTTATACTCGATTAATCGAATATAAATACTTATTAGATACACATATCCCGTTAGGATCATTACTGGTCGCTAGAAATACTAACACGATTCTATAATTTCACTGCCACTGGATGATTACCAATATAAACTTCTTGCAATCATAAACTTGAAAAACACGAAATTGATTTTACCTATATAACAAACATTATAATAAATTATCGAAAGTTTTTTTTATATAAAATATTTCATTTTGATTAAACGCTGCACATTTAGCTATAGACATTTAATTTAAGTCAACGTAATTTTTAACTAAAAAGTATCAATAGCTTAATTTGCCTTTATTTAAAGTTGCTAACTGTTAAGTAACTATTTTTTCATCTAAGATTTCCTTGAATACAATGGTTATGTTGCTAGATTGTCTCTTACTGAGATATTTTTTGGCTTTACGTCAAAGAAAATATTTACAACGCACGCCATGCCACCATTTTCTTATATTTCATATCTCTCACAACCGTACGACACACATTTCTTTCACTCCGATGCACCGTTTCACGCATTCTTATCCTCTAACGATTTCACATGTATACAACAACTTAATAAACTAAGTTAACTTAATAACTTACAAAAATCTAATTTATTCTCATGTTTGATCAAATCATTTTACTCTAGCCTCAAATGTCTTTAATGTCAAATATTTTACATTATACAAATATTATGTTATGAACGAATTAAAGTTTTTTAAATGTATCTAATTTGACGACAAATTACAAACAAGCAAGATAATGTTGATAAAAAAAATGACAGCTACATAGTATTATGTGCAAGAATCCAACATAGAACAATAGATGGCCTTGGGCGAAGCGCAGTAATCAGTGTTTGTTGGTAACAATGGCGGCGTGGTCCGCAGCGCGGTCGCCCGGCAGAATGGAATTGTAGGAAAACAATTCGGTAGCCTCACTCCGAGGAGGGACAGATTCGTTTCGGCTTCTCGAGGAGAGGAATTATTTTTCTTTTATTACTTCTCAAATTAAAAGTCGATTTGATTGTGCTCCAGAAATATGTAGAACGCCTTTTGTGTAAGCGAAAAATTTGTCATTTAATTCGTTTATTTACAAATTTCACTGGTTTCTTAATCTAACAGTCTTAGCTATTGACGATTAAAAGATTTATAAGAGATCGGTGTCTATTCCCTACTTGAGGAAAACAGAATGAAATATAAAGTTATACTTTAGTTGTAGATAATAAAACCAATTATCGGTAAATAATAGCCCCATCAACGTGATAGTCACTCTGCACGCAGAAATCTTAAATAAGAGCAATTTAATTCAATGCCGTGAGAACTTTATTGAATAAGACTCTGGTCTAGTTCGCAGTTAATCTTTAAAACAACTATTATTAACGCTAGTTATCCATAAACCGTGCAATGTTTTGATATTACTTAAGTTGCGTTTGCTACGTCATAGTTCTTTAGCATGGCGGCTTTACACGAAAAAAAAATATATATAACTGTATATTTTGTGCAAATTAATAAATAGGAGTGTTTGATCAAAGTTAGTCGCAACATATCATTGAGGATTTCAATCAGAAACTCAATCAGTCGGCTTACAAAACCGACACGGTGCAATCCAATCCTGGTTGAAATCGAGACCGCGTCCGATAGTTGCTGTAAGTGAAACCGTATACTATGCAACTTCCGTCCACAATATGTTAGATATCCGATGACCGCCCGGTAAGGCACGGCCCCCAGTCGCTGCGGTTGCACACGTCCATCTAGTTTACTGCTACACCTATGTGTCCACATCCTATCGTACTTAACATGACGGGGAATTAATTATCGCCGCCATTAAAACAATTGTTTCAATAGAATACTCGCTTAACTAAATTATAATATTATGGTTATCTTGTAATTATAATAACAATGACTTCATAAAATATACTATTTCAATTTTAATTAGCTCTCTAATTATGAAGGAAAAATACTGGGATTATACCGCCATACCTATATAACTTATAAGGGAGTTACGAAAGCCTAATAAAAAATACATAACTGAGCACCGTCGGCAAACGAATAGAGGGGCGTTCGCTGTTACAAAGTCTCAAGGGAACAATATAAAAATGATACAACGCTTGCAGCGGTGTCGTGAAAGAAAAATCGATAGAAGAAAATGTCAACTCTATAGAAAAGATTAGATTAACTTTGGTCAAACTCCCTTCACCTTTATATTATTATACTAAGCTTATATCCTTGAAATTTACGATATCCAGATTTATTAGGTCAGTAAGGTTGAATATATTATCATATGCGTACATGTGTAGTTTTGTATAGCTATTTCTAATCCTTGGAAACTAAACAGACTAGAATTCTCATAAATACAAGAAGCAAACTGCTGTAGAGTGTTATAGTGCTTACCGAACTGATAGTATTACGTCAACTGGTCTTACCTGTAAAAAGAAAACAATTATTAATAAACATTAGTAAGTTCAAACAACTAAAAGAGCAAAGAGCCCGCCCACTAGACAAATAGAACTAGATTATTTAAGACAAGAACGAATAACAAACAAAATAGATCAAAATGTTTCACCGAACGCATTGTACGTCCAGCCTTGGTGCTTATTTGTCTTGGATGTAGTGCTCAGAACGTGTTACTAATTTAATAGTTAAGGATTTATAGAATACGACGCTAATGTACGTTAATGTAACACCTTCTGATGAGAACCAATTGGCTGCATTCCCGATCGTACCAACAAATCACACAGAACGCGAACACTTGTAGTTAGTACTGTTGATAGATTTATTCATGGAGTGGGCAGGCCTACCAGCTTTAATGTAAATCAGTCAGCTGGATGGGTCCTTTCACGAAATAGACACGATTACTTTGCGTTAAGTGACATACGAACTCCTAGGGACCTCGGCGAATGTTGGTGTGAAAACAAATATTAGAATCTATTGTCGTACTCTCGTTTTCTTAGTTATAGTTTCTGACGCACTCTACCTTAGTATAAATATCTTATGAGTAACTAAGAGTAATATTTTGGTAACATTAGTACTCAAAGCAAGGCTAACCTAGAGAATATATTAAAACCAAATAGTTCGTGGTATAATAAAGATTAAAATAAATGGACCAGTCACATTCACACACAATTCACAGAAATATTAGTTTCATAATTAAAATATTTTCAGATTACGATTAATTTAGATAACATATTATAATGAGCGTTGTTTTTAATAAAATATATTTTTTAGCTTAATGCTGTATGCCGCACATAGCAGGGTAGGCAATGGGAACCGAGAACTTAATTTTAAGAAACCTACGTTCCCCACTTTCCGCCAAACTCTGGAGGCATTGCGTGTTGAGTACCGGCACTTAGTGCTGTGCTTTGCCTCGTAACCAGAGCGATGAAATGAAAATATTAAATATTTTATTACCATTAGTGAGAATCGAACCCATAAACTGTCACGTTTATAGTCGCACGCTTGTGCCGCTGCACCACGATTGGCCTCTACTATGAAATAATAATGATACAATTACAATTTTAGGTTCTTTTTCGTATTGTCTATAATACTTAAACGTATAAAATAAGTATAAGTAAGCTAAATAATTAGGTACTAAAGATACTTAGTATTATAACAAGCTTTAATTAATAAGTGAAAGTAAAAAAGAAAACATTTCTTATATATATTTTCTTTAACTTATTAGAGCACTCAATTATTCTTCCTTAATAAGTCCTAAGTTAATAGCGACGGTGTCGGTACATTCTAATCTTATTGTGTCTCAAAACAAAAAGAAGGAAACGAGTGACTGTAAAATTTCAACGGTAGCTGTTTACGTCCGACCTTTTTACGATCTTGTTAACAGTTGATTCTTTTTAAACATCTGCGTTACAAACTGTAAACTACATTGTTCGCGGTTGAGCACTAAGATATCACTTTAACTTTCTAAAGAATACTTATTATATGGAGAAGTAAGTAAGTAGTAAGTGATATTTTTTATATAAAAAATATCCGGGGTAATATATAAAAAAAGGTTACATTATTTATACTTAAAAAAAAATGCGAACGTTGTGCTTGAAATATAACTGAGTAACTAAATAATATAAAGTTATAGTACCTTTACGATGCTATTAATTTCTATTAAAAAAAAACTTTACATAATAAAAAACATTTATATGATATGATGTGATATTTTAGCGCTCCTTTTTTGATTTCACTGAGTAATGTCCCTGTGAGTATACCCTAAAAGTTTCACAGCGAGATAGGTGATAATTGATATGTGAAAAAAAAATAAAGGAGTAGATTTCTTTTTACGTATCATATGTTTTGTATTATTAAAAAAATATTTTTTAATATATAAATTTAAATATATAAACCGCATAGCCGTATTGATCAAGTTGCTACAGTTGTAGTTGGATATATCTCTATTTGCCAAATATAACCAGAACTTGGTATCCGGAAGTTTCGAAATCTCTAAAACAAGTGGAAAGTGAAGACGATATTAAAACTAATAATTTCATTTTTTAAAGACAAAAATATTGTAATATAGCCAATATAATTAAATAATGGCAGGAATTTTAATTAGATATTCGAGTACCCATCTAACAAACTGCTACAAGATTAATTGTTGATTTGTCGCGCGACTAATCCCCTCCTTTCTACGGGCGCGGAAGCCTTTATCGCCTGCAGCGCCGATACAATTTAAATCGGTACAAAACGAGCAAAACAAATCGATCTCTCTTAACGGGAGCAAATCGCACGACTAAAGACGTTCTCTAGACCGAACGCTCGGCCGCTCCGAGCGATTGGACACTCGTGAACTGGGATCTAAAAAAGTTAATTGATATCTTTTTACCAATGCGCTATCCCGTTACAATTCAATTGTTAACTAGAATGGTGTATTTTTGCATATATTTTTTTTTTAATCTTTGACGGAAAATAAAACTGATCACGATTTTTTTTTAATTTTATTTAGAAATGTTATCACAAAGATAGTTGTGTAAAAAAATATTAGACCATTTCAATGATAAAAACAATGCGTCACAGAATAGAAATTGAAAGCTTCGTCGCTGAATAATAAATCAAAAGCCGGCTGCTCTATAGATATCAAAGGGATCTTCAAAGTGTTCACTTAACACTGTTATTAAAGAGCCGTGTAAATAAGTCATAAACGTAAAATATTGCAGAGTAAAATCAGTTAAGAAATGCAATTTTTCTTATAGTTTATGAGCACACGCTATAAATAAGATACCGTTTGAATTTATCAAATTAGAATGCGAATAACACAACATATATACATATAATGTATAATATTGATTATAATTTATTTTTTCTATAATATTTCTTATGTTATATATAAGTATATATATTTATGTATGTATGTATGTATGTATGTATACGTGTGCCGAGCGGACCGTGGAGCATAAACAAAGTGACGTGCACCGTGACGGTTGCGCATAGGCAAGCGTGGAGCGCGCACGACCGACGCGCCGACGACGTGCGCTTGAACGCTAATGCTGCCATGCCGCTATGCTCCGCAGATATAATAACTTTTTTCTTATGATTATGTTATTATACTACTAAAAATTTTAAAAACTATTATATATATAACCATTGTGCAGTCTTTTATTTGCAATTATGAAGCTAAACTCTATCATAACTAGAATTCTAGGCTAGCAAACTAATGGAGAGTTACCGATACTAGCAATCTTACAGAAAGTCAATAAAATATGTCGCGTCGTTAACACTAACTGCACATAAAAGTCAAAGCCTGTTCGCAAGTTAGTCTTTTAGAGTTATTTCATAGTCTTAGTTTTTCGTTTTGTAAGCCGTTGGTCCAACATTGTAGCGGAGCGGCCTCGTGGCGGGTAACCTAATCCGTTACTAACATTACTCGACCAGGCCTTCGGGGCACTAAATCTGTACACTTTTACCCGACACCCAGGCAGCCTAGTGCAAGCGGAACCGTTCCTTTGCAATTTTATAGATATTCGTATGTGTATTTTATTACTCTTTTGTATCTTTTACCGTGAACGAATAATAACAATATTGTTGTTATATAATGTAAAATCTAATAAAAATCCTATCAGCCGAGCGTTGCTATCATTATTTTAAGCGCCACTTTTGTCAATAGGCGTTTCATTATTTATTTCGTGGAGCGCTCACAAACAGCTACAGGCCATGATTACATTTTCTCGTCACTGTCAGCCCTCAAACAAAGACATCGCGAGAAAGTCATCAGTCATTAACAGCCCAAAGAACAATAAAATAGCAAGTCACTATCGTCACTTAAATTTAACTAAACATATAATAAAATTTTAAATTTTTTCCAACATTAACTTTTTGTAATCTTAAAAGTGCTCTGTTAAAATAATATAAGCAACTAACCATAATAGCTAAACAATAAGCGATAGGTATTGATATGGAAAAAAATATTAATAAATAAAAAAAATAATTAAATTGTTATAAAAAAAATTATATATAACATGAGTTATATATATTTTTGTTATTATGTGGATTTATCGTCCAATGATTCTATCATAGTATGTAGCAGCATCTTCATGTGATACACACAAAATGGATGTCAGGCGTAAGTAACACAATTTATTGAGCGAGGTTAATTCTGTTTTATTTCCTTCTTTCCTCTCCCCAAGGAGACTTATCTTTTACATCGACCTCAATACCATATCTATTAAATTATTGCGATGATCTGCCAAAATTTTATGCAAGTTACTTTTATATCTTCAAATTATTTTTGTATCTTCGTTACTTAGTAGCTTTGACGCGGTCCAATATCATTCCAGTAAAAGGACTAATAATTGCAAGTAATGATAAGCTCTGTTGCTTAGGGTGTAAGGCCTACTTTTCACTGGACGGTAATGCATAAAGAGAGTGGTTGCGGCGAAGAGACCATTAGAGCAAATGACTTTACTACGAGTGATGCTGACACTGGCCGAGGCCCGTGTGGACCGTTATATTCTAAGAGATTTTCGTGACGAGATCGTCGCTTCAAGTAATTGCTCGGCTTGTGTTCAAGCGACCATTTCTAGCAAAGCCACAAAAAATGACAATTTTGTGGTAGTTTCACATTTCTACGACACTTTGTAATGAATTTAGTATAAGTTAACGTTTTATATTCCGTAATAAAGAGACACAAACATAAGCGAACCGACTTTAGACTAATGTCAACTTCCTCACAGAGTTCACACACAGCGTGTGACCGTAATAATTTACATGCAAGACAAAACTCTACATATGCACATTAATTTTGGCTCACACAACGATCCATTTTTTCTTCCGTTGATAAAATTAATTACATAAATCAGCTTCACGCTTTATCCCGCACACAGCAGGGTATGCAGAGGAAACAAAGTGTTAAGAATGCCTCCTAACTCAGAGGAACTCTCCATTTTCCTCTGAGTTAGGAGGCATTACGTATTAGTGGCGGAACTCAACGCCGCGCTTTGCCTTGACACCAGAGCAAAAAAATGGAAATATAAATTTAAATAAATAATTCATTTCCTCGAGTGGTGATCGAACCTACAACCAGTCGCGTTTACAGTCACACATATCATTTTAAATATATTTGTTTGGTTAAGATAGAGTGATTTTTATTTTCAGTCGACTATCATACTATACAATGGAAGACGCTGATCTCGATCACGAACAAAACAAAACAACTTAACAACTAGTTTCGAAGTCGTGCTTCAAAAAACGACTGACACATCATTCATTGAAGCACTTTCTAAGTCACTGCTCGCTTAGAATCTATACAGACGTTAGCCAAGAATGCCACTCTTACAATTTTCTACGTATCAAAATGTCGCCTGAAAATTTGGACTGGACTTTGGGCCACTGGATATTGCCTACAAAACCTATATATAAATAATGATAATTTAATTGATATAAATATTATTAGCAATATTTTTTTTTATAATTAAAGGTCAATAATAAAAAGCATATTAAAATAATAATATTTCTCTACATAAATATTAATATACTACTACTATTTCTTACTTCAGCTTTGTTTCCAATATAAGGATGAGCTATAGTAGTTTTAGAAAAAGTTATCTTTTCAAAGTCCCGTTCCATTGTTTCTCTGTTACACAACATAACATAGCTCATTAGGAACAGGCTGTGGGAAAAAGTAGCCATCTAGGGACGCTAACGTAAGTATAAGCCTACGATAAAAACAGTAGAATTATGCCACGTTGGTGAAAAACTCATGCAATATAAAATAATAATAGCATACATTTATCGAAACACATAACTTCGTACATTCTATAGTATATATCAACATAAAATCAATGATATTACCCAAATCACTTTGAAATATTTATCATTTACATGATAGTCGTATAATTAATATTGTCTAAAATAGGGTAGTACTGTCGGGTAAGTCAGTCAATTTTATTAGACAAAATATGCAAATAGCCATATCGATATTTTGTCACATACATCTGCACGGGCATCACTACCGGATTGCAGTGTGGCGTTTACAAACAACGACGCCCGCGAACGAGTGAATACATACATACGTACACTTATGAATACTCTTAGTTTCAACATACGTGAGGGCCTTAGAACAAAACGTGATGGAGAAATGGTACCAGCAAATACAAACACCGACGCCCGCGAACATAGAATAATACATATTTTTGTAGTAGATCTTTAATTTAATGTCGATTATTTAATGCAGCAAATGTTTAGATAACAATAAATTAAATAAAAACTTTTAGTTTATAATAATACTTCAGATATTTCAAAAGAATAAAAATAAAATTGTCCATAACTTACAAAGCTCATGGACTATATCACAATTCACAATTTAAACATAAAATATTATGAAAAAACACAAACTTTACACAACTATTGTGTGTTATATCTCATATTTTGTAGTAATTTCATTATAAAAATAATAAATTTAAATCAACTTTTTTTTACACCTGAACCTACTTGGATATTTTCCAACTGTCCAACGAAAATATTTAAATATATTTATTACTTCTGCTACCGTTGATACAATAGCGACCATTAATATTTGGCATTGTTTTATAAATTAATCGTTAACGTATTTTGATATACTCTTATAAAAACTTAAAAGTGTTTATACAAATCGCACATGTTTCTTTTATATAAAACAAGAGGACTGGTGTTTGTAGATTGTGTTAGTAGGCAGAGAAATAAGATCAATTTATTTACGCTGTATTTTAGGGTAGGCAGAGGGAACCTGAGGGAAACTCAACGCCGCACGCTTTTGCCTTGTTATGAGAGCGAGGAAACAAAAATATTAAATTCGTCAAGTGGGAATCCAATCCACAACCCTGTACCGTTTCTAGTCACTCGCTCGACCCCTGTGCCACGTACAGTTTTTTTTAAGTTTACATATAATTATAGCATATAGTAGCATTTCACTAAGCCAATTTTATAATGGTAGCAATATATTTAAAATATAGTTGCAGCACGACGTTATTTTATGAGTTTTATCATAAAACTCACGATCACGCCAACGGAATACGCTGGATCGAAATGAGTGCTCGCTGCTCGGTGTCTAAAAGTCGCACGCAGTGTGGAAAGAGACAACCCGAGTTAAAATTAAATAACAGTATTATTTATTAGGTGACCAACAGATTCTCTAAGGATTTTATCTGTATATCTTGTTGAATATAATCGCTCAAAATGGGCACAAGCGTGTGACCGTAACGCTACGGTTGTGGGTTTGATTCCTACTCGGAGGAGTCAATTATTATTTATTAATATTTTCATTTCTTCGCTTTGGTGTCAAAAAAGCAAAAGCGCGGCGTTGAGTTCAGCCACTCAATAAGAAAAGAAAATGAAGATCACAAATTAATTATTCTACATATTTATGTGCATGATTAACAACAAAAGTGGTCTATTTTCACATCTTTCCATTAACCTCTCGTAACGCGCTATATAATGTCGCACGCGAGATTAGAATCTGATTCATAGTTGTATAATAAAACTAAATATACAACCGTAGTTTGAAATATAAGCTTAGTTTCGTATCTCAATTATATTCATTATATACGTGAGAAAAAAATCTGCTTTATGTTGTATCCCGCATACAGCAGGGTAGGCCGAGGGAACCTAGAGTATTTATTCCGATAACCTAGAGTATATATAGCCGAATTCTGGAGGCATTTCGTGATGAGGGGCGGAACATCAACGACACCAGAGCGAAGAAATGGAAATATAAATTTAAATAAATACTACGTACTTGATTAAACAAAATAAAATGTTTAATAAACGAATGCGTTGAACTCGCGAGCTCACACGGTTCTCGGGATAATTTGTGTTATGGTTCCGGCGCTCACGCGAAATATTTTGGCTGAATGTTGTGACATTGCAGAAAATATCACTTAGTTGTTTGTACCTATAAGTAATTAATTTAATCATTGAATGTTTTAATGTAAACTTTTAATTATATTACGTTTTAAGCTTTATAAACAATTATACATTTTATTTATTTATTTTTTAGCTTCACGCATCCTGCATATAGCAGGGTTGGCAGAAGGAACCTGGGAGCCTAGTGTTAAGACATTCCATTTCCTTTTAACCGTTCATTACTTTCAGGCGAATTCTGGAGGTGTTGAGTGGCGGAACCCAGCGTTATATATATCATTTCTTCAATGTGGAAATCGAACCCACAATCAGTCATGTCTTCAGTTTTCTTTTACTTTAGGTATTATTATTTCATGTAATACAAGAAGAATCCAGAAATGCATCTTAACTTTGGTAAATTTCTCATATCAACTCTTTAATCAAATGTTAAAAATCAACACGACCATGTAGAAATCAAACGCATCATATTTAATCCAGTGCGCGCATACTTAAAAATAACTCTAGCGTAATCCGCAATTTGTATAATATCATACGTTTCTGTATTACATAAAAAATATGAAAACATCTGCCCCGAGTCGTTCGGAAGCGCGGCAGATGCCCGACATCAAGACGTTACGGACGCTAATCCGCCTCACATGGTTCACGGAAAACGATAGAATGTATTTGTATCGATACCGATATCGATGCGTACGATCCAACCCTAATATTATATTATAGACGAGAAAATATTTAAGAATTTCCTTCACGTGACATTAAAAATATTCGTTCTTTTGAATGCCCTCGTAGATTACACGAATGTAATAAAACTGTCGCGTTTAATGTTAATGTAGCTTTCGACTTTGACCAGATTTTAGCTAAAAGCATAATTTTCAAACTATTTGATTGATTTTGATCATTAGTTTGAGTAAAATATACAAAATAAATGCTTAAACAACTAGAAATAAACGCAAAATGTGAATTCTTTTGAGCTTCACGCTGTATAACATGATAGCTAGAGGAACCTTGGGAACCTGCTGATAAAACACTCCGTTCCCTTTGAGACACTTTCGTTCCTCACTTTCCACAGATTTTTGGAGGCATCGCTGTTAATAGGAGAAGTCAACGCCGCGTTTTGCCTCGTTATCAGACTAAAGAAATGAAAATATGAAATATTTCATTTCCTCGAGTGGGAATCGCACCCATCACAACTTGTGACCCTGCGCCACGACTGGCTAAAAATATTATTACTATAACTAAAAAAAAAACAATATTTCTTGTTACTTTTTTAATGTAATCTAAATTCATTTATTATTTTTTAAGACACACTATGATTTAATATGTAATCCATATACAATAGCTCATATCACCTACTAGCCCTATTACATATAAAAATCAATTCTAACAAGAGATAATTTACCAAAGACGAATGTTCATGTTTCCATTTTGTAAAACATCCAATCTAATTTTTCAAACAAAGCGATTTGTCAGACGGAAGAAATAACAGCGCTTTGTCGTCTCGATACAAATCAAATTGTTTAAAATGCTTATTTATATATTTTCAGTAAAACGATTATATTAGAGAGGGTATTTATACACGGCAGTGCTATTTTGCTGGTTTAATATAGCTATAATACCCCTATTCTTATATCACGTGTTCAGTGAAAAGGTATTACCTTATAGTGTACTCAGTTTTAATGGAAAACACGTTAGCAATTCATAAATGTTCATTGCTCAAGCATCTAAAATAATGTCACTGGAGAAATTCTTAAAAGATTAAAGGGAAAACTTTAAACAATTTTGTATAACCATGATAAACAACTTCATACATACTTCCAATTATTTTGAACATAATAATTTGGTAAATTGAACACCGTAAGTGTAACGAGGGCAGGATTAGAATAGATCTAGGTACAACTACGAGTATGTATACGTAACTTTGTAAATGATATCAAACACGTGCACAAACAAACTTGCAACGCAAATACACATTCGTGTAAATTATTCACATATCAAGGCTGGCACTACGCCTGCAACTGCATAACGCCCGCCGTAAGGAGTTGAACCTAAACAGGACCAACCTTGCGTTCGGTTTATACCAACTTGCATCAAACTCTCGTCTGACGCAATTCCGGTCATGATCTCGACTTGTATTCCAAATTCAAAACTCTTCGAGCTAATTTCCGACTACCACTTTGTTCTTTATTCAATTTCCGATGTTAGCTTTATTATGATAGAAAATTCGATTCTTGCTTTACCTTGTAGGTCCTTGATTTCCACAGTACGTACAATGTATATTATATATGCAGGTATATTATATTTTTAGTATACCAGATATTTAAAATTTAAAGTACCTACCTACGATTTAATAAAACAGATTAAACATTAAAAAACACCATAAATATTTAATTTATTACGGATAAATAAAAATAATTAACCAATTTTTATATGTTATCCAAGTTGTAAACTGTCAATCAGTCAATTTGAAAATAATTTATAAAATATTATGCCTCAACCCGTCTCACAATATTGTGTTTTTGTCAGGAATATTCCATTTCAATCGTCAGTGGATGCCATAGACACGTCACAATAATATCGTCATGACATTTATTAAAACCATTTCTCTGGGTAGGAGCTGATTTTGTTGTTGAAAATAATTTCTACATAGTTCTACTATAGGTTTTTATTATATCTTATCAGTTAGTTAGTAATTGAAAGACATTTTTTTATGGGTACGTGAGGTTCAAAATGTAACAGTAGCATTAGTCGTTAAGCTCGTGTAAATGCAAATTTTAAAATTCACATGAAAACAAGAATGAAATGTTGTTAAGTAAATTACCTAACTGGACTATCCTACGTTGAGGGGTTAAAGAAAAAGGTGAAAAGATAAAAAAGTGCATGCCCCAACAGATGTTGGCGCAGTGGCGCTGAGCGATCGCGACAGGTGCATTACGACATTAGGGCTACCTCGCCTTTACTTTTTAATCCAAATGATCTTCTTTTTTTTTGTTATACAACGCATAAATTTACTTTAATGCACTTCTTTATTTGACGTTGTCTTATAAATGAATTTAATGTGTTTTGATTAAAATAATTCCTTATTATTTGTTTTACTCTAAATATAATTTATTAGTAATATTGAAAATATTAAAAGTCACAGCTGGAGATTTTGAGTGTCTAAATAAACACGCGATGCTATATAATATGAAAACTTGATGTTATATGAAATCAAATATATAATACAAAAAATACCATCTAATGTAAAGGTCTAACAGTAAAATATTGTTATCGATATTTTTAAAGTCTTATTCACACTTATGAAAAGAAAACAGACGCTTCCAAGAGGCGCGAGTTAAAATCCCACTACGTTCAATTTTTATACGTTTTCTAAAAAAGTTGAATAAAATTTGTATTATTATTGTAATTGCAATTAAATAGAAATAATTTACAATTTAATCGCTTTTGACCCATAGCCCATTCAAGAGCGATTATCATTAATAACAACATTACTTGAAACAAATGAGTCGGCAAGGTGAGAACCCTAATAAAATGATTGACCTATTGGCAGCAGGGACGATAGTTAACGCGTACAAATCGACCTACAAACTCGACATTGCCTTTCATTTAAATAACAGTCAAGCATTGATTAAAATAAATATTAGAGAGGAAGAAAATAGAAATTATTAATTATATGCAGTGTTCTATAAATACTTGGAAATATATAAATATACTTTTAAAATAACAATAATTAAATTCTCGTAATAAATAGAAATCCCTAAGTAATTATGATTCTGTTTCTAAATAACTAATTTTTACCTGCAGTTTAGCTCCGTATTAGTATCTATATATATAAAAGGACTTGTGCTGACTGACTGAGGTAAGATGCACGCAGAGCCGTAATCGCTGATGGTAGAAACGTGAAATTTGGGCAGATGTTTATTTTCATATTCTGGACATCCACTAAGAAGGGAATTTGAAAAATGTTAACCCTAAAGGGATGAAATAGGGGTTGAAAGTTTGTATGGATTTTTTTTTTAATCTGAACCGATTTTTATGAAATTTGAAATTCAGACTCTTAAAAATATTTCATTGAACACGTGTTTCATGGTTTTTAAGAATTCACCCCCTAAGGGTTCAAATAAGGGGTTGAAAGTTTATATGGACAAATCTTTAAATTGCCACCGATTTTTATAAAAATTTAAATTCAGTCTGTTAAAAATATTTTATTGAACACGTGTTTCGTGGTTTTTTTAGAATACACTCCTAATAAGCGGGCGAAGCCGCGCGCGCCCTCTAGTATGATATATAGCTTTTCTCGATAAATGGACTATTTTTTTAATTTACCCCTAAAATTACGCGTTCAACCAAAATAAACTCTTCAGTTTTATGGAATTACTTTAGAAAAGAATATAACAATACATTAAATTAATAAAACAATCCTAGCGAACTTTTCAAACGACGATGCGCGACAACGGTCCTTTCTTGTGATGTTTAATTCCATTAACCACTCCTTTTATTTTTACTTTTCTCTTCTATTGGATAGCTCCAAGTACCGTAAAAGAGACACACGCGAGTTTGCGATTGTTCTCAATATAAACTACACCACAAGGTACCACGTATAGCTTTTAAAAATGACAGTGACAGTGCTTTTAACCTTTTAAAAGTAAAGAAAAACTTGTCCTTAAACATAATAATAGAAAGATTTTTCTTTATCATTTCCTAGAGAAAGCATGTTTAAGTAACAAGTTATCGAATAAAAGCAAATGGAGCATCCGCAACAGACAAGGCGAAGCCGCTTACATTGTGTGTATGTGATGTAGCCGGATATTAGTAAATATATTTGACATTTTCTGAGTACTTCTTATTGTAGTCAGCTAAATTGAAAAATATATTATAATTTTATTGTAGAAAAGTAATTTAACATATATTGCCTTTGAAGATTTGAATAGATAGCTAAGTTGTTAAATATTTAAAAAATATTATAACGCCCATTGTATCGCAGCTAAGACATTTGAGAGGTTAAATCCTTCTTTTCTTGCTTACGCTAAGTGAGGTGTTTGATTTCCACTAAACTACTGGCTGCGCTATTACCGCTCTAGTAACGAGGCAAGGCGCGGCGTTGAGTTCTGCCACTCAACGTGTAATGCCTCCAGAATTTGGCAGAAAGTGGCGAACGGAGTGTCTTAACACTAGATCGCTATCTGCGGGATATAGCGTGAAATAAAAAAAAAATAATTATCTGTATACCAAAAACTAAATACATTTATAATGTATAAGAAATACTAGACTATTTAGTACCTACGCTCAACACAAACAGCGTGAAAACAATACAACTAACTTGCAGTTACTGTCATCAAACTGATAGTTAAACTTACCGTTCAGGTCGATTAGGGTAAGTAACGAAACCAATCTCTAATATGTTTCGTTAACGACACTTGTACTAGTTTCACTTGCTGGCAAATTTTCGTACGCAGAATTGTTTCACCAAGTTGCCTCCTTGATACAAATCAATAACCCACAAGGCGGCGAATTGATGGCCGTAATGTCTATTAACTATTTATTACCTACTCGTACATATTAAAACTTTCCTAAGCATAGTTTCCTTGTATAAGTCTTTGCTTCTAACAAAGTTATCTAAATGTATTTCGGGCTGTGGTTGTGGTTATTTAAAATTCTTTACTATTTTATTTATTGTGTTTTTTTTATTTAGTTTCTATAATCTTATTCAGTCTAAAATGTTTGTTACATACAGAAGTAGTTTATATATATTACATTAACCAATACAAACATTACCCAATATACTTAGGTAAAATTTACATATGCATATACATAGTATGTATGTATGTACATGAGTTCGTAGTAGAGAAACTTCTCGAACAGCATATGCGTAATGCAAGCTATAAGTTTTCCAAGCGTGAGCTAACTTCCCTTAGGACTTCATATATGAAGTCGTGTAGTCGGTAGAATCTTATATCTTTTTGTTTTATACACTACTATTCATAAAATCGAGTGCAAATTTTGGGCGTAAAATTATATGAACAGATGAAAGCAAGATCGTAATTTCTTAAGAATATTTTCTACTTGTCAACTCTACTAAATATGGAAGATGCGAAAAGTTATTAATTTGTAAGTGTCTAATATCTTAATTTTTAGGGTTCCGTACCTCAAAAAGTAAAAACAGAAGCCTCATAAGAACACTGTGTTGTCCGTCTGTCGAGACTATTTGAAGCTGAAATTAATATCATATAAGTCTATAATCCAAAGAAGTACCAAAAAAAACAAGCTTTTAAGTCAACGCAATCAAAAGATACGAGCATTTATGCATCGATTTTGCTGCGTTTTATATGAAATTCGCCGCATAAGCAAAACCTATAGGATACTTCCCGTGGACCTGCAATTACAAAAAATATAAAGAAAATGGAAAGTGTAACGGTTTCTTAAAAAAATTGTGCATACGCTCGCAAATTTAAGTTTGTCACCTTTTATAAATTCAACTTCTTATTGACTCATAATCCTGAAATTGGTACAGAAGTCTAGGTGGGCCAGTCTAACTCGTACTTTAACCGGTTTTTTAAATATTAAAACGGAGCATTATTATAAAGAGAAATAGTGCATTTAAGGAAGAACACAGAAAGGCAAAGTTATGACCAAGTACTCTCTGTTAACGCTGTATGAAGAAGAGTATAACGTGGATGTTTCGTAACAACGGGTCAGCTGTTAAATTTAGTGGCGCGTAAAAAGGTATCAATTAACTTTACTCAAGCCAACGGGGCGTGCCAATATCATCCACCTGGTTGAATTCTCGACTTATTAAACTATATATAGTATTGAGTAACCATTCAATACGCATTCTTAGCGCAGCGACTGTGGACATACAAAGAGAGAATGCGCGTGCGACGTGTTTAGCCTGCATTAGTTTTTAGGGTGTGCACACAACTGCGTAATTTAAATTACTTATGTATAAGAATTTATTTTAAAACAAAAAAAAAGTAACATCTAACGTATTATTTTTATTACCTTAGTGTGAAAAAACACTTTGAAGATGTTATATTTTTATAAAACAATCAAATTTTTATTATAATAGAAATTTCAAGTAGAATGTTAAAATATCAATTTATGGTTAAAAATGTTTATGACATCGAAATTAATTTTATTAGTATTATGTGTAATGTATTTTTAATATATTTTGTATGTAATTTATCATACAACGTAGCATATACTATATTATATACTATGTCAATCTTTGATGACAGCCCTATAATAGTAGCGCCATGCGTTGCGTTCTTACTTCCATATTCAAACTGGCCACTTACTTTCCTGCGCCAGCGCACTGTACTGTATATACTTAATTACCTACATACAAGTAACATGCCCTGTCGATTTAAGTAACACCGGGGCTTATGACCTACATAAAAATATAATTTTATTAAATATGATTATCGTATTTTTTATGTGAAATCCATTTCTCTGTCATCAGCCCTATTTAAATATACAATATCAAATAATAATAATAATAAGGTAAAATTTTTTGATAAATCGGGCAAAACCAAAATTAAAAACCTCATTGGCGTACCAATGTAAAAACGTAACAATTAATGAAAATGCCTCCGACGGTGACGTAGACATTTTTAAAGCCTTTGTGATCAGAAACACTTTGATCTGGATACAATTGGAAACGGGACGGGTAATTAGAGGGCGCTTACAACGTTAGCGTCTATCAAATGACACGGTGACATTTTATAATAGACTTTTAACCAACTCTTTAGTCGTACACACGAACTTAAAACAAAAAAAAAATCATCCTTAAAACAAAATTATCTTTTTATATTATTTCAACAATAATCTCTATAATCTCCCATACATGTACATATTGCATCCAGCTTACACCATACCATCATTTATTCCTGTTATTACTGTCAATAAAGAATACTGGGAGGGCCATAATTAAAAACAAATTAAGTAATCCGACTTTTTATGACTGTTGTGTAATTTTACTGTGAAATTGTGTAATGAAAAAGTGTGCTACATTTTCATTGACTTCAATAGAGGTCTTTTAGAGAGCTCGGTCTATTAAAGCCACATCCAATTTTCATGTATATGAAATGAAATGACGTACCGCTTAATGTTGCTGCGTCATGCATTCTATAATCTCCCGACTACGACTGTGTGCAGTGATTGCATCACAGAGTATGGGAACGCTGTGAAAATGCTACGGATGAACTTAGTATTTCGAAACACTCTAATATTACCAAGAGGAAAGATACATTAAAAGTTGGAACTCTGTATTTAATTGAATGAAACTTTAAAATCCTATTGAATCATTTAATGAGCAGAATATACTAAACAAACATTGAGGTACAACTATTCTACAGTATACAATTGTAATATAGATAAGTAGATTAGTATGTTATGTAAGTGTGGATGGTAAACGACAATTTCAGTTCGCAATTCTGCGGTTGAATCTTCGTCAGTACTAAACGCTGATTGAAACGTAAATCTGTGCTGGTCCCTCGATTTAGCTGTTTGTGAAGATTTAGCACAAAAATTGTTCAACCGCTTCATTCCTATAAAATACCAAGTTGTTTTTTATACATATTATTACGTATATTTTATTATAAGTACACTTATAAAAGTGCAGTTTTTTAAATTCAAAAATGGTTCATAGTTCACAATTCTTGATGTTTATAACGTGATATCAAACATTATTTTCTAAGCACATATATCCATAAATTTTCTGAAAAATCATTCACCCTGAACAACTTATTGAAGCACTTTACCCGTTGATAACAATTGGGTTTCCTTTCAGCGTCGTGTAGAAACATCGAGAGCGTTTAAAACCTGCGCGATGTCGTTTAAGTGGCGGATAATTTATTCCACATCGAGAAAATTCCGATAAACCCGTCGCGTCCCCGAGACACCCTCTAATCCTTTGATGGATTCTACCTCGGGACGGCAAATACCGGAAAAGTGCACTCCATGGGAAGGAATAACAAAAAACGTCTCTCCTAATTCTCTATGTTTACCCTTGGATATTACCCTTAAAAACTTTTATCCTTACTTTACATATAAGTTATTATTCGGACTGAACATTAAATATATCGCGTTTACATATATTTGAACATATAAATATTTTTTAATTTCATATTTCTTAGTATGTCATAATAATTTGGAATATACTACCTATATTCGAAATAAAATTTCAACATAATATATGTTAACAGCTAGATAATTAATTTACTCACATAAAATATAAAGTAAGTACATAGAGCGGCGCGTGCGTTCTATTCAATGTCGCAATGAGCCAATTGTCGCTTTTCCCCCCGAGTCGTCGACCCAGCGCGATCTGCTCTACTACTCGTCAACCGAAACAAATCGCCGCCGAGCTGTTCCTTTTTTCCACGTCACACGTTTTTGTCGTTTTGGTTATCACACGAAATGTTCGATTTCGTTTTTACGTCGCTACAGTAAAATTGGATTCCTGACCCGACACCGGGATCTGTGTGATTAGACGGCAGTCGTATGTTGTGTTTTGCAATTAATTGTACGAGTCGATATTGAACGCGGCACCTCGTTACGAGATCAGTCAAGCGCGCCGCAAGTGTCGCTAAAATTATAACAGCGGCGCCGAGACAATAATTATGCATTTTGCAGACCATAAATAACAATGGATTAACAATGCTGGGGCCGTGTTCGCGGAAGATGCATGTGGTGGACGAGGGCCAAGAGTTGGCCAAGCGTGTAATATGAAACGAGCCCACCCCGATTAGCATTTCGGTGCAGGTTGTTAGCGACGGAAACCGTTGTGACAAATAGTTTTTAATTACTTAATGAGACCAATAGTTTGGACTAGTGAATATGCTTTCAATAAAATAATATGAAAATAACTAAACAATATGACATTTATTGATATAGGAACATATATATCCTTCTATGAATCTTACAGACTTACACCTCTGAACTGACTGACATGAGACGTGAAGGAAGTTTAGGCGCTCGTATCCAGAGCGACCCGCAACGCAAACACACGGCGCCATCAAAGACAGACATTGTGTTATGAAAACAAGCAACCGGGAATAAACACAAATAGACACGCGAAACAATTGATGAGAAGTGGGGGAGTGGAGGGAGCATTCATTACTTGATGAGGGATTCTTTGCTAGCCGGAATGTCAACATGAAAGGTTGAACTAGATGATAAAATAAAATAATATACATTGTAACTATTTAAAGATAATACTAAGGGTAACCCAACACGCAACTTTGCTTAAAAACGTAAAAAAATAAGTTAATTAGAATGAACAAGTAGTTTTCTTCGTCACAAAATATACCGTTGACGTTTATCTAAGTAAGACGAAGCCAAATAAATACTTATCGACACAGGATATTGTCTGTAGGCAAATTGAATATTGTTGTAGGTATTTCATGATAAGTCGCAATACCACTTAAAATTTTTAAAGAACAATCTCATAGCACAGTAACACTATATTATACAAAATCTCCTTGTAAATATTTAAATAAATATAAAATAAAAATAAATAATCATAAACACCATTGTTTTTAGAAATGTTACACTGGTTTGGGTCATAGAAAGTCTTTTTTTATAAGACCATTTAGCAGAAGCTGCTCTTTTTAATGTGTGCTTTAATTTTATGTGCCTGTATTTCCGGGATTACAGCTTAATTGAAGTTTTTCTCCCCGAGCTCTCGTTAATACCATTCACAAACGAATTATTCTAAGAGGAATCTATTCTAATGTTGTTTAAATTATATTACTAATTGTTATTTCAATGTTATCATTAAATATACAGTTAATCAGTAATATGTACGGGTAATTAGTGTTTTTGAATACGAATAGTATATAGCATGGTAACCAGAGAGAAGTATTGAGCGGAGAGAGAGAACGGTGTGTCCGTTCCCCAATCTCCGCCCAATTTTTAGGACACGCTTCCTTTTACCGTTAGCGTAGAGCGAGGATGTGAATTATGTTAATAAATAATTACAATTACAGAATTCACTTTAAAATATTTATACCATATTTAACATTTCACCTCTTTGGTGATCTTATAATCTTACTCTTATACGTATTTTTTACTTCCACTTTAAAAATCATAAAAATCCATTTTATGATCACATCGTTTGAATACCTATTAAAATATCATAAACGAAGAAGAGCTCCAATCTAAGTGTACGAAGAGCGATCACGCAGGCTCTCGTAAAGTGATCGTAACTGTTAATACGATAATTCATGATGCCCTTATAGTGCTGGGGGCCACAATCAAACCAATGTAACTAAACTACGTAATTTTTGTTTCAGCTTGACGTTGTATCCCGCATACAGCAGTGCGGGGAGTACCTAGTGTTAAGACATTCTGTTACCAACTTTCCGCCGTATTTTCGAAGCATTGCGTGTTGAGCGGCGGAACTCAACGCCGCGCTTTGCCTCGTTACAAATGCGAATAAATTAAAATATACTTATTTAGAAAACGTATAAAAATTTGAACGCAGCGGGACTCGAACCCGCGCCTCCTGGAAACCGACCAGGCGCTCTGACCACTAAGCCATGCGTTCATACGGTCAGAGCGCCTGGTCGGTTTCCAGGAGGCGCGGGTTCGAGTCCCACTGCGTTCAAATTTTTATACGTTTTCTAAATAAGTATTTTTCTTTCCTAAGTGTGGAATAACACTTTAAAAATGTTTAAAAAATTAAAATATTATTATAATAAATAATTATTATTTTCCCTGAATGGGAATTGAACCCACAACGTCACACGTTTGTGCCTGTTTGTGTTCGTGAATTTGTAAAATAAATTTTATAACGCAACAAACTGTGGAAATGTTTGATTATTGAAGTCAGTTTGATTGTTTTCACACTGTTAATGATTGTCAGTCAGCGTTACGAGGCGGCCGAAGCTTTCAATCGGATTTCATTACTTTGTTGGCTTTAAAATCATCGAACTGTAATTTTTAACGGAAATCAAATAAACTTTTTGTTTAAGTATTCATTTATATTTTTTTCAGAGTGAGTTGACAATTTTTTGTTGTATATTCTTTATAAAGTAAAAACAAACAATAATAGCCACCCAATAAACATATCTAAAATAATGTTCTAGAGGAATGTAAACAAAATTGTTTTATATAAATATAGTTTCAAGAAAACACGACACAAATTTATTGGTAAATTATCTATAATGTACAAACCACTAAAATACCAAGAAAGAGGACACGTGGGGCAGTTCAAAGACAGAAATGCTCTGGAGCGAGTCATCTCAACGCGCTATAAATTTTTAGTAAAGCAAACAGACGTGGCAAGCACACAAACATCTATGTATCTTGTTCTAATGAAACATTATTAAGATGGACTGAAATTTATTCTAGAAATAGCTGCTTAATTTAGGTTTTCGAACATGTCGTTAGAACTATAATACCTATGTGTGTATATAAATTGATAAATTTTCATATAACTACGTTTATACAATTTAAAAAAATACATATTTTTTGTATTTATATATTTTCCTAAAATATTTATTGTGTACTTCGTGAACACATTTGTAACACAGGTCAAATTATTTTTTTAACGTTCCCTCCCCTGGATACATTGACCGTTTTTAAACTGGATAAAATATAAAAATCCATGAAGGCAAATAAGAAAGTGAAATCAGCATCATTGCTACCGAAAAAATAGGTCTACCATCGCGATCGGTCCCCGGCATAATGATTCATGTAACAAAAGAATACTAGGGTACAGAATGAATGGAAAAATATGTCAAACTGAGCCTGAAAAGACTATTATTAAAAAGTATTATTTAGTAGCGTCTAGCCCGCGGCTTTGTCAGAGCTGACTATAAAAGGTTTGTCTTTGTTTTTGCTGGTCACTTCACTGGCCGACCTCACAAACTAGACCTAAAAATATTCAGATTCGTCAATTCCAATATTATTAACACATCCATCTACTCCTAAATAATATCATTTAGGAGTAAAATAACATTTCCCTTTCGTTTCATTGAAGATAATAAAATCGATACAATTCCAACTTTCTTCAACACGTCACTTACAAAACCAGTATCAGGTGGCTCTCGACGGCACTTAAAGTAATAATCCCACTGTAAGCATGCATCAATACCGCATAATACTTGTAGACCTTGGGATCACCCACACTTTGCTAGCAGACGAGGTAAGACGAGCTGGAAGAACTTATATTGCAATATAATCTTTACTCTTCACGTCTTATGAATCATCCTAAGTGTAGAGAACACTTTGTGCCTACACAAATGACTAGGCTTCTTGTGTTACATGAATTGCGTCAACAATATATAATAGAAGTAATAGACTTAATATTGCTGTTTTTCTTTTGCAGGCTTAGGATCTGAAGTGAAAACAATAGAAATCTGGTAGTAAGACTAATTTCTCATTGGATTGATTAGGTAGTCATACCACACCCTAAAAAAATCAATGATGATGAAAATACCATGTAGATAATTTTGAAGAAGAAAAAATCCATACGGTAACATTGTCTTTTGTGAAATTCATTAGTGCCATGGTGCGGCTTAAATAACCACCCTCATGACAACCGAGTACAAAACAAGTAACATTTAATATTTCCACGTGTTGGGGAGGTTATCGTGTAAAGGGGGATCGGCAGGTGACTCGGTATATGTCCTCTTTAAATGCCAACGACCCCTACGCAGGGACGTAAAATATACTTTATTGATATTATATCAACACATACATCTAGTATTACTACTACAATATAAACATAGTTTAGTTTAGATCACCATATTTAATATGTACAGTGTGATCACACAGTTACCAAGTCGTATATTTTATTTTTCATAATAGAGAATACTCACAACTAGAACACTTATATAGAAAAAAAAATAAAGAAATGTTTGTGTAGTTTTTGGACAGCGTATGACTTCGTGATTTTTAGGGACAAACTAAAATGCGAGGGGATGGAAATTTCAATTAGCTAATTGAAATAAACTGACGATCATTAACCTGATATTTAACCCCTGTTCCAGTTGCCAAATGTCGTGTTTGGAAAGGTCAGACGACAGTCATGTTTTAAAGGGGAATATTTCAAATAGCCTATAATGGAAGATAGAATAATTAAAAATGCTTTTTGCACATCATTCTACTTAAAATATTTTAAAAAAATGCTTAGGTCAGACATAATAAGACCAAAATGTTGATGTGCCTAGAGAATATGATAAATAAAAAAATATACATAACACATAATAAACACAATTAAATAATGAACAAATTAGACAAAGGTATGTTTTAAATAAAAATAAATTATTTTATATTTTATGTAGGTATAAATGGCCGAGGCCAGTCGTGGCGCAGGGGCATAAAGTGTGACTGTAAATCGACTGGTTGTAGGTACGATCCCCACTCGAGGAGTTGAAATATTTACTTAAATGTATATTTTCATTTCTCCACTCTGGTGTCTAGGCAAAGCGCGGCGTTGAGTTCTGCCACTCAACACGCAATGCCTCCAGAATTCGGCAGAAAGTGGGGAATAGAGTGTCTTAACACTAGGTTCCCTCTGCCTACCCTGCTGTGTGCGGATACAGCGTGAAGCTGATTAGATTATGTAGGTATAAATATCAAATTATTATATTAAAGTGAACGACATCATCAGTGAAAGACACACGTCTTGATAAGTCAAGTGATATTTTCAAACACCAAGTAGGTAATTAGTCAATTTCGTTATGACGAACTACAAGCAAATATAAACATAAGTTGTTTGTTTGTTTGTTTGTGACGAAACTTAGCGAGTGTTAATTTGCAGTTAACTGATGAAAACCAAACATGTATTTTGCCTGAGGTTATTATATATTATTTACTTCGTACCTATATATAACACATGAGAATTATTTAAATTCACGTTGTATCCCGCACACAGCAGGGTAGGCAGAAAGAACCTAGTGTTAAGACTTTCTTCTTCATTTTCCGCCGAATTTTGGGCACGCAATGTGTTGAATGGCGGAACTCAACGCCGCGCTTTGTCTCAACATCAGAGCGAAGAAATGAAAATACATATAATTATTATATTTACTAATGTCATAAATAACGTTGCCACGATTGCCGCAGTTCATACTTGAAACGATCTGTCACTTACGTAAGTAATTTATGGGACACTTTCACTAGCGCAAGTTGGTTGTACGAATTAATTACTTAACTGGAAAATTACATAAAAATCTTTTATGATTTGTTAATTTAACAACAATTTTATAGGATATTGGCAACTAAAATAACATTTATATTATAAAATTAGTACCAGCAAACTATTTAAACATACGTCAATAAATATCTAAATGAAGCAAAAGATTTAACAATAATAATTTAAAGTCCAAATCATATGCCTAAGCAAATATAAGCATATAAAACCTTGGAACATTTGATATCAACCGGATGACAGCGGACATTAATTAATAACTTAGTTAAGCCGCCACTAAGGCTCAACACACGGGGTAGGAAGTTCCGGTCGAATCCCGCGCCCGCAGGCACATCCGGCCACCGAAACTCAGTTTCCATACGAATTAAGCCGCGATTTGCGCTCGTTACAATTTAATACCTCAAAATGTGATATATTTTGTTTACATACAAGCCCAAAATTTTAAAAGATACATCACAATTTATTTCTGATATAAAAATAGCATTAAGTGTACATGGACATCAAAAATATTCAGGGTAAAAAATGTTCTAAGAAATTCCCTATTTCTATTCTACTAACCTTTAGCACCAAAACTTTAGCTACTTTAATTTCCGGTAAGTTAGTATTATTAATGTTTCCAACGAAATAAATAGGTTAGTTCACACACTTAATGCATAGGTACTAAAAAGTGTATCAAGGTGAACTACCATATAATTTACATTCTAGCATATTAAAAAATCTATGAGTCACTAGTTGTTTTTATACGGTACTTTAGTAATAACAATGTTTATATATTGTGGTTTCCTATTACTAAATGAAAAAAATATGATTAAATATATCATATATCCGAAAAAAATGTTAAAAATATTACTAAATATATCGAAAGGTTGAAAACACAATCCATATGTATGTATGTACATACTTGTATGTTAAATGTGCTAAATTTATGCTTTTTATGTTTTACTGGTAACAGGATTTGTTTTTAATATTATTTTGCCTGGTACTTTTACCTTTTCCATATTATATAGAATTATATAGAAACAATACTAAAAAAAGTGGTGCACAGAGTGTTTCAGATAAAGTGTGTGTTTATATCTAAGAATTTATAAACTATAAGTTATTTGATCAGTTAAATAATTTTTTTAATAAATAAACCAGTAATAATATTTAAATAAATCATCAGATTTATTCAATCATACTACTTATATTAAAACTCTAGATCTCAAGTTGACGTGCGGTCGAACATCGTGAGAGCGTCCACGCCTGCGGTTACAATTGTCGGCCACTCAGCTGACCTGAGGTAAGGATTAACGGGCATTTGATGACTTAGAGCAACCACTTCAAACCTACTAACAAATTTTTACGACCATTTCATTTAAGCGCTTTATAAACAAACAACTCTTAAGTACAGTGTCAAAATGTTGTCCAAAACTCATACATTTACAACTTCAATAATTAATATTAAATATTTTAAATTAATTATATTTTCTACTATTTCTTTGGGTTCAATCACTTGTGGAAAACTGTACTCGTATATTTAAAATATAGTTAGGTGATCAAACTAGCATTATTATCTAGCTATTTTTTGTTTTTTTTTTTTCAGCTTCACGCTGTATCCCGCACACAGCAGGGTAGGCAGAGGGAACCTAGTGTTAAAACACTCCGTTCCTCACTTTCCGCCAATTTCTGGAGGCATTGCGTGTTGAGTGGCGGAACTCACACACAACTTACAGGCACACTTTGTGCCCCTGCGCCACGACTGGCCTCATCTAGTTAAATATATTAAAACAATTATCATTATTTTTTTAAATTCAAAAAATAGCTGTTACTTTAGTCATCCAAAATGCAATACACTGTTGATTAGAATCCTAAGCAATTGCCAATAGACGGGCTCGTAACAAATGAATAATACAGACGACAATAAGATTTGATAAGGCACTTAATATGTCGTGTAATTTCTGCAACGGACAGTATCATTAGCAGTTTGCTCTGCATCTCGCATTCCTAGTCACAACTGACGTCCCAGCGAAACCTAATCAAATATGAACGAGCCTCGCGCCAGGTGAAGGGTGGCAGGTGCTTGACAATATGTTTCCTCTCTCTCACTCTTCAACATATCTCATAATTTCTATCTCACACTGTTGCTGTTTTATTATTATTTTCCCGTGATATTACTTTTTGTCGGAGTAGATATACATCTAGTTGATATACACTGGTGTTATTTGACGTTATATCCGTTCCCGTCATACAGTTCAAAAAATTGGCTTTTTAGTTACTTGGTGCTATTGTCGTTTTGCCCCTTTCCAGTTTTAGTTCGCGCGTTTCGAGTATATTCATGTGACAATCAGAGAAGTAAAGTTCAGATACTTTATGTTAATTAAAAGCTTCAGCAGTGCCAACTTTTCTAATTACGCTCAACACGTCCCGATTACATACAGGACTTAGAGTAACTACACTGACTAATCTAAATTGCAACATCTTTTCAGCTCAAAGCAACGGCTATAATACGTTATGTGTAGGATATATTAAAAAAAATATTAAAATACTTTTAAAAACCATCAGTCAAATTTAAAGAATTAGTATATATTTGTATTTCAGTAGAATCTTCAGGTAAAAATAAACTATAAAATTTCTTTCTATATATAAACAATATACTTTTGTGTGAGATTCCGTATATATTATTAATATGTAAAACTAGTTGGTAAATATACATTAAAGAGCAAATGGAAGCAAATCGATTTAATATTAACGAAGTTTTATAAAGCAAAAACAATATGCCACTATAGATAAGAACGTAGGCCTTATCAACGGATCAATAAATCCTCTTGTATCTGTGCGCTCCATAGGCCCTAGCAATATAAGCGTGGGTAAGAGTAATTATGGTGTAGCCAATATTAGATGGATTTGGTAACTTTAGACGCTAAATGGAGGATTAAGTTAACTAGGATTAAATAATATTTTAGTCTAAGATGTTTAAGAGAATGTTTAGTTTTAATTCTATTACCTATTTGATTAGATAATTGTTAACTTGGATGGGCTATGAATGTTTTGGATATTTTTAAAAATTAAATTAAAATTTGTAATGCTTATAAGTGTAACAATAAATTTTCTTGTTTATATAAAAAAACATTACCTTAAAAATAATACCTGAGACTATTTCATACTAATGTTTAATTGTTTATTAATGTTAATGAAAAAACCGGTTAAGTGGGAGTCGGACTTGCTCAACGAGGCTTCCATACCATTTTTAGGATTTTAGATGAACGGAAAGTAGGTATAACTTATATAACTTGACAAAATTAAGTTTGCGGGCAATGCACTCAATTTGAATGAAATTAATTACAAATATAAATTTGTTATTATTTTTTTTTTATGAAATACCTATAAACTACCACTTCTCGGATTTTTTTCTTTATTTGTATTATAAGTTTTTACTTCGTGCCAAATTTTATAACAGTAGGTCCACGAAAAGTATCATATAGGTTTTGATTACGTAGCGAATTTCATACAAAATTCAGCAAAATCGAAGTATAAATCTTTTGGTTAAGTTAACTTAAAAGCTTGTTTCTTTTTTGTGCTTTAAGGGACCATAGACATAAATATTTGACATTAACTTCAGCTTGATACCTCCACGCGATCTCGACATAAATGGTCTTGATAGACAGACAACAAAGTGATTCTATAAGGGTTCCGCTTTTCCCTTTTGAAGTATGAAAAGCCCTAAAAACAAAAAAAATATTAGCCATATTAAATAAAACCCCTTACAAGAGTAAATATGTGGCCGCAAACCATGACAACCACGTTCATAATAAAAAGTTAGACAGTTATGTATGTATGTTTACCCAAAACTTTTTCCCTTCCTGGTCGTCTGTTACTAAATAATGCCCCCACGAATATTATATTTTTTCCTATGTCACCCAACACTGTTATAAATGTGGACACGTCACTTGCATTTTATATGAGAGTATGAAATATAGTCAGTGCTAATGGGGTGTTAGCGTGTAGGCACGCCCTTACCTCTATGTGACCGCACCTTTATACATTACAAGGCTAATACTGACTATTGTACAACGCATCGCATTAGTTAAGTGGCTTAAGGTACTGTTACAATACTATTTGATTGATTACTGCCCTACATCTTTTATATAATGCGTTGTTGAGGTGTTGTAAGAGTATTCTATTCATATTTATAGATTAAAAAAGAAAAACAATAGACTAAAAACTGAAAAATATTTTAATATTAAGAAAATTAGGAAACAGGATGAAAAAAATGGCTGCTTACTTTTCATTTCTATGTAAATCGTTCAGTTCCTATCAAGATCTTACTTTAACGTGATAACAATATCTAAACTGGCATCGAGAAATAAATTAATCTCGGTAATTTATCCACAAGGTAAAGGTATCAATGTCTATTAGCGTAACATATTAACCTCTGAGGCGTGGGATAAAGTTTCTAACGTAATTACATCTTCGCTCACTGTAAGTATTCAGTTGTTGATATAACCTTGAAAAAATAGTATACATATACAAAGCATCGTATATTAAAGGTTTTTTATATCATTTAGTTTTAGTTTTTGCATATATTTTATTTATATGATTCATGTTACAGTAAACATTTAAAAATTATAAATATGTATAGAAACAAACATGTAGTTCTGTTACTGTAAAATGACTGAAAAACAGTGTGTTTTATAATTTACAACATAGTGTTTTACAATGCCAATGAAATATTTTAAAAGTAATTTTGGGCGACAATTAATAATTTTAATTATTATACTGCCTTCCTACCTACTGATAAAAACAATAGAATATAAATTCAAAATTACTCCAATAGCACGATATATATATATATATATATATATATATATATATATATATATATATATATATATATATATATATATATATATATATATATATATATATATATATACAAACAAAGATTTTTAATAAAATTGCGCGGCTCCATGCAGGAATACACAAAACTACTATCTGCAGTGGAAAAGGAACAATACAAACTAAATGCTATAAGCATGCATCGTGTATATAACTTTTCCATTGAGAATGTTAACTCCGGTCTGAAATTTCGAAAATGATGAAATAGGATCATGGCTCTATTCAAATACAGCTTCACAGGGAGTGCTTTATAATAATCATTCTCTACGTTTGTTCTAGCGTAACGCTAAAGTTTTATAATGATCATATTTAACTTTCTTAACTTTGAATATTTTACTCTATTTAAATGTGAAATAACTATCTTTAACTGTCAGATACTCGAAGACCAATAAAATAGTAAAATAACTTATTGAATCTTAAATTTACTACAAGCCGGAGCACAAAATATTTCTTTACAGGTTTCGCCTTTAACGGCGAATGCTTAGTCATCGATCTGTTTGAACTTGTGTAAATGTCAGCGAGACGAGAAACGGAAGGCAACTATTATCGCATCCTTAATAATGTATTACGAAACGTACAGTTTGTAAACAATCATGATATGTTTGTCGCTGGCCTTGACTTCTGTAGATAAATATTATAGATAGAATACCGATATCCACTTTTCTATTTTTAAATTCTTACATATTATAACTGTGTTCTGTTATATTATCGGAAATAAGGTATTTTTGTTACTCTTAGTGGCGCTTATTTACCTTTTCTTCTGAACATTATCTCTATTTATTATTGTTAGATGTTTCTTTGGTTTAGTTTTACGCTAAGCATCAGTTATACTGGAAAATTATTCTTCAAATGCAATACAGTTGAAAAATGGATAATAGAGTTCGGATTTTTAAATTTTGCCTTGAAACAAGTTATGCAAAAGAGGATGCATGAGTATACAAAACAAAAATATGCAACCGTTTTGTTTAGCATTGTTATAGAAATGGCGTTAATAGCTTAAAATGCTTAAGGTCACACTGATAGAAATCTAAAACTCAGTAACCGTTTCCCACTATTGTCAATTCATACGTATAACTAAGAACTAGCACGTGCAAAACGACTACCATTGTGAATGGACGATTACTTCATTGGGAAAAATTATATAGAGATGTATCTCTCACGCATGAAGAGTACAATATTATTTGATTTATCGAAATGGTTTTTCTTTGCATATTTGTATAGATTCAAAACTAATTCTAATTTGATCTAAATCTAATTTGAACGATTACACATGTACTTGTTTTGGTTTCATTTGGTACATAGCGTTATCAAAGCTTTTATTTTTCACATGCTTATTGCTGCAATGTGTAAAAAAACCGGTCTTGTACGAGTCGAACTCGCCCACCGAGACTTTCCTACCAATTTCAGGATTGTAGGTTAACGAGTAGGTCATAACTGTAGGTCCACAGGAAGTACCCTATAGGTAAGCGGCGATTTTCAAACAAAATGCAGCAAAACGTTGCATAATGCTCGTATCTTTTGATTGCGTAGACTTGAAAGCTTGATTTTTTTCTGTACTCTATTGACACCTTTACGCGATCTCGAAATAAACTTGACAGACAGACATGCAACAAATTAATGATCCTATAGGGAATCTGTTTTTTCATGTAAGGTACGGAACCCTAAAAGTGAAAAGAACTTCAATCATCTTCAATTGCAACATAAATAAATACATATAGGTATCTAATGAATATCTTGTTTCAACAAAATATGACTACGCCAAAAAATCGTTAAAAAATAATATTCGAAAACTGAAAATTGCTTCCCTGATCTAAAATATCTCTATATCACGGACATTTCAAAAACTGGAAGCCCGAAATGCGGGGAACGAAAATAAAAAAATATACCTATATATATAATTCCATCAACAGAGCAAAATACAATCCGCAACGTGATCTTTTCGTATGTGG
The DNA here is from genome assembly GCA_021202915.1 of Heliconius himera. NCBI lineage: Eukaryota > Metazoa > Arthropoda > Insecta > Lepidoptera > Nymphalidae > Heliconius > Heliconius himera. The sequence goes on along the minus strand of JAJHJA010000383.1, from coordinate 209,544 downwards.
TAAAATATAAAGCGATAGTCACGAATTGATTGGCGGACTAAATAGAATAGCACTCGCATGCAAAACCACACACACAAACAACAATAAGTATTCAATATCTATTATATTGAAATGTATTTAATAATGTGGACGCGACTGGTTGTGGGTTCGAGACTTCCACTCGAGGAAATTAAATATTTATTTTAATTTATATTTTTTATTCTTTTCTTCGCTCTATTGTCGAGGCAGACTGCGGCGTTAAGTTCCGCCACTCAACATGCAATGCCTTCAGAATTGGCGGGGAACGGCGTGTCATAACACTAGCTTTCCTCTGCCTACTCTAAATATTTAATAGTAATAAACGCATTAAAAAAGTCAGGCCAGTCGTGGCGCAGCGGCACGAGATGTGACTGTAAAACTGACTGGTTGTGGGTTTGATCCACACTCGAGGAGATGAAAAGAAAGAAAATGGAAACATCAATAAGTAAATATTACTTATCGAGGTTAAGCGCGGCGTTGAGTTCTGCCACTCAACACGCAATGCCTCCAGAATTCGGCAGAAAGTGGGAAACGGAGTGTCTTGACACTGGTTTCCCTCTGCCTACCCTGCTGTGTGCGAGATACAGCGGGAAGCTAATTTAATTATTTATTAAACAATAACTGTGATAAGTTATCATCTCGAGCCACTGTAAAGCACAGCAGTAATTCACGCGTCAGCGCGCTATACGGAGTATTGTTGCAACTCGTTATACATTGTTGTGTTCTTGGGCAATATAACTGAAACCGCTTGCGAAATACCTGCACCATACACTACACCGGCACTACGTCCGTCTACTTGTCTTTTTGCATTGTCATTTATTATGCTCCCTATACGCTGAATACGAATGAAAATGAAAATGAATGAAAGCACTTGTGCATTCGGTTTTTAATTAACAATATCAACTACGCTATAGATTTATATATCCTCTTTGAAGTTAATCTATCAAATATATTTTATTCACTTGTTGACAGGTTTAATCCATACCTATATTATAAATTCGAAAGTAACTCTGTCTGTCTGTCTGTCTGTCTGTCTGTTACGCAATCAGGGCCAAACCGCTAATTCAATTGTGATAAAATACTCATAAAGAGACACTTAAGGGTCTTCGGATGAACATAGGTTACTTTTTTTTCTCATATTTGTAATATTGTCGATATATACTAATATATTAAAAAACTTTTTAGTTTGACAGGCAATTTATTCCGCCATGTTAATAACAACCGTTGCTAAGCAACGGTCGGTTGCAAAGTTTGTTTGTTATAAGAAAACGTCACCCAAAATGAGCTAACGCATACATGGCGTGCGGTGACTCAACCTTATGAGATACATAAAGACAATGTTTTACAAAAATATTGTTCTTTAATGTTTAAAAAAGTCCGCTATACATATACCATGTTTATCTCTGAAGGTTAAGCAAAAGTAATCATTTTAATTAATTTACTTTATATTTATCGGGTTTTTGTTGTATGTATTTTCTATAATTTGATATTGATCCTTATGAAAATGAATATAATAGTCACTTTTAACATTTCATCTGGATTGAAATTATAGTTTACTGTATAACATTCTAATAAATAATTAAGGAAATGGCACTGATTCGAAATGACCTAGCCTACGAGCGGCATAGTATGACCGACGCGAACGGGCAGATGACTTTGACAGTTTTGTAAATTTTCATACATTTTCGAACTACTGTTAATTTTTATGTAATTATAATTAATTTATACTTTTCTTTGGTTCTTCGCTTATTCGAGTAGTAGTTTAGTTACATTTTCATAAATTTCTTGGTGTGGTGTAAGTTGCGGCCCTGTGCGGCAGCGGCATAATATTATTTAAGTACTTATTATTTAAGGAAAGAATTGTTGGTTATTTCATCTTGGATGGTTATCTATTGCGTTGTTATACACTTAATAAAATATGGTTTTAGCTTTTTGGGATTTTATTTGATATTGCTCGCAAAACTTATCATATTTAATGTAGAAAGGACTTTAGTTAGGTATTTCATATAGTATCTATGTACGCGCGCAAGGAAAACGTGTAAAAAGATTTTTCCCGGGTAAATCAGTAAAATCGATCACTGAAAGTCCAATAAAAATCAGTTCAGTTATTCTGGACATTAGCTCGGGGAAATAGAAAGACAGACAGAGACAAAAAATATAATATTTTTTATTGTATTTAAGTATTATGTAAATAACCACATGCACTTGCAAAAACATAGCACAACACATTTAATTTTAATTCTTTTAAATATTTATTTTACTTTGATGATATTAATAATGTAGCTGGTTTTGTTTAATTTTTTTTTTATAAATATTTTAATATGATTACGTTTACTTATAATTTTTTTCATTCAAATTAGATATTTTCAAAAACAATTTCATAAATATATCTAATAAGCATTCGTATAGTTCAAGCGGGCGAAGCCGCGTCCGGGTCCGCTAGTTTAGTATAAAAAAGTCTTTAAGTGAAATGTCTGTACCTATATCTACTTTTATTTGTATAACTACTCACTATCTAACGTGTAATTTTCTCAACGATGTAAAATGATGACAAATCTTATATTAGCAGAAAGATTAAAAGAGATAAACAGATATTTCGTGTCATTTAACTACATATAGGTATGTATGTATGCTACGTCTAAAACCTGATTAATATATGTACATTTTTATTTAACTAGTAAATTACTTGCTCTTAATATTTATGGCAAGATGTTTTATTATAAATATGAAACCAAAATGATATGCCAAAATGTTTGATGAAAATTATACGATTTTTATATTATTTTCTACATACGTTATTATATTTAACACTCAGCGCATTCATAATATTATGGAACATTCACATGAGTTACCTTTGAGCGTCACAAGTAGGTACCATACGGGCAGAACTAAAGCACGCACGGATGGCGACGTGAATGTTGGTACACAACCGCAAAATCAGCACTATGTTCTGAATTCACCGCGTACAAAATACCGACGTTAACTCAACAGGCGATTATATAGAAAATTAAAATTACGGTTATTATAATATATATATATATATATATATATATATATATATATATATATATATATATATATATATATATATATATATATATATATATATATATATATATATATATATATATATACATTTATTACATTAAAACATAAATACTAAGAGCTACTAAAATATTTAAGTTGCATAAGCTAACTCGTACATGATATGTTTATATGTATAACACTTTAATCTTACCTTAAAACGCGCTAATCGTCTTAGTATAAGAGAAGCATGTATGTGCCTTACCTGGAAAGAACAAAGTATGCATTAAAATCGTTAAATTCTGAACTTATTATCCTATCAATATTATAACTGTGGAAGTTTGTGAGGATGGATGTTTGTTCCACTTTCAAGAACTACTTAACGGATTTAGATAAATAAAACTTTATAGTAATTTTTCAATATTTTTTTAATTTGGCTACAATATGTGTAACGTCGCTAATATCTCACATATATGTTCATTAGAATACAATCAGATATATAATATGTAATTTGTATTTTTTTTTGTCGACACAGGGCCTACTTATATAAATTCTGAGTTCCACCACTCAATATGCAGTATCTCAAAATCAGATGGAAAAGGGACAACGGAGTGTCTGAACACTAGTTTCTCTCTGCCTACCCTGCTACACACGACAAATATCGCAAAACTAAAATCTTTAAACGGCATAACAATCAAATGCTATTTAACAAAATCCTTCAGCCTCACAATAAAAGAAGCCATCTAAGAATATGTTATATATCTATTATGATGGTATATATTTATGGTTCAAAAGCGAAGCTCACAAAATGGACTACAACGTCAATCAAACAAAAGCGCACGGCCGGATCACATTTCGCCGGCCGCGGACACGATCGCGAGTGGATCCGAAATGAGGCAAATAAGCAATTACGCGCTCATATTTGGCTCGATTACACGCTGCGCTGGGGGGTTTCAGACGCACTGGAGTTGGACACGTCGCTCGGTGGAGTGGCCGCGACACATCCATGTAGCTACAGCTCCAGAGTAAGTAAGCGGGACAGAATAGCTCTACACATGTACATATGTAAGATATGTAGAATATGGTTTATGTAAATAATTTTGTTTAAAGATACAATTTTTGGTGAAAAATAGCAAAACAGATTAATGGAGGAAAAGTGAGCAATGAGAGAGGTGTCGGAGATTTCAGAGACTCAGTATTAAAGATACTAGAATAAGGTTACGTAAAAAGCAAGCAAGACAAGACGAAAGAGGTATGCAGAAAACTGTAGTGTTTGGCGCTCCATTCTCTCTGGTTCTGGTTTAGACAACTGGTATATAGTCGTTTCATTTCAAACAGAAGATACTGTACTAGCGATCAGACAACAGATTTATATTAGATATATTTATGTAAAAAAATTAATCATCAGTCATTGTTATTTCATAGATAAGTTTCAAAAACAAATTCATATCCTGTGTGGGTATCGAACTCAAAACCTATACTTATTCTTACTAACTGCCTTCATTCTGGATCCCCGCAGGGGGCGCCCTTACAGTCGTCGACTCCTCTCAAGCAGCCAGGTAGTGCTTGCTTTTTCTTCTGGGACAGAGTACCCTCTTCCCTACCCACCCGGTGTCGCTGTAAAGGCCAATAGGGCTAACAGCAATTACCTCAAGTTCGAAAAAAAAAAAAAAAAATTCATTCTGGTCTTGGAATTTCTCCGCTTTCTATTATTATAAAGATATTGCACGCTAGTTGTTGGAATCCAACTTCACGATTCGTCTAGCCAGACATAAGGCTATATACACGTAATCTTTTGCTAAGTTTTGCGACAATTTATGTTGTCTCAAACTATAATAGTTTAATATCCAGTTAGTATGAGCAATTTTACTATATATTCCATTAGAGATGAAAAATAATTTGCTGAGACTATTTAGATTATTTACCTATAAAATTAACGATAATAATAAATAGTAAACTATTCCGCAACTGAAACTTAGAAACATATATTATACACACAGTTTTAGAACATAATTTTAATACACATTTAATTACTACAATTATCTAGTGTAGAGGCCGGTGGTCGTGGCGCAGCGGCACGAGGTGTGACTGCAAAACCGACTGGTTGTGGGTTCGATCCCCACTAGAGGAGATGAAATATTTACTTAAATTTATATTTCCATTTCTTCGCTCTGGTGTCGAGGTTAAGCGCGGCGTTGAGTTCTGCCACTCAACACGCAATGCCTCCAGAATCCGGCAGAAAGTGGGGAACGGAGTGTCTTAACACTAGTTTCCCTCTGCCTACCCTGCTGTGTGCGGGATACAGCGTGAAGCTAATTTTATATTTTTTTTTAATTATCTAGTGTGCATAAACTAAACGTTTTCATTTCATTAACATTAGGCCCTTACGAATGTAAACTAAAACATGTTTCAACGATAATAACAACGCACTAGCACACGACCTTGATAACGACGTGGGAGTAATACCAATTGTCATTCTTTATACGTACACCGTGTATTAGGTACTTGCACAACAAATAATATTATAGTAAGCTGCCTAGACTGTTCTATAATATCAGATCAATCTACGACTACATTTTAAACTAGCTGTCGAATTGCTTGCACAATATCACATACTTGAGACCAATGTATGACTGTAAATGCGACTGGTTGTGAGTTTGATCCCCACTCGAGGAAAAGAAATATTTATTTAAATGTGTATTTTTATGTCTTCGCTCTGATGTCGAGGCAAAGTGCGACGTTCTGTTCCGCCACAGAATTTAATATCACATACTCCACTCAAAATAACAACACAATACATAATATACTACACACACAATACATATATATCTGAAATATGCGCCTGTACGGTAAATTTATCGTAGCTGATTGCACATGATAGCTTTGAGTTCGATTCTCATCTGGAATTTATCTACAAATACGTACCATAGGAATTCTCCGTTTAAGCGTAAAGTAGTTATCTGAGTTGCTTACTATTTACTAGCTTCTCCTTATACTAACAATTTTATAACAATATTTCGAAGTGAAATATAATATTATTTTATTATAATTAGGGTATGAAAGTTGAAAGTAAATCTCACTTTGGGTTGCCTTGAGCTTTTGTAAACAATATTTTCACTATAAACTCTAGAACTATTTTATAGAATTTGTTTCGGGGTTCGTGTGTTGCGCCACAATTTACCAACAAAACACATCGGGATCGCATTTACATAATAAGCACAACCCGCAGAAAAGCGACGATATACTCGGATTTTCCATATTATTTTATCTTATCCAATCTTCTGCAGAATTATGTTCCAAGACTAAACTATATATATTGATAGTAAGTTTATTTTTATTTAGGCGATATTAGATTTAAAGCAAATATATTAAAAATATAAGCATAAACATTCGAGTGACGGAGGTATTTTATGTGACATAAAGGAAAATAGAAAAAAATATAATTTAGATAAAATATACCGATGAACAAAAAAACAGATAATTTATAGGGTAAAACCGAGATAGACGCCCCAGCGGGAGAGATGCCCCATATTCAAAATACCTAACTTCCCGAACTCGCGACAAAAAAATAATTGTACAAATAGGAGCGTCAGTCGTCCCGCACCTCAGTTATCCACAGACATTCGTGTAATGAGGACGCGTTTCGCGAGGTTAAGTAAATATCTCCGCGGCGAAATCCGTGAACGCGTCAAAGATTTAAAGGTTAGTATTTGGCGTTGTATAACTTTATAATTAGTAATCAGTTACGTTATATTTTTTATTACGTCGATGTACTAATTCATTAAGACTATATCTAGGTGTTTAAAGAATCTATTTTATTTATAATTTTCTTAAAAAATACTTTGGCATCTATCCCTATCACAAAGGATAGTTGCCCTGATTTTTTGAGGTATAGGTGCCCCTAGGGGCATCTATACCTTCATACTCAGTTTATGGAGCTAAGTATATATTTTGAAGTGTTTCTTTGTGAATTTATTAAATTAGCATTTTTTATGTTTTAAGTATATTTATCTTAGAACTTTTAACTGACTTTAGCTCTACTATGCCGCGAAAATATAAAAGAAAGGAAGGAGTGCAAGCTCGAGTATGTTCTTGGACTACAGAGAACTTACAGTCAGCTTTTGATGAAATGGATAAAAAAACCATGGGGATAAACGAAATATCCCGACAATTTGGAATTCCATCGAGGACATTGCGAAGACGATATGCTGTTAAAAATTCAACAAAGTTGACACTAGGTATGTTAGTATAGGTAGTTAAAGATGATTACTACAATATATAACAAATTTTTATAAATAATTTCTGTCTCATTACCAATAGATTTATTTACGACATACATTTTTTGACATTCGTTATACATTTTTTATAGGAAAACATCCTATTTTGGATTTTGACAACGAGAAAAGGCTAGTCAAGCACATTCTCAAACTTGGTGATGCTGGATTTCCCCCAAATAGACAAGCCATACGCATGTTGGCTTATCAATTTGCTGAAAAGCTAGAGCTAAAACATAATTTTGACCACGAAAACGAAATGGCTGGAGGCGCATGGTTCAAAAGTTTTATTGAACGGAATCCGGAGCTATCTATCAGACAAGCTGAAGGCTTATCCGTGGCTAGAGCTAAAGGTCTTAGTAGAGAAGAAGTAAAAAACTTTTATGATCTTTTGATCAAAGTTCTGACCGAAAATGATCTATTGGACAAACCAGAAAGGATCTACAATATGGATGAATCCGGTATTCAATTAAATAATAAACCCGGAAAAGTTATAGCAAAAAAAGGTGCAAAAGTTGTCAATTCAGTCACTTCTGCCGAGAAAGGTGAAACCATGACGATCGTTGGCTGTTGCAATGCAATTGGTAATTTCCTTCCACCAGCTCTAATAATAAAAGGTGTTAATAAAAAACCTGAATTTGAGGATGGACTTCCAATGGGCTCAAAAGTCTTCATGAACAAAAAATCAGCTTATATAAACGCTGAGCTTTTCTATAAATGGTTAACAGAACATTTTATACCTCTGAAGCCCCATGGTAAGGTTCTGCTGATTTTAGATGGTCACTCGTCACACTCAACTGCACCAGATATGCTGCAAGCTGCTACTGATAATAATATAATTTTACTGTGTTTACCTAGTCACACAACTTCAGCCTTACAGCCTTTAGACAGAGCAGTATTTGGGCCCTTTAAGACCTATTTCAACCATGAAACCAATCAATTTATGCGCTTGAATCCAAATAAAAAGATCAGCCGTTACAATGCTGGAAGGCTTATACATAATGCTTGGATTCGCGCTGCAACCCCTGCAAATGCCCTTGGTGGCTTTAGAGGTAGTGGTATTTACCCAGTTGACCCGAATGCTTTGCCAGATACTACATTTCTAATATCAGATATGGCACTGGGTAGTGAAAATCCTGACACTTCTCGTGTGCTTGATCAAGTTGTAGGACAAACGTCAACAACCCGGCTTCAGACATCTTATTCGTTAGATTCCCACCCACGGCTCGCCAATGTCTCAGAAAATAAAGAATTTCGTACGCCTATTGCGGTTAAACAAGGAAAGGAACAATCTCTGCCTCAGATTTCTGATTCTACATTTTGTCACCTAGAGTTGAACAATCCGAGAGAAAATATATCAGAACACGAACAAAATAAAACACCGCCAAATACAATACGTACTCTAATTGAGAGAGAATCTCCTAGTTTATTGCTTGATTCTGAAATTTTAGAGGATATTAGTCTTGTTGACATTGGTGATTCTACAATTACAGAGATTTTAGGGAATTATATAGAACTAGAAACACCTTCGAAAATTCTGATAGACGCCTCACCTATTCCAAAAATTCCTTTGACTATGGCTAAGAGAGCGAAACAATCGGCAGACATTTTGAATTCTAAAGAAAATATAAGACACAAGAAGGATATGGCTGAGAGAAAGGAAAAACAATTCAAAACTAAGTTAGACAAGAAAAAGAAGACTGAAACTACCAAAAAACTTAAGAAAACTAAAAAAAGAACCACCAGTACAGACACCAAAACTATAAAAATAAAACAAAATGAAACAAATTCTTCTAGTGAAAATGACAATGACAATCTAGCAGACTCGTGTAATAAAGAAAATAATAATTATTTAAACATAAACCAAAACCGAACTTCACTAAAAAGACAAACTATTTACAGTTCAAGCAGTGAAGATGAAAATAATCTATCTAACTATAAAATTAAAGGAAAAAAAACTAAAGGTTTGCCTGTAAAAAAAACTAAAAGAGATGGATATGATAACGTCAAAAATACAAATAAAGATAACTGCATTGAATGTTTTGAAAACTATAAAAATACGAAGTCGCAATCCGACTGGATTCAATGTGTAATGTGTCAGAACTGGCTACATGAAACCTGTACACTTTTCAGAAATTATTGCGCAAGATGTGGAAAAATAAAAACCCAGTCTGGCTACATTTCAATTAAATTGGAATAACGAATAATTATTATTTAAGATAATTAGAGAATTACAATAATTAGAAGAGATAATTAAAAATTATTTTGTTGTATTCTTTTTAATATAAAAATGTATAATGGTGCAATAAGGATGTTGGCATTTATACTATTATAATATTTTGATTTATAATATTAATGTTTTACTACAAAGATTTAATAAGAATTGTAATTTTGTTGTAAAATTTAACTTAAAAAATATGATTATGGATGTTGAAACTTAAGAATTTATATTTTAGTAAAACAAATGTTTTTAAATTTTAATAATGATAACCTATTTGTGTGTTATTCGAATTATTTGTCAATAATATCAATTATAAGGTTTTAAAAAACACTGTATACTTTTCATTATTATGATTCATATTTGTTGGAAACAATTGCTGTTTTAAAATTAGAACTATTTAACAATTGGTTTAGTTTTTTCTTTAACTCGGTATAAAGGGCATCTATCCTGCTCTGCAGGCATCTATCCTCCTCAGTATTTTCACAGTGGGGCAACTATCCATATAGAAAGTCATCTATCCTCAAAATTAATGTTTCACGAAAAGCTATTTTTTACAAAATCTATATTTCATTTGTTAAAAAAAAATAAAAGTATTTAATCACAAAGGATTGAACTAGCTAAATAAATAAAAATTATTCCTATAAAATGTATATTTTATCTAATTAGATGGCTATTTCAAAAAGTGGGGCATCTATCCCGGTTTTACCCTATATGTGAAATATAAATCATCTATCCACTTCTGAGAACATCATAAAATGGGAACCTACATGTAGGTAATGTGCATGAATCACAAATAATGAAAATACCGTCTAGTAGGCAGTTATTTGTTCTATTTCTTGAGTTTAGCAGTAATTTCTCTGTAAAGGTCCTGATGAGAGCATAAAATAAAACGAAATGGTCAATCGGCATCTAACGACAACGCGTTGGTCGCGCGCCAACTGCCGCGAGACATCGATATACGTACGGAACAGTTCAGGGTGGAGGAACAGTTAAATGAAACCTGAAGTTTCAGTCTTTACGCCGTTGAAATAGAACCGATCAGAGTACGTGGATGCCACCCGATATCCACGCATCGTTAAGGCATTGAACACACTGCACATTATTGAATCACGTTCTTTGAGCTCGTGTCGGCAAATAAGCTGATTAGATGCACAACCCGCGCAGCGCTTTCGTGGCTTTCTATATCATTTGTGGCAAATCTTTACCTTATATCAGTATGATAGTGACGAGGTACCGAGGAACCTGAGATTTATATTGTTGAAACCTGTAGAGAAATTGTACGACCTACGGGATATTAGACGCTCGATTAATTAAGTCTTAAATGATGTTTATAATTATTAGTCAATATGGAGTTTTGTGGGTTTCGTATATGACGTTAATCCGCTAGTAACATAAATTTTGATGATAACAGCGCCTACAACACGACATCGCTGCTCACGCAGGACTTAATTAATCGAACGGGTCGCTATATATATTTTTCCAACGCCACCACCAACAACTACTGTTAATTGGCATTTCCTATGCTGCGCTAAAATAGCACACATGTAATTAGAGACTCAAAATAAATTGTAAAATTGCGAAAGCGCATGTGTTACTTAGTAATAGAGCAAAATTTTGTATCCATCTGCTATATTGTAACGAAACGCCACAAGTATCAGTCGAAGTGGTTTCCTTGACACATGACTTACATGGTTATCATAAACACACAGCAATATGCAAGCGTACATAATTAGCTTAATCTGAATTTCAAATATCCAATGAAGTATCAATTTAGTTATATGCAACAATGTAAAAATACTTATCTATATAAAATTATATTATATTAAATATGTTGAAACATCGCTTACTTTCTGAATATTAATTTCACAGAAATTATTAATATAAGTATACCTTAACAAATTTCCATATACCTACTACATATTACGATATTGATTTTTGCGAGTAGGCGCTAATAGTATGAAGTACGAGTACTAAGCATTTATTTTAAAATATAAATCGATATGTGATTAATTTTTCTTTGTTAATTCCACAACAGAAGTAAGATGCATTTCTTACTTAATTATCGTCATCGTTCCCTATAGGTACCGACCTCACAGCCATTTCTTTCCTATGACGTAGATCGAGGCGAAAGTATATACTAGCAATATATTGTCTATTAAACTAGCTTCCTTTAGGAAATTATAAAATATTACCGCTTTTCATTCCGTCATAAAATGTATGTATGTATAACTTGTATATTATGTGATATAAGAGAAACATATTCACGATCACTATTGTAATTTACCTTGTTCTGGTAACAAGGCAAAGTGCGGCTTCGAATTCCGCTGCTCAACCCGCAATACCTCGAAAATTCAGCGGAAACTGGGAAACAGAGTATCTCAATATTAGGTTTTCTCTCCCGAATTTTCTGTGTATTTATATACTTGCTTAGAAACATATTATGTACCTACTATCTCTTGGATGGAAAAACCCATTTTTTTGTTAAGCCGGACTAGAGATGAGTCCAAATTTCTATTATAAATATGGAGAATATTTGAACTACAATCATAAGCAGTCGAATTTTAAGGGCATAACGACCGTGTTTATTTAGAACTAGTGGCCTCCCGCAATTTTGTTTGTGTGGACTTTATGACCATTATAAATTATAATAAACTTCCATTTATTTGAATTTAGAATTTTAGACTCTAAATTTGCTTGTGTTGAGTGGCGGAGCTTAATGCGAAGCTTCGTTTTCTTAATATATAAAATATTTGAAATATCAAATGGGGTATAATTTTTGCCAAAAAGAACCACTGGGTTATCACGTCTAACGTAAAAGGGAAAAAACCGAGTAACACTATTTATTTTGATTTAATATAAATCAATACAGTACCTACAGAGAACAAATAAATACAAACATAAACCGCGCGAAGTCGCAAGTATAAACTAGTAATAATCATATAATAAGACTCGTGGCAGTAAGACGCACTCCGCAATATGCGCTCCGAATGTTAATATCGCGCCCACTGTGAATAACTACGGTACAGACTGTTTTGGTGTGGGGTGTTCTCGCATACAACTGTTGACTCTATAGCTGTCAAGAGTTAACAAGAAATATAAATAAAGATAAAAAAGTAATTCTTTACTATATATAGGTACATAATTATAATAAACGTGTATTTTTCTTTGAATTATTAATGTAAAAGAACAAAAGATGTTTGCAAGTCAATTGCTAACATAATTAAGTTTATAATCTATAATGGAATAAATAGTTTTTTTGCATTTATTTATGTTTTATTTTTACCTTATTGTTAGATTCATAAAAGCAAGTTGCTAGTAATAAAATCAAAGGATTTTATCTGTAATGTAGATACAACTGTTCTCGTTCCACTGGCAAAAAGGGAACTTGGCGACCTAGTATTATGACACTCCGTTCCCGTTAAGATACTTCCGTTTTCTACTTTCCGCCGAATTTTGGAGGCATTGAGAGTTAAGTAGCAGAACTCAATACCGCATTTCCCTCGCTACCAGAGCAAGGAATAATTAAACATTTAATTTCTTCGAGTGGAAATCGAACCCAAAACCTGTCGCGTTTACAGTCGCACGCTTGTGCCCCTGCACCACGACTGTCCTTAAGTTACAAGCTGTGTTATTTTATATATCACACAACCACGATAGGAGAACGACTCAAACAAATTTTCAAGCATAAGAAAATTCCGACATCTTTAGTATAACAAAAAAAAACCTTGCAAAATATAATATGAAGAGTCGCACTCAGTCAATGTGGCGAGCCCTCTCATATTGTATGCGCTGTAAATCATAGCACCTTTTGTGGCGCGCCGTTGACGTCCGCACTACCGGATGATCTCGCAACGCATCAGGGGGATTAAATTTAATATTGTTAATGTATTTGTTATTCCACTTCCGTGCTCTTTATTGCGTTTTTGTAAAACAACAATGGGGCAGCGCTGTGACAATAAAGAGATGTGTGACAAACAGTATGCTTGCTGATTAAACACATCATAATATTTCATTAAAACAGTAACACCTTCTACTCTAGGCATAAGCTAGAATAGTATTTAATATTTTAAAGTTCATATATATATCGTTGATGATGCAATTATAATATAGCCATAGTAGTTCTGGTTCTATGGAAATCAAAATAAACATCATATGTCAGGGTAAAGAACGACTTTTTGTAGCATTACGATCACAAAACAAACCTAAAGCACCCTCCTGTAGTTTATAAAATTCTTTAAGGATATATTAAGACGTACGTGATAATACAATCGTCGGTCGGATTCAGAGTTTTGTCTAAAAGGACGGATAAGTATGGCGTTTTTTTTAAACGACTAAGTAAATAGCTAAATTAATTATTAAATGAAAAATATTTAAGTTTGTACCCGCTACTATACATAAACACACACTCGTGGAATTCTAATGTTAAATTCTCATAGATTCAACAATATAACGAATTTTAGAGTATGGCAAGCAGGTGTTCTAGGAAGGTTCTAGGAAGGGCTCTTATAAAGTCTAGTAATAAAGATTTAATATATATTTTTAAATATCAACTTTCACACATCTCCTTTCCCTAATAAACAATAGGGTTTCTCATTAATATCCGGGCCGCATTATAGAATAATAATAATCAATAACGCATACATTCACGGCCCTGTGTATGTAGGTCTCGCATAGCACCGACTAAATTGACCGCATAAACCGATCAAATATGTATCCAATAGTGCTGGGGCAAGCAGTCGGGCACAGCCCAGTGCCCATTGGCACACTTCGTAATTACATTGTAAGTAATTATCGACTCGGACGCACACTCAACGGAACACATTAGAACAGCTGTAGTGAATTCTTGCCCATCAGTAATGTCTGCAACATCGCATCACTATCATATATTTCCATTGTGATACATTTTATCTGGAACGTAATCACTTTGGTTTATCGTCGCCTTGGTAGCTATAACAAACTTACAAAATTCAGTAGTTAACGGCGATGACGTTTAAAACAGTACAAAACTATTTTATCTGTAAACCTTTATCATAACTGAATTCTCTTACATAAAAAAAATGACTAATATCGAATTAGAATCTTATTGGGTAGTAAATACATCATCCTTATTTAAACACAATTAATAAAGATAAATCTGAATATACAAAGTCTTTATATACAGTGAGGCTTACATGTGCCTCTTTACAATTTAGAAAGAAATGAGTGAAATTCGATCGATCGATGCAGATCATATACGAAATTTTAACGAGATCAGGAAATTGCCTACAATCTACCTTAAAACATTATAAATTCGAAATAACATTCATAGTGAATGTTTCCTTTGCCTACAGGAGCGCCTTATCACGGCTCGTCGCCTCTCACTCGAGTACATCATCAGTGATGTAATTATTCATCTCGACAAATTGCGGCCGGCGTTCGACGTGGCGAGTCGGCGAGGAGAGTCGAACCGTGCGTGACGCTCGTCTGTACGCTCGATTACAATCGGGTCCGGGGCAATATGCATGGCCTAGAGTTGACGGTTTAATATTCAAGTGTCGCCCGGGCGCGGCGCACGCTTTGCTGTAATAAAAGCACGCTCCGGCGCTTAACGAGCCAGAGCGATGAGCTCCTTCGTATTTCTACCAAGGCGACCCTGTACGTGACCGCTACGAAGCTACATCTTAATTTCTGCACTAATGCCCCCAGATTTTGAATTATTATCTTTGTTAATATCCCTATTAAGGTTTCAAAGCATAATGCTATATGAACAAAGCTTTAAGTGTTAAAGCTTTAAGCTTCCTTTACTCACTTAATATACAAATATTAATATAAGTCCTATAAAAAAGTATAAACGTGACTTACATAAGAAATAACAATTCAACAGATACATTTTGTTAACAATAGGTCTAATTTCGCTTTCATACGAGAATCCGTAAAAAGAAAAATTACAAGATTTTTCCGTTCCCACGTCACATTTTTAAAAAGAGAATCTGCTCGCTAATTGTCTTCCCTCTTAGAACTCATCTCTACAAGTCACAAGATAAATACATTTATTGCTATATCTGATTCAGTTTCATTATTAGAAACTGCTCACAAGAACTCTAGAACGGATACCCGCCAGCAGTTTCCAACTCAAACTTCTAGACTGCAAAGAAAGTTATCAGCAATCGAGGGGCCATTGATTGTGCACAAAGAGCCTTTCGTCTCGCGACATTCAAGTTCGATTTTCTGCTCACAATGCGGGCCCCGTTTTTCGTCTTGCATTTGGTATAATAGTACAGTTCGTTCGGTCCCTGTCGACATTGTTCGCCCCTTTTTATTTATGGTAAATACTACAAGACTGTAAAGTGGATATTTCAGATTTCAAATATTTTTTGTTTATTTCAGTTAATTCGTCACATTCAAATACTAGCGACTTAAGCACATTAGTACGTTTCACGAAGCTCTAAGTCTGTTTGGCTGGTGGCCAAGGTACTTGCACAGTGCACAATAAATACCTACTACGCTGAGTACTCTTAATTACTTCACTACCATTCTACGAATTGCTATACACGATAAAAACTGCTAATTCTATAATCGGTCTGATTCAATCACAATAAAAAAAATATGTAATTTTTTTTAAAATATGAATAAATGAAAGAAAGTTTGAAAATTATAATTGCCTAATGTAAATATACAGACCTAGGCGGGGCATAAAGAACAGAATCATTTCGTTAACTGTATTTGGTTCTAAAGGGAAATCGGTTAGAATTATTAACTTGAGCCTGATATATAATTAAACGTAGAAACATAAGCGAGCTACATCCTTTACAGGGCAGTGGAGCAGCAATGGAAACGCTTACCATTATATGCTCCACTTTCCATTTGCTCTATAGATAATTTGCTTTATAGCTTGACTGTTCGCTCTTATATACGATAAATTTATATTCTATAAGTTAATATAAAAAGCAAGTCTTAAGAAACCTTCAAAACTAAACGCTATGTAAAAGTTAATAATTTTAATTTCATACAAAAAAAAATCCCACTTCATCCATTTTAACCGAATCCCATAATCAGAACTAAACTAAACTTTCATTAAACTACCCTAGATGTGTATGTACCCTTTCCAATAATAAAAGAATCATCGAAATCGGTTGGGTTAATATTAAGTTACTCGTCCATTTGTCACGCACATACTTAATGCAAATTTAAAACTAGTATGATTTTCTCATGGATACCATTGTCAGAAATGTACCAAATTAAAATGGGACCACACGGGAAGAAATAGCTTTCAAATAAAACAAAAAACCTCAAAATCGGTACAACCCGTCAAAAGTTATGAAGTAACAAACATAAAAAACTACATACGAATTGATAAAAAATATTAATCATTTGAATAGTTACGTGAAAATATTTCATTAACAAGAAATATAAAACCCACACACTACAGCTTGTAGTGAAACGAGTAGGACGAAGTGAAGTTTCTGTTTACACGTGCCGCCGGTAATCCGAGGTGCAAAACGTTAGAGGAATCAAGCAACAGTTATTGGCTGAGCCTCTGCGCCCATTCCATTGTTCACGCTTTAAGCCGATATTGCTGTTTCCCTCAGCTTTATAGACATGACGTATTAATTGAGATCATTTCTCTTGATGATAGTCGTTCAAACGTTTGTTCATAGCTGAGGGAATGAAATAATATACTTTCTTTGTTTTAAGTTATCCATCTCAAGATTCGGAGAAGTAAAGCAAGTTCATAAAACAACATCACTTTTTGAAATAGCATTCAAGAACTTTTATATAACTTGCTTAAAAATAATAGTCAACAACACATACAATTCTGTAAAACAAACTCAACTTACACGCAAAAACACAATGAAAGTTACTTCCTAACAATATGTAGCAGACATTCTACGAACGCGGTATACTTAATAAAACGCTAACATAAATTGAAACAATTTAATATCTTACAAAGAGTAAGAATGTGAAGAATAAAAGAATAGCTTCTGCATCGCTTTAAGTCCTGAGAATGTCACGTAGATAATTACTCAAGTATGGGAATTTTAAATTGTTTTTTTTTTCAGCTTCACACTAATTCCGTACACAGCAGGGGCAGAGGAAACCTAGTGTTAAGACACTAGGTTTTCCATTTTGCCGCCTAATTCTGAAAAAATGAAAATATTAAATATTTCATTTCCTCGAGTGGAACCCACAAACGGTCGTGCTTATAGTCACACTGTGTGATGACTGGCCTCAAAATTGGAGGACTGGAATTAAATTAAATGATATCAGAATATAAATCGATTAATAACATAAAATATAAATAATGAATTTTAATTAAAAACAATCTTCTTTATTCATAATTAAAATTAAGTTGATATGCTCCTTCGAAAACATCAACGTGTAATAAAGTTGGGAGACAGGTGAATTCATAAGCGAAATTCTGTAAAGCGTTACCTAAAAATTGTTTTCGAGCCGCAACACGCTCCCGTCAAAAAGCCAAAATCGACAAACAAATTCAATTAAAACTTTGCCACGACTAACCTCAAACCGAGAACATTAGATGAAGCACGATTAATAATTACAAAGGGACCACCTAATACACAACAAATAAGATTTGGTAATCAGTAAAACTAAGTTAAAGTTAACTGGCGATCGTACATTGACAAATCGCAAAACCAACTCTAAAGAAACTGAACCTCCTTTCCTTCTCTTTATCAGAATATATCTATCTTTATTGTTGAGAAGGGGGAATGTGAGACGGGCTATTTGTTTTTACAGTCGAGCGCCGCCGAGCAAATTAGATGGACAAACTGTTGGAGCGGTTGAGGTGTCTATATTCCGCTCTACGAGAGTTCTTCTGTTCAATTCGTTCGAAGAATGTCCCCGCGATCGAGTTCGAGTGATTTAATAATTTTCTCTTCAGTGGCAATGGAGATATCGCGCGGGCGGTATTTGAGAATTTGTCTAATGCATTTGGATTTTATTTTACTGTATAACTATTTTACATTTTAAAATTTGAATAAAAAATATTTTTATATAGATAGATATAAAAAGTAATTTATTGTACTAACTAATATGTATTTTATGTAACTTTTACAGCTTTGGCTTGGTATTTATGTAAAAAAAATAAATAAAATAATACATTAAACTTTACTAAGGGTAAAATTACAGGAATGATAGCAAAGTGTTGCAACATGTGAACAAACTCAAACAAAAGTAGTTATATGTTTCAGGAAACCTTACAGGTACCAACTGTCTGCGCGGCCGTTACCCGATTCCCGCGACTAGTTGGTCAATCGATCGGCGATCCGATCCAGGAAAGGGGTTACCGTCAGACGTCTTCATGATAGGTACTTAAGAATATCGTTAAATTGAAATAGCTTAGTGGTATTTACAGAACGTATATTTAATAAATATTTGAATATTGAATAAAAATGTCCCATGCTAGTAGGTAGTTTTAAAATATTTAATTAATATGATCTTCTATTCTATTTTTTACTATTTATTTTATAATTCTTTTTATTTTTATCTGCAACCATTGAATAAAAACAGTTCAAAATCCCCTTTTATTTACTGTATATGAATTTAAAAAAATATTTAATTATATTTTAAGTTAAGTATCTATTGAATACTTAAAAAAGTAATTTATCTATTACCTACAGTGTTGCTATATTTGGACACAAGGAGCTCCTCAAATGTAAATATAAAACCCTAGCAAACATTTAAAGTGACGCTAGACAGTACTGGCGCCAGTGAAGGCAGACCCGCCGGCGCCGACCGCGCCCGTCAGCACCCCTGCCTCACGTGAACCAGTTATTATCTCTACATCTACCATGTTTTGCGGAACACAGTGGATAGAATGGATATGTGAACTATAATAATAATATAAAGAGACTGAGGAATAGAAACAATTTTAATCAATTATATAAAACTTTAAACGAAAATCCCGGCGTTGAGTTCCGCCACTAAACATGCAGTGCCTCATAAATTTCAGCGGAAAGTGGCGAACGGAGTGTCTTAACATTAAGTCCCCCCTGCCTACTGTGCCTACCCCTACTGCCCTACTGTGTGCGGGATACAGCGTGCAGCTGATTTTTATAAGACCTTATAAAATCGAATAAGTGAAAGTCTCTAACTTTCAACAATTCTTTTTTATACAATAAACTAAGTCTTTTTTGCAGTAGCAGAGAATTCCGACATTTTCTGTTAACAAGAGTTGTGTTTGTTACTATATTTAGTTATATATATCTAACAATTAAACATTTGGTTTCATGGAAATGAAATATTAATACTAACCGTCTAACTACTTAGTTATTCAATCCGAATTCACATATTGTTTGGTCTAGACTAAATAATAATTTATGCCTGGAGGTTTGAGTTTGTTAGCTTCTACAATTGTTGAAACACGCTTAAATTTTCGTGTGATAAAAGAGCTATTCTTATAAAATATACCAAAAACATCTTGGTCGTATATTATTTTAGTTATTGAGTAAAAATTTTTAAAAGGTACATATATATTATACATAATATGTCCATACGCTACTCTCCAGTGTCTTTTGACCTATTTAATATTGAATGAAACAAGGCAAATAAAGACATTGATTTATAAATTCCAATAAATCGAAAGCAAGCATCCGAATGTGTTTGCTAGATTTGTTCTATAAGATACTGAAGATAAAATTCTTTTTCCCGTGGTACCTGCTGCGGTCATTTTCCACGTAATTTCAACGTTCACGCAGTTGGAAAGTTGCCTAGTGATCATCAAAAATGACATCAATCTCTCTCGAGTCCACTCCATTTGACTGCGCTACGATTACGACAAAAACGTAAGTTCTCGTTAAGGACTTTCAAGAAACGGTGAAACTGATTTTTGTGTCAAATATCTATTGAAATGTTTATAACAAATTATTTTTGTGCACATTTACAGAAACTTTTGCTAACTGAACATCAAATGTCAATGAAATCATGGTTGATATGAACTTGTATGGCATCTATGTATGTCACACAATAATATGTACTTAATGGATATTAGTTAATTTACAATAATAATGCACGTTTCTTTTCCAAATATATTTAAAAAAAACATTAAATGTATCAACAATAATCAAAATATCGTGAAAGCAAGTTGGTTATTTTTTTCCCTTATATATCTAAAATACATAAATGTATTTTAAATCCATGAATATATCTTAAGGACAGTGAGCCCACACGTCCCGCTCCGTGCCCTATCACCTGGTGCCCATAACGCGCAAGTGACACGCCTTAGTGCGGCTATATCAATCGCTTGAGTGATTGCGCCCACACTACTTGCAAAGGGTTTCGCCTATAATCCTTCCCCTTTCCTTAGTGCATGAATTCACATCAAAGCGACGCAGACAACTTCTAAACGCGCTGGACAAACTCGCTTCGCGTAACGAGAATTTTCAAATTAATTATTATTTCGCAGTTTATGTTATGACTGTGGTCTGGAATTTGCTTTGGATATAGCTGTTCAAGCATGATGGAATTTAAGCCCTTGAATGTAACGTGATATTATGTAACACAAGAAAAAAATATAAAAAAACATAAGTTATAACCTGAAAAGTAATATTTGAGGCCAGTCGTTGCGCGGTTGACACCGCACAAGCGTGCTACTGTAAATGCTGAAATGATAAATATATTCTTTTAAAATATGTAATATTTTCATTTCTGTACGGAGATTTTTACAAATTTTCGCTATCCAAAGATAATTAATTTGAATTATAGTTTGGCAAGAGAGAATGTTATTTATAAAATATTTTCTAGAGTGTTCATATCTTGCTGTTTAAATTTTTATACGTGTTATAAAAAGTAAATAAAACATCGTCTGTCCTCATTAAATCTATAACTGTTTACTTTTCTAATATCGACTTTTATACAATATCAAAAACACCTAATAATGTTTTAATGTTCTTTTTTGTATAGTTAAGGAAATTTAAATGGAAACTGTACTTTTTTACATAAAAATGTAGGTAAAGTGAGTTACAAACCTACTATGAAAATTACAATTTGAATAAGTAGTAGCTTATTACATGTTGAGTAAACATCTATATATGACCAAAAACGACCTCTAATAGTCTCTTCAATTTTAGATAAACAATCTTGTCAATTTATATGAAAATTCATGAACTAGTTTCCGCATAATATCATAATGCGCAATAAAAGTCAAATGAAAAGTGAGCCAATGCAAATGAAAACAAAAAAAGTATACTTTTTAAATCATTCCATTCATAATTTTCATGCTGAAATCACAACTAAGCACACTCTACTTAGATGTACTTACAGTTTTTCATAACAAAAGGAGAAACAACGTAGTGGATAGGAATCAATTTATAAAGCTGCCCCCGCACGGGACGAGGCGGGCGACATCCACTCTATTTGTCTCGCTAACACAACCGCTGCCCACTTCTCGCCTGCTGGCGGTTCATGTTGAACAATTTATCGCTATTCCTTTAAGGCTCCGGTCGCTTTTACTCTTAACTTCTAGAAGATTTTTATTTCGTTTGAATTGCGATTTGATGTAATTGTGTTGTTGGTTACTTCAAAAGGATAGTGAAGCGGATGATGTTGTTTAAAAAAATGGCGCGTTTGTCTTTTTGTACTGGTGTACCTAGTTATAGAGAATGATTGATATCAATCATAAATGGTTTGAAAAGTGTTATAACTTGTGATAACTAGGAAATATTCACATATTACCTATATTTATATAAAAACGAAATGTCGAAATCTATTTAGTGAAGTAATACGAAATATAAAAAATGTAGTTCAATACATCAATACAGGTATCTTTGTATTAAGAGTTCTTACGATTCTTATTTGGCGGCCCACAACTAGACATACATGCTAGTCAGGAGGTACCTTATAAATAAATATCTATCCTGTATTTTTTATAAATTAATTACAAAACAAAACAGAAACCATACACATATGTACATAGAATATAAAAAAATATTGCTATATTATGTATGTACTTTTTATAAAATATGCAGTATAGCATGCCCGTTTCGTTATAAAAACTAGTTCGTAAATAGATTCAACATTACACAACTTATCATCTTAACACAACGTTAACCATTGTACAGAAATAAAACGCAATTGCAAAGCTAGAATAGAGCTGTTTTTGACATATCGATAAAGATATTTTATTGTAAAGTTAGTGTAGTATGCATAAGCGCGGGGCTCTATATTTTTTCCTGTGTTTTTGTCAGCTTCACACTGTATCGCGCCTGCAGGATAGGCTGAACGAGCTTAGTGTTAAGACACTCCGCTTCCGCTACTGCTCACTTTTCGCGTTTACAATCACACGCTTGTGCCTCTGCGCAAGGACTGAACTCAATTTCTTTCTTTTTCCTTTATAGTAACTAAATTAAGTTATATCATCAGATTCATAAAACGATATTTTATTCTATTTTTACAAGCTTCACTCTATAACCTTCATATAGGAAGGTAGGTAGAGAGACTAGCAAGACTCTGGCAAGACACTACGTTTCCCACTTTCCACAAATTCGAAACATTGTATGCTTAATGGCGGAGCACAACATCGCACTATGTCTTGTTAGCTACTCATGAAATCAGAATAGACAGAGAGAACTGAGAGTGGGTATCTATCCCTCACCGCCGTCTCATTGCAACACGATCAACCACATAGTGGATATAAATATATTTTGTTTTTACTAAAATAATATGTTTTATAAATTTATTTATATAACTAAGCGAAGAAGAAAAACTGCAATGCAATATATAATCTTTCATTTCTGCCGCAATAGTGGCGAGGAAAATTTCCTTTTATTGTGTTAGTAAATGCTTATTGTATACCCGAGCGTTTTCTCCATTGTGATAGCTCCCGTCGTATCTCTTTGATATTACTTTACGATTGTTCGATGACAAATCGCTTAAATGATACATAAAGTCTCATCCGACACAGTAAATCAAATGTCAATTAGTGGTCATTGTTAAATTAATTATAAATGGAAATGTATGTCTTTGTTTGTATAAAATTTTATAGAAGACATTTTAGAGAACCTCAAAGTCAGTCATGATTCCATTTAATATTTGTTTCGTTATGTATTTGAAGGTAATCATAAAACTACCGAATATATAGTAACTAACGATACCAAATATGTATTTCTTATTAAATATCTAGTTACTAAATAGATAAATTTAGGTATATTCTGAGATACATAAGTTAAATTATACGTTTTCGCATTTGCATTACTAAAAGTATTTGTTAAGAAAATAAAGATAAGTCTTTCGAGTTATTATTATTGTAACTATTTAAAAGAATATTGATATTAAAAAATAAAGTATAAATTACCTCTTCCTCAGTGGTGGCGGTGTTGACCGAGTCCATGCTCTGGCAGAGCGCGAGCTCCATGTTCTTGTGCTGCGGCGAGGCAGGTCGCGGCGAGGGCGCGCCCTGCGTCTGAGCAGGTCCGGGCGGCTGCTGCACGCTCGCGCCCGTCGTCTGCACCGTCTGCACCGCTTGCAAGCTCTGCAGGTTCTGCAGGGACTGGTGGGCCAGGTTCAGCTGGTGCTGCTGCACGATGCTCTGCTGCACTATACTCTGCTGCACCTTGATGTGTTGGTGCACGGCCAGTTGGTGGATGGGGTGCAGGGGCGCGGCGGTCGCGGGGTACGGGGGGGAGAGTCGCTGCCGCTTCACTTGCGCACTCTGAAGCGCTTCGTGCAGCCTCTTCACCGGGAGGGGGCTCTGGCCGAGGTTATCCACGGCTGTGTCGGGGCGTGCTGGCCGAGTCGCGCGACTCCGGCGAGCACTGACCAACTGTCAGACAGGAGAAATGAGCGCGCGCTACGCGACGATATCGATATATGATGTTGACAACGGCGCAGCACTACGCACGTTGTGTTATGAATTAATTAACTTATCGGCTACGCTCGTTAAAACTTAAAGGTTTCTTAACACCGATAAGTGATTGTTCTTTATTATTTTAGCGCTTGAGCACTTTGTTCTCATTCGTGCTGATCGATGTTCTGCATGTAAACTGATCCTGGAAAAGAAAAGAAAAAAACATGAAAATTCCATTACTAAAGCAAGATACAGACGCTATATACGTAAAGGCAACCCGATGTGAATACATATACCTATCGGCTCAAATGATAATTCAAAACACCTCACATTCTGTCAGAGTCCAATTAGTAAGAGAAGCCTCTTACCACCCTCTATCGATAAATCGGAAAGCACTCTCTGGTGTATTTCACCCGCGCTTTGAAAAGTAGAAAACTATAGCAAGAAATCATATGTTGATGTAGATTCTAGGTGTAGTGGGTGGTTGTTTAGTAACTCTGATAACGGATAATCTTTGTCTTTTCAGTTTTTTCTAAAATATCACGTACAAACAAGAAGATCTTATTACGATGATGATAAGTCTATACATTGAAATATTGCAAAAATCAGAATTAATATTATATTACCAACTGAATAAATCACCCCTTTGCAAAAAATTATCCATAAATACTAGACTATTATTAGACACATGTATGCATGTTGAATATTAGAATAAATTCTGGGGTAAACTACTTTGAGATGTTTTTTCATTGAACAAAGGTCTTTTATATCTCGCACACAAGCGATTGCACATGTACGTGGGTGTTGTCGGTCATTTAGTTTGTTAGTCATCGCGATAAACACCTAGAAACATATAAATTAAACAATGACGTCACATCAAATTAATTTTGTTCTTTAATTGAGTGGTCATATTGTAGGTCGAATATTTTTTAATTCTATATCATTATCTAACATTCGTCACTTTTATAGTTTTAGTTGGATTCTAATTCAAAGTTCTATTATATTTTTTCTTACAATATAAGCATGATTTATCATAACGTCCAAGCAGATTATATATATGTTTTAATTCGTATATTGCATTCAACTTTTTGTTTGACGAAATAAAAATGAGAAAAAACATGTATCTATTTAAAAAGAAAAGTTTTATGTACAGTGACAGCTTATTATTAAATTATATTAGAACATTTCTTCTACAAAACCAGAACGGTGTAAAGGAATAACATTAGAAAAAGTTGAATTAGTTCATAAATAGTTACATAATATTTAAGTACTCCGCGCGCACGGTCACGTGATCTTAACTAGACATACGAAGGTCACCTTTTTGCTCCAAACGTGAGTAAGTTGCGAACAAAAAACCTAAAGATTTGAACTTGAACTTCTATATTATAAATAAGAAGGAAATAAAATACACCTTTTTTTTCTCTCTTTAAGCTCTTTTAACACATTTCGACCATCTTAACACTTGAAATATATACATATATTATGTCCTTAATTAATTTAATATTGTCATTCATTCCTAAAATATAAATTTACTTTACTTTTAACTAACATTTACTTTATTTTTTCAATATTCAATAGATAAAATTATGCTTAATTGGTTAGTTCCAAAACTAACAGATCGGCACTTTAGAACAGTGTGCCAAGCTCCTGATTAGGCAGGCAAATATCTAACTCACTCAGCATAACTGCAATTACTGTCTAAAACTAACTGAACTATCTCTGCAATCATATGATTTAACTTGAGCTAATATCAAAAATCAAAAATTGAGAAATTGATTTTCTGTTAGTATATACAAGGAATATAAAAAAAAATTGTATTCATACAGCACGTAAAACAACAATTAAATTTAATAGACTACAATTATTTTATAATCAATCATTATAAACCTTATTGTATTTATTGACGATAACATAAGCATATTCTAATTTGCAAACAACAAGAATGTCGAACTCATAATCTCCATAATCTTATACTAGATCAAATCATAATATTGAATTAAAATTGTATCGCGTTAAACGCAACTAACTAACGATAAACGATTCAATCGTCTACATAAATTCATTAACCTAATTATCCTGTAAATTGTTTAGAAAGTACATCCACATACTTACAAAGGCAAATAACACGGTGAGGCAAGATTATTTTAAACTATCTTATTATTTACTACTAACTTATTTACTTGCCTAATATCTGATATTTTTAGAGAATCTAAGAAATGACTTTTTAAGGAACTAAACCAAAGAATAGTACATCGTGATTGAAAATATTATACGTTCGGTTTACATTTTCTTAACCGCTGAACACTTTAATCCAGAAGTATTTATGGTGCGGTGAAGTCGGTAAATAAGTCCGGACAACTTTTCCAGTTCCCATCTATTATGAGTCTCAGGAGATCCTTAACTTCGTCGACGCTTTGATATGTTATAACTTTTAGAGCTGTAAACAAAATCTATTTGATTTTGCTAAATAAAATTATATATATATATATATATATATATATATATATATATATATATATATATATATATATATATATATATCTGGCTATATAATAGTAGAAATTAATATTATTTTCTTTTAGTTTTAATTATAAAATCACCTGAGATTAAACCTGAGATTTATTTCATAGTTATGAATAGTATAAAAAAATATATGATATCGTGTTTTATAGTGCATTTATATTTAAATACTGTTTTACAGCATAATTAAACATTCACAACATATTATATGACCGTAGAAATAGAAGCCATATGTAGAAAGGTTTACAAATAAGTCGATTAGCGAGTCGTCAGCCTACCACTAAATATTGATTGGATTAAAGAATCTATTCAAATTATTTGAGCATGACCAAGTTGAATCATAATATGCACTGTATTACAAATGTCTATGATAGAGAGCAACGTGATATTTCACTAAGTTACCTAGTCTATTTCAAATCGTATCAAGTCAAGTGAAAATAAGAACAAATATATATTTTTAATAAAATAATAGAGACAATTTTTTTATCTTTTATCATTTTCTTTATGTTATTCTATTTATATATTACTTTCAATAATATCCAAATACAAGTCAGCTTCAACTGATGTCTCGGTCTACAGCACACACAAACCCTCGACTAGTTTAATTCGAAAACTATGAGGTTGGGTACAAAGAAATAGTTTCGGTTGTTTGTTACGAGTTATTTTGAAGATGAATAAGCAAAGGGTTTCTGAAGACTGAACCTTAAAATTTCTTTGTGGGGGCGTAATAAGGTCTGATTCGACGTTGAAATTTAATATAATATATTCTATTTATATAAATAGAATACATTGAAAAAATAATATTAATATATTTCAAAGTGAAATTAGGCAAATGGCCTAAAATCCATCTTGATTAAGAGATATTGTGATATCTACTGTTACATATGGCTCGCAAACTAGCCCATTCAATTAACTGCAACGTTCTGTCGACCAATTGAACCATTCACGTAATGAAATTTCGACTGAAATAACCTCAAAGCTATACGCAAAATATTCGAACACATTACAGATATTTGATGATACAATCCATATAATGCGGTCCTCCCATCCCATATAAATTTCGATATTAAATGAAAGAAGTTATTTTTACTCTCAGTGAAAATTAATACAATTTTTAATTGAATACATGCTAATGGATACATGCTAAAGTGAAAAGAGAAAACTACTGTCTTTAGTAGCTAATTATGAAAACGCCAGAAGGTATTAGCACTTTTGGGGGATTTCGTCATTCCGCGTGTTTGGGCTAATATCGAGAGAAATAAACCATTGTTAGCTCCACTCTCATATCCATAGCGTTCACGTCTCAAATTGAATCTAATTGCCACAACGAAGTGTTGAATCAGACTGAGCGGTGAAGCTTCAGTGGCCTAAATTGTACCTATTTACTCACTTAAGACGAGACCATACACATACCACCTGATAATAATTACAAAAACTCTGTCTATTTGTCCGGCGTTCGCATTAAATCAATCAGAACTCGAATTTTTGGCTTAGTGAGCTGTCAATAACTACCAAACCTAGTGAGCTGTCAAACCAAACCGAAAGGTATAAAATAGTAAACCAGACAATCAAAGATATAAAAACATATTGATTGGCAATAAAATATATACAGTTTAACAAATTGTTCATATCTATTATCTATATTGTAAGAACTTAAGAAGGTCGAAAGACAGAAAGCGTGACTGAGCAATATTTTTATTGCAAACCAATGTTATTCGATCGCACCTTTGGAACACCAACACAAAATTGCTTGCTGCTGTAAAAAGTATCGCATTTAAATGTACTTGTTTAAATAAATATTTGATTTTAGTTCAATACATTAATAGCTAAGTCTATATTAACGTCAATTATTAACAAAATTAGGTACTTCACTAAGACGTGCTTGAATTTACAAACTTCAAAATAGCTCTATTATTTTGTATCGCTGCTAACCCTGCTGTGTGCGGGATACAGCGTGAAGCTGATTTTTAATTATTATTATTATTACTTAGAACGCGCACAAAAGTATCAAGCACAATTAATTTAACCAGCTAACTATTAGCCGCTCTGGACATTCGGCTGCGGTCTTGTCATGCCGTGACGCAACAAGGCACAATGACGGGCCTTGATACAAGTGACTAGTCCCAATGGACTCGCTCGTCTGTAATTATGGCAACAAAGAATACAGGTATAGATAAACAATAAAAAATGTAGCAATGATGTGGACTTGACTGACGACTATAGGCGTAAAATAAAAAAAAAGAGCCTAAATTATGATAAATGAAACTCCGCGGGTCATTTTGATACTGCAATGCGTCATGTTGGGGGAGAATACGCCTTAATTATTTGCTTTTACTTTTCTCCTACTATTTACTTAGTGAAATTAAAATGCATTAAACAAATTTAAGCCCGCTAGAATCTGTTTGCTGAAAAACATTTTCAAGCATGTTTTCACTTGCCATTTGAAACTCGTCCATCTAG
This sequence comes from Heliconius himera, assembly GCA_021202915.1. Taxonomy (NCBI): domain Eukaryota; kingdom Metazoa; phylum Arthropoda; class Insecta; order Lepidoptera; family Nymphalidae; genus Heliconius; species Heliconius himera. Next base: position 180,245 of record JAJHJA010000383.1, on the reverse strand, counting down.
TTCAATACTTTAAGTATGGTTACAAATAATGGATGGTACAATGTGAAAGCGTAATAATGAAATTTAAATACTTTCGATTATCAGCAGCTACTGAAGAACAATAGCTTACGTTCACCAGCTTTGTTTACAACTGCATAAATTTTGGTATGCATATTGGAGCATAAAGGAATATAACGTTACAAAATTTACTTATATACTTAATTGATTTTATTGAAAATTATTTCTAAAATTTCAACACATGCCTATAGTATATTTTTTTTTTAATATGTCCTTCACTTTATCATAAAATTTCATCTAAAAAATAAAACATATCTAAAAAAGAATTAACTTCTAATATATTTTATTTTTTTAACTAACAGGCTACCTGTAATCTCATATTTTAGTGTGAAATTAAAAAGTAAAAAAAGTTACGTAAAAGTAAGTAGTAAAATAACCTACTACTCGAGGAGGAGGTTCTATATTCGACAACTATAAATTTTTGAGAGTCCGATAAGAATATCTAATCGTGTCCCATTCCCATCCCGCCGTTATTTAGCATTATGTAATATTCATTTATCCGTTTTTGCTACTTTTATCGCTCAAACAGCCAAATATCTTACGACAACCATTCAAATTTTCATTAAAAAATAGTGACAATTTATTTGATTATATTGGTAGGTATTATTTGGTGTTAATAAGATACATTTTATAAATTTTTATTTTAAAAGGATTTTTTTCCCATTATAGATTAAAGAAAATATCGAACTGCACGAATAGCTTAGTATTTACTAATATTAAACTAGATTATATATTATATTTTAAACTATTTCATACAAGGAGCAATGTATTAGAAAATTACATTACAAAAATAATCATTAATGTGTCTGTAAAATGTATTTTATTGTATAATAAATCAAACATTTACAAGAAGTAATAAGTTACTTTGTTCCAAGGAACATTGGCGACTCTACATCTCTACATCTAGATATAATGGACATCTAATAATGGAGAATGGTACACAATTTTTTGTAACAGCGTAATAACAACATAGCATGTCGTAGAGCGTACCACGAATGTATTTCCTTTTTAGAAATATTGTAGTTACTAAACTGTATCTACTGTTACTTTTTCCTGGTTGATTTCTTTTTCTTTAATTGCACTAGTTTAGTTTACAATCTTGAAAATTATTCTTATATGATTCTTATATGTTGGTACCTTCAAAAATGCAAATATTTATGTATATATTATTGTTTTATAATATATATTCTCTTGTTTGTGCCTTTTAAACTGTAAAATTATACCTAAAATCCTATTTACATTTCTCTACATTATTACATCCAATGTTAGATCCTATGATTCTATGAGCTCATTCCCCAGTCTGAGATGGTGGAGTCTATCTAATTCGATTAACCTCTCATAATGTTCTTAAGTACTTAAATTTAATGATGACGCCAGTGCTCGGTTCTCTTTTATTCATTGACATCAATTACCTAATGTGGTAAGGGTGTATATTGTAAAGGTTAAAAAGTCTTTTGTAATCAATTATAGATGCTTTGTTTGACAGTGACAGTTAGAATTCTTTTTTTTTGATAATGTGTAAGTTGTATTGCCTATTCTTAGATATTTCCAATGAATCTCGTGTTAATATTTTTAAAATTAAAAGTATTATATGTTTGTATTTAACTTTTGCTCGTTATTTCTTTTTGTCTCTATGTAGAGTTTTTTTGAATATGTATTTATGTTTGATTTAATACTTAATTAAATACTAAAAGGTTGGATACTTCTAATATTTTACTAGATTATAATATTATTTTTTCTTTTTTTTTTTGTAAAGTTGCCAAGACTAACTTTTTATGTTACGTGTTGTAAAATATAAATCATATTTATTATGGTTATTTTGAACTTGTTTATTGGAATAAGATATCTTTTATATCAAGATGCGTCATTTGTTGTGAAATGTTTATAAGACTTTTTATTTTAGAATATTGTAACATTATTCTCAAGTTTAACTTAACAGTTTTTATTTTTGGCATGCAATGTAGATTCCATTGCGAAATATTTCACAGTATCTACTAACAACAGTATATCGTTTAGTTTGTTATGCTTATCTAAGCGGCGCGAGCAATTAACGGATCATAAATTTGTTTCCAGTAAAAGAGTTGCGCGCTCTCGAAACTCTACATGCTGATATTTTTATATTTACGTTGATGAAGTTTCATGGAAAATAAAAATACCTATATAATCTACAAAATTAAAAGAGCCGGCAATGCCTTCGTGGGAAAATTTATAAAATTAATATTAAAGCGCGCCAATAAGTTCCCCTAACGGCGTAGAACACGTCGGGTTGCCTCTAACCGCTAGTGGTGTCCGTTACCTAGAAAACAACAGCACATCTCACTAGCACACACACTGCCTTCGTCGGAAAACGCACATGCACAATTTTCCGAACACCAGTTACGGACACCGTGTCGGTCGCGTCGGGACAAGGGGCGGCACGTACGAGCGCTACCTCTGCGCGCGATAGACTGGCGGCGACGGCTCTCAGGCGGGCGGTCGCGCGAGCGGGACGCGCGGCGGGCGTGCCGGCGGCCTGCGCGCGCACCTCGCCTCTCGCTCCCCGCGCGCACCGTGCGCGTATAGTCGTCCCTGTCCGGCACGCGCGAGCACACCTTTCGTTCCCGAGACAGGTGTTCCCGCGGCTGTGTGCGTCGGAGTAGCCGCGCGTGTGTGCGCGCTTCCTGCGGATCGTTTTTTATGCCCGGCAGAAATTATAAAAAGTAAATGGAGGGAAAATTAAATAAAACGTTTACAATGAAGCGTTTCCCCTGTGCGCTTTGAATGATTCAGCTCGCGTTATATTTCAGGGAGGGCACTGTTCAGTCAGTCAGTCGGCGATCGCGGTGCTTTTTTACGGATGTTTGAGTGACGTAGGTGGGCGTAATTAGGCACGGGGCGGAAAGGCATATTGATTGCGGTAACACGGCTTTGTGGAAGAATCGATATTTTTTGTATTAAAGTTGGCACGCGACGTGTCCGGCGGCCGGCCGCGGGCCCCAGCACTCCCGACTCGGATAGTTGAAATAAACCTGCGTATCGATCGATCCATGCCGACAACTTTGACCCTAGTTTATGGCGCGCACATAACTTGGACCACACTTACAGACGCTATCGGGATCGCTCTAATGACGACTACTACTTTCATAAAAACTTCTGTCATCCAACTTGCACCAAAATAAAAATGCTAACATTGCCCCGCATAAAAATTACACCAAATTAACTTGTTTAAAATATAGCAGCTTTTGCAGGCTTTATACAGATTGAAATATATTTAACACTTTGAACATTAAATATCAAATAACATCTGACGAACTCTACGGCTGTTTCTGAAAAGTACTCGAGTCTCTATTACATTATTAATGTAAATTAAATTAAATCCTGAAAGTAAAGTGCGCACTTTACTATTTCTAGATATTTATTTAAAATATTCAGTTAACCCTAATTGAAGAAATATTTTGTGGAAAGTGGATATGAAGGGCATAGTTTTTCTTTGAAACCATCTTTGAAATCATCAAAATTTATATATTGATGGGGGCATATATATATTTTGATTGGAGCAGGCAGCCCTAACTATTTTACCATCTGCTTATCACTATCTGATAATATTATTAAAAAAAAAGATGCTCCCAATTGCATAGGGAAATATTATTATACAAGTTTGTTAGGACAGAAACGAAAAAATACATACAATATATGCATACAGAATGCAGAGTTACCAGTATCGCAAAATGTCCCCCGCACGGGACTTCAAAAGTTGAATTAGATATAAAATATTTAATCATATGACGAGAGCACAAGCCAAACTAAAGTTGAACGACGGCACTATTTCACGGCTCTTTGTCATAGTAATAGTATTTCGTTGTGCCCAGATGTTGGAGCACTTAGCGGCTTGCACCGGTTTTATTATGAATAGCAACGGAACTAGTATTTTGCGGTTTCCCTCCGGAGCTAGACACAAATTAATGCCCGAGCTTTCAACTAGAAATTAATGTAATGTACCCCGGTACCCCACGGGTTACGTGGCCAAATTGCTGGCGTTCAGTAAATTTTGGACGAGGAAATGGTGAATTTTGTAATTGAATTTTTGATCGTGCACGACCTGGCGTGATATGATGTCTATAAACAATGGGACAGAATAAACTCAATTACAGTCGCGCGCTCGGACGTCACAGTCCGTGCGAAGAATGTGCTTTAAAATATGTCAATTCTGAATTTTTTGTGATATTGTTTGCACTGTTAACCCAGTGGTAGGTTCTACATACCATATGACACTTTATTTGCATTACGTTTAAGGTAATTATATTGAAATTAATTTAATCTCTTTTAAATTATCTATTCTATTGCAAATTGTTTTATTTCTGTAGGTTTTATTGATTAAAACATTAAATTATTATTAAAAAAGACATGTCTGTACTAAGTGTTCATTGAAATTAATAAATAACTAAAGATATTTTTTTCACTATATACTTTTTGTTTAAAAAACGAACTAAAAAGTCTTTGGATTTATATAATTGTTAATACCTTTTTGATAACTGGAATTATTAAAACAAACTTGAATATTGGTAGAATTTTTATTTTAAAACTAAACACATTAGCTTTAGTTATTACTGTAACTAAAACCTAATAATGTTAATAGAAATTAACAAAACTTTTATTATCAAAGAGGTTTTTGTAAACAATGCTTCACAGTGACGTCACGTGGCGCGCCCCGTCGAGTAAGAATCGCATCAGTTCTATAAATTTTGCCATTGTTTGAGTAAAATTTTATAAATTTCGTATAATGTTAGCAAAGTGTACGGCGTCATTAATTTCTTTGTGCTACCACGGCTGTTGATAGTAGCAAGTTTTGTTCCTAATGCGAATTAAATATGTTGAATGCCTTTGCATTTATTTTTTAAACGAATGATCCCATAAAACCATTTTAATGTTTAATAGACGAAAGTCCTAAATTTACATGGTAACTGCAATTCCGATCGCCCTCGTATACCTAGCGACCCCACGACATCTAACAATTTTGGTGTAATAAAGCAATCATTGCAATTTCTGATAATCTGACAAAAATAACAAATTTACAGTATTAAAATATCATACTTTGCAATATAATTTGTTGTGTAGAGATCATGATTTGTTGATTTTTACGGTTCCGTACCTCAAAAGATAAAAATATTCAGGTCTACAATCCCCTTAAAACATTAAAACATACAAAAGTTTAAGCTTCTAAGACCTAAGTCAAAGCAATTAAAAAATACGACGTTACTGCAATCTGTATGAAATCCACCGCATAGTCAAAACCTATAGGGCATTTCCTGTGCACCTATACCTATGAAATTTGACATGAAGTGAAATTTTACAATACAAACAAGGAGAAATTCATAAAAAAAACAATGAGTGAATTTGTCCGCAAACTTATGTTTGTCAACAGCAAAGTTCCTGTTGGCCTACACTCCTATGGTACTGAAACCTAGTAGGCGAATAGGACTCACACTTAACCAGTATTTTTTACATTATACGCATATTCAAATAAGGGAAAAAATTTAATATCAATTAAATAAGAAAAGAAACAAAGAATAACATAAAGTAAAGAATTATATATCCTAACAGGTCGCTTCTATTATATTAGATTTTTAGATTTTTATTTTATTGAAAATTCAGAACACTTTTTCCCTAAATATAATAATCACTAACACCTATACCAAATTGTTATTTGGCTAGTCTGGATATTGCGAGAATGACAATGAATATGACAAAATATTGTGCCCTTATAGACTCCTACCCTATCCTCCTGGGGATCTATGTGCGAACCATTAGCTTACAACAAACATTTAAAACATATTCAACTATTCTTTTTTGGTCCGGTGAAATCATACTGCAAAAAAATAAAGTATACGAAGCCTGTCAGCACTAGAGAAATATATTTTCAATGTTCTTTTTAATATATAAGTAAAAGTAAAGCAAATACTCGATTCTTTGCTACACTTAAAGAGATTAAAATGCTAGCTTATCGTGTGAGTTTGAGTTACGTGCTCGTTTTTCATTCCTTTATTTAGGACTTTTACTTTTCTCGTTTACATCGTTCTCACTGAGAGATTAAATTTAAGATGCCCTTTGCTCTGTAAATAGGATATATATATTCCATTTTATTGTAGCTTAGCGCTAATACTTATGTTATTAAAGAGATCATCCTTATTACCCGATTTATTATTACAAAACACACTGTCTCTAAAGTAGAAAGTGTTTTTACTTTCGGTTCTCTCATCATCTTCGCTAAATATCCGCCAGATAAGCCACGTTAAATGAAAATTTAAGAAATAGCTTGAAGTCACTTAAAATAGAATAAATTTGTAAATAATGGCGTGAATAAATTTAAGGTAATTCGTCAACGAGGCAACGAGCCAGACGAAGTGACGACGTGCACCCCCATACGGTAACCATGATCGTACAGTTTTTGCTGATACCATGGTACAAATACAACTAAGGTTATATTTATAATATTTTCTATATATATAAGGTTATATTTATAATATTGACTCAATAAATAAACAAAATGTAATATCAAAAATATTTAAAAAAAAATAAAAATGATATTTTATTTGTAGATAGGATGATATCATATGATTATACATAATTGCTGAAATATTTAAGACCACACAGATTTAAGGCAAACAGGAGGATGTGCCTCCAGTAAAAAAAAAAAAACATTTAAAACTATACAGTGAACGTACATAATAAAAAAAATCAATTTCCACAATCTGTGCACACTGCAATGGACACTCTACACTATGCCGAGAATTTCACTGTAGCTAATAACATGTTGAAATGGTCGCGGCTCGGGGCTGCTATGGCAACAATTTTAATAAATAATTATCCTACGCTGCCTTGCGATAAGCAGGTTTAATTCCCTCCCCACGTGTTCTCAAGTACAATCTGTTCGTTTTGACTTCCTCGTATTATTATAGAAGTAGCACTTTGAAACAATGTAAAATCATTAGGGTAAAACCGGGATAGACGCCGCAGCGGGAGAGATGCCCCATATTCAAAATACCTAACTTCCCGAACTCGCGACAAAAAAATAATTGTACAAGTAGAAGCCTCAGTCGTCCCGCACCTTAATTATCCACGGACGTTCGTGTAATGAGGACGCGTTTCGCGAGGTTAAGTAAATATCTCCGCGGTGAAATGCGTGAACGCGTCAAAGATTTAAATGTCAGTATTTTGCGTTGTATAACTTTATAATTGGTAATCAATTACGTTATATTTTTTATTACGTCGATGTACTAATTCATTAAGACTATATCTAAGTGTTTACAGAATCTATTTTATTTATAATTTACTTAAAAAATACTTTGGCATCTATCCCTATCACAAAGGATAGTTGCCCTGATTTTTCGAGGTATAGGTGCCCTTAGGGACATCTATACCTTCATACTCAGTATATGGAGTTAAGTATATATTTTTAAAATGTTTTTTTGTGTATTTATTAAATTAGTATTTTTTATGTCTAAAGTATATTTATCTTAGAACTTTTTACTGACTTTAGCTCTACTATGCCGCGAAAATATAAAAGAAAGGAAGGAGTGCGAGCTCAAGTATGTTCTTGGACTGCAAGTTGCAAAACTAAAGGCTTGCCTGTAAAAAAACTAAAAGAGATAGGATAACGTCAAAGATACAAATAAATATAACTGCATTGAATGTTTTGAAAACTATAAAAAAACGAAGTCGCAATCCGACTGGATTTAATGTGTAATGTGTCAGAACTATATGAAACCTGTACACTTTTTAGAAATAGTTGCGCAAGATGTGGAAATATAAAAACCCAGTCTGGCTATATTTCAATTAAATTGGAATAACGAATAATTATTATTTGAGATAATTAGAGAATTAGAATAGATAATTAAAAAATATATTTATATAAAAAAATGTATAATTGTGCAATAATGAGGATGTTGGCATTTATAATATTATAATATTTTGATTTATAATATTAATGTTTTACAACAACAATTTATTAAGAATTGTAATTTTGTTGTAAAATTTAACTTAATTAAAATATGATTATGGATGTTGAAACTTAAGACTTTATATTTTAGTAAAACAAATGTTTTAAAATTTTAATAATGATTACCTATTTGTGTGATATTAGAATTATTTGTCAATAATAGGAATTATAAGGTTTTAAAAAACACTACATACTTTTCATTATTATGATTCATGTTTGTTGAAAACAATTGCTGTTTTAAAATTAGAACTATTTAAAAATCGGTTTAGTTTTTTCGTTAACTCGGTATAAAGGGCACCTATCCTGCTCTGCAGGCATCTATCCTCCTCAGTATTTTCATAGTGGGGCAACTATCCATATAGATAGGCATCTATCCTCAAAATTAATGTTTCACGAAAAGCTATTTTTTGCAAAATCTATATTTGATTTGTTAAAAAAAAATAAAAATAATTCATCACAAAGGATTGAGCTAGCTAAATAAATAAAAATTATTCCTATAAAATGTATATTTCATCTAATTAGGTGGCTATTTCAAAAAGTGGGGCATCTATCCCGGTTTTACCCTATAATATGAAAAATTAAATTAATTTCAATTGTATATATTAATAATGGGAACGAAGTGTCTTAATACTAGGTTCCCATGTTGCCTCTGCATACCCTGCTATGTACAGAATAAAAGTTTAAGTAAAAAAAAATATATAATAGTCATGTTCATTCACAAATACCTACAATGATAAACGTTAAATGTCAAGATGTTATATGCATGCGAACAAATTTACTTAAAAGCTTGCAATATGAAGTTGCAAAATTTTATTTAAATATTTTTTTATTTATAAAATTTCCTCACACACCTACCTACCTACTAATTACTGAAGAAATAAAAGAAAATAGTGAATGACGGTACAAAAGTTAAAAAGGTTGAGCCACGCAAGTATGAAAGGAGTCGAGAATTCCGACGTGTTAAGAGTTTTCATTTGGACTTAAAATTTGTAAAAATGTTTTATAAGAGTTCTCCCATTCATAGCATCGTTTTGTTTCCCATCACATTAAAATAAACGACGCTCGCACAACCGGCGCACCCGAAAAGCTGAGGCTAATTGCAGTAAGATACCGTCCTTTGCTAATACGATATGTGTTACACGGGCCGCGGCACGACGGCTATGATTTTTAAACACAAATGAACCCAATACCCACTGGATTGTCAGTCTTAGTTTGTTAGCCTTTGAGTTGAAATCTGGACAGGGTGGTAGAAATTTGGGTCGTTCCTGTTCCGGCGCGCCCTAATGGAAATTGTGAGCCGTGCCCGTGTCGTTACGCGCTGCAAATGTACATAATGTGTCGTCAAAAGGGTGAAATATACTTTAGCAGGCCGTGATTTCATTCGTTGCGAATTGGGCTCTACGGCTTTTAAACTTACTGCAAAGAGATTTATAGTGTCCGGTCCGACACCTTTGGGCAATAAAAAGAGTATCTGAGAAGTGAGTATGTTTTATAATGCAAACTTTTTTTTTCGGCTTCAAGCTGTATCCGCATGTAGCAACGTAGGCAGAGGAAGTCTTGTGGTAAGACACTCCGCTTTCCAAATTTCGCCGAATTCTAGAGGCATTGCGTGTTGAATGGCGGAACTCCACGCCGACACTAGATCGAAGAAATGAAAATATCAAATATTTCATATCCTCAAGTGGTAATTGAACTCACAACCTGTCACACGGTTGTGTCCCTGCTCCACAACTGGAATACATATACACTGTATCCAAAGTTATCTAGGATTGAAAAGTATTTTAAGGATATAGCCGCTATTTTAATTTAACAAAATGCTTGCTATGCTTGATGTTATAAAAAAACAGAAAAATGTTTACAAAAACAATGCTTTTATTAAATTCTTCTTGCATTATCTAAAAGAGGGAAAAATGCCCCGTTTTAACAAGAAAGCTGCGAGAAAAACGAAACTTCGCACTTTCATCTGAAGAATTTTATTAATGCTAAAATATTTTCTTACAATATCTATTTGTAGAATGCTCCTATACATATATAAATAGTTAGTTAGAACCTAATGTTTGTATATTATTAACAAACTAGTAAACGTATCACATAGATATATTTATATATAATATACGTTATACTATCATAAATTCATCTGAATTTCCTATAAATTTTCTTTTAACAAGTAGTGTTGTTCGCTTGCCACAGTATAGGTAACCTGGTAATGTTCCAAAAAGCTTATTAGGGTTACGCCCGCCCAGGCCTCGTATGATAAATGTCAAAAAACAAGCCGCAATGCAGGATAAGAGGATACAATTTGTAGTAAGCTCCTTTTAAATTGCTAAATTATATGGTTTCATAAATACGTAAGTAATATGTATGTATATATAAAATATGTTATGTTATATGTATAATTTAACTGATAAAATAAAAGGAGGTTGGACGAGAAAATATATTTATATTTAAATTCGAAATATTTTTTTTAAATTTTAGGTTCCATATAAACTCCATTAATTAATTTAACTCGTATTTCGATTGTGTTTATTGAACTTCGGAAAATAAAGTGACCAATTTATCAGTCGATTATGAACATCAATCGATTTTTGAATTATTGAAATTGGTTCGGATAGAAATATATATGAACTCAATATGAATAAATAGTAATATAGCATAGCCTACAAAAAATATAAAGAACCTATAGGTAAATAATCTATTTTTAAAATAATATTGCGTGATATCATTACAACATTATTACATCATTATAGTAATATTTTGACACCATAGTAGTACAGTGGGGCAGCGCCTGAGCGTGGAAGCGATAGTTGTGGGTAAGATTTTGGAGGAATGAATTATTTTTAATTTCTCCACTATGGTTAGGTAAGATCGCAGCGTTGAATTCTGCCACTTAACACCCAATGTTTTGAACTCATGTGGAAAATAGAAAATAAAGCCATTTTGACTCTAGGCTCTCTCCTATCGGTATAAAGCATGATTAGTGAAACGTAACAGAATATGAAGGATGAGTGCAAAGCTATAAAAATTAATTACATCACTAATAAGTTTTTCCTTTTCCTTTCCTATATATTACTTAACACTTCATATATTTCTAAATATTAGAATCATGTTTTAAAAATGATATCATAAAAAACAATGATCGCTGTTATGCTATGAACATTAATAATAACATTATACATGAATATATAAAATTTAACAACCATCTACCCACACGATTCTTCACAATTTACAAGACATTAGAAGATGTATAAAATATTTTTGTAGAGTTTCATAAGTATTTTAAAAATCGTTTTAAAGCAAGTGAATATTTAGTTTTATTAAAATATAAATATTTTTTAAAAATAAATAAATAAATCAGCTTCACGTTGTATCCCGCACACATCAGGGTAGGCAGAGGGTACCTAGTGTTGAGACACTTCGTTCCTCACTTTCCGCCAAGTTCTGGAGGCATTGGCGTGTTGATTGGAGGAACTCAACGCCGCGCTATGCCTCGACACCAGAGCGAAGAAATGAAAATATAAATGTAAATAAATATTTCTTTTCCTCGAGTTTTTTTTACGCCACGACTGGCCTCGTAATTCTCGAATATATTTTTATTTTTGATTATTTTCACCACTCAATACGTATTGCCTCCAGCAATGCATTCGGGGAAGGAGTGTCTTAAATTAGGTTCCCTCTTCCTACCCTGATGTGTGCGGAATACAGTGTGCAGCTGTTTTTTTTTTATTTTAATATAGAAAATAAAGTGAATACAGTGTATAAATACTAAAAATGAATTCATTGAAGTCTTATATTTGCTCTACCTTAGTTCCTAACCATAAAATGAAAAATATACACGACTACTGCCCACGCGTTGTATGCTCAGAAGAAACAATCATACATTTTAATTTCTCGTATTTTCTGTTATATAGGTCACAGTATATTTTCCAAAAATATACTTTACTTATTTTGTGTACGAACTGCAAACAGTGATTAAAACAATAATATGATACTTTATTGCTATGATTTTAAAACTTTAATCTCCACACTTTTAACAGCTGGATCTAGATATTTTTCACTGACGTTTTTTTTTGGTTGAATAAGTCTAAGAACGTTATTCCTAATACATTTGTGTGTGTTAAATATGCTATCTCTCACATATTTTGAAATTAAATTGTACTAATTAAAAAGGTAATCCGCTCTTCATCATATAATTTTCCTAATAGTAAGTTTTACATCAAAAATATGGTATAACCTATTACCCAAATCGTTTATTCTACCTTCGAAATGTATATAATGTAAGTAGCTATTAGAAGATATAGATTTTAAAATAGAGCAAAGCCAGGTCAAATCGTATGTCAAACTTTTAATAACATAATACATTAAATGATAATTAAAAAACGTCGTACATTCTCATGTAATTGCAATTATAATTATTAACTAAAAAATCAAGTTTATACGTAAAAAACGTATCTGCAAACACTTTGGAACATTAGACAAGTGCCTCACTAATTATAATTTAAGTAATTTCTCTTATTAACATACCTGGTTGCGGACGTGAAACATTTCCACGTAGGTATTTGACGGTCTTCGTGAATGGTACAAGGAACTAAAGCTGAAGCATTCATAACTTTGAGGACATGGAGAATTAGACTAGACTTTTAAACTTAGGGATGTGGTTCATGTGAAAAATGCCAAAAAAATATATTTATTTTTAGAGGCATTTTTTGTGAAAAACAGAAAAGTACACAAAGATTTAGTAAGGTGGTGATTAAATTGATAAGTAGGAAAGTTGTGTATTACAAGTCTCTACTATATTTTTTCCGTCTTTAACAAATCTTATATTATAACCTGTAGGCGGAAATAATGAGCTTATAAAATATTTACAAAAGGTTTTAATTTAACAATACATAGAACCAAGATTACTTTCCTAAAACATGTAAAAAAAATCATCAAAAAGAGTTTTATTAGTATTTAACCATTAACGAAATTAACATTTGTTACTTTCTATTTGTAGAGAAGTAATTTAATATATTAATATCCACTACTTTGTTAGTATAAAGAACAAATTTTTTTAGTTATATGTTTTGGTTTGTTATAGTAAGAAGACAGATAAATTTATATATTCTAGAAATAATATTACATCTACTTCAAACACGATTCAATTATCATATTATGTATAGGATATAGAGAAAAAATATAAACTGGAAAGAACTCAATAAATAACAATGTTATTTCTTCCCAATTTTCTAAGAAGTTGCTATTGTTGTTTAATTTTCATTCCTTCACTATTGTATCACTTTCACATATCACGAAGATTTATTTATAATCTACTACGTTTTTTTTTATTGTAACGCGCAAATCATAACCGACCGTCCAAAAAGTTTCTAACGAATACTTTTTAATAATAATATTATATTGATTTAATAATTTTATATTATGGCAACAAAATATAGCGAGCGTCACAAATATTCAATAATTACAGCTATCACAGACTAATTACACATCAGTCCGCCGGCTTCGAATATAATTAAGTGTAATTTACATTTTAGATTAGATTTGTATCCAGCTTTTCGTTCAAACAATTCATTTGAGGCCTTGTTATTTCAATTTGTGTGGTACAACTGTTTAAAAACTCAAAAAATACTATTGTATTAAAATATTAAAAACACCAGCAACGATTTTTCTTTTCCATTCGTTGTTAGTTTTAATTAGTCAATATATATTCTTTTTAATTTTTGTTCTGTAATTGTACGCACGTATGTTAATTTACGGGAAAACATTTCAAACCGGAATATCTCATTAATTTATTTGAATAAAAAAAGTATATTTATAATAATATATAAAATTAGAGGCCGTCGTAGCACCGCGGCACAAGGGTATTACTGTAAACGCGACGGTTGATGGTTGGTTCCATTCCCACTCGATGGAATGAATTATTGTTTATTAAAATATTAATTTCTTCGCTCTGGTAACGAGGCAAAGCGCGGCGTTGAGCTCCGCCAGTCATCACGCATTGTCTCGAAAATTCGGCGGAAAGTATGGAACGCAGTGTCTTAACACTAGGTTATCTGTGCCTCCTCTGCTGTATGCGGAATTATTACGGGATAGCTGAAAAAATATATATACAATGTGTTTATGCGTCATATAATAAAGACTCATATAATAATGTTGAATTAGAGTGTTTTATCAATTGAGCCTCAGCCCTTACCCCTATTTGAAACGTAGCGCATTACGCTAGTTAAATGCGGGCTCGAGGCCTACACCGCGTCCAAATAAAATTAATTAAAACTTATTTACCCTAAACCTTAGTGAACAATTTTAACAAAGGCAATCACTATTAGCAAAAATCAGCCTAATTTTCCTTCGATGTGTTGGTTTTTACATTTTCATAATAATGTTTTGGACACAACAAATGTTTATAAATCCTAATTTTGTAAAACGTCGAATATTGCTTTACAAATATTGTTTATTTTATATATTAATAGCAGTAAATCATATGTGGTTCTAAAAGTAACCTTCACATAATTCCACATGTTCCATTTAAGAAGCTTTATACTTTAAAATTTAGGTTACAAAAAGAAAGAGCTTAGACCTGGCCAAGCCCTGCAGCATTGACAGTTACTCGTCGTAGGTCGACAGGTCAGCTGGTGGCACCCCTGGGGGCGTGTGGGTGGGGGTGTTGCCATGGCAACCGCGCCCCACAACACGCCGCCGTGGCGCCGACCATTCTATACAGGCGTACTTATTATATATGTATGCTTTATGAGTTTTGTTGGTAAAACGACTGCAACATAGGTGTGGATAAACACACGCGCATTGAAAATAGTACATACACATTCTTTAATATTTAAAAACGTACACTGTGTAGATAGAAACGTCTATATAGAATCTTACTCTAACTTCATACTTTAACCTCAGGTAGAACTGTAAGTAATGGAAAACTTTCAGCCTTTTTACAAAAAAAAAACATACAATAAGTTTGAATCCTATCTCAACGTTTTTTGTAGCATCTGAGCTTTCAAATAAATAGGCCAACTTGAATTCGTTTTTTTCGTATGCAGGTGCAATATTGCTGGCTTTTACCTATATTTGATAAAAATCAGATCAACTGTTTGGGATATTATCAGGTATCTATTAAAGTGATGCATGCAATTTATTTTTTATTTAACAGATGTATCTTATTACTTTTTTGATTAATCGAAACGAAATATATATTTTTGTTAATACATAAAGATTGTGTTTTTATTATAGTTTTGGTTAGATTTCGTAGTTGAATTTCAGAATAATTGAAAAATATATTCAGAATAATAATATTATAAGCACATTACTAACAGGTATATACCCCTTATACATTTTGAATATTGATGATTACTACTATATTCATACATAAATGATAGAAGCTACTAGACACACTCGACCCTGCACGTTTTGCATAATGGTAACAAAAAAATATTCTGTTCATTCTTCTTTTTTTATTTTAGGCAACATTTTCGATTAAGAATATAAAACTTCTTAATCCTGTGACAAATTAATCAATATTGCAGCTGTATTTTTAAATATTGCCCAACTACTTCCACTATATTATTATCATTTATAGAAAAAAGATAATTTAATAAAGAAAATCGTATGGGAAATACGTTGTAACATCACAAATCAAACTCCGTATTAATTATTAAATTCGATAGCAGTCCCCCGAAGCAATCTTATATTAATATAACGTAGCTAACATACATACATCTAGTTCTAATTGCTTCTCGATAAGTAAACATTGCTAGAGAGAACCATATTCAATTATTCCTCACTGCGCAAGAAAACACTAACACTCCGAGAATAGTGCGTTTTGGGGAGATTACAAGGACATAATGTAGTAATTGCTATCATAAAAGGTAGTTTACTCGGGGCGGCCATTATTACAACAAATTTTGTGTGGGTTACCGTCCGTCCGCCGCACGCATACCGTTATTGCCAGTTAAGCTAAGCACTTTGGAATTTTCTTCGTAGAAACTGAAAGAAAAGGACTTTTTAAAAGTTTTAATGATCACTGATGGTAATCTTTGCCTACTTTTTACTGTGAACATATATAAAAGCTAATAATTATTTAAGTGAATAAATTACCAAATATAAATGTATATCTGAATTAGGTATATTATTAATAAATAAATTGAACTCAAGCTAACTCCCATAAAACGACATCGTTCTCCATAAGCGAAGGAATCAAAGCATCTTTAAAAACCATTTTATTTTACTTTCTTAAATAATTCTTATGTTTTATACCGAGATTAAAATAATGTTTTATTTAATAAGGACAGTGCTCAAGACATAATGTGCTAATCTGAGCACTTCATCTGAACAAATCCGCTACACGCGTTCTTGCGGCACTGTTAGTTTTGTATCGCGATATAATTAATGGTCCCGTTTCAAGTAATGCTTACCAACTCCACACATAAAAATTCTGATGAATTACGGTACAGCCGTGTATCTGAGAAGCGTATGTGATATCATAGTATTTTAAGAATCTTTATTGTCGTTGAGGCTATTTATTTTTATTGTCATTAGTGTCATTGCGGGTTTGATTCCCGTCCGAGGAAATGAATAATTTTAATATTTTTATTTCTTCACTCACGTGTCGAGGCGAAGCACGGCGTTGAGTTCCGCCACTCAACACGCAATGCCTCCAGAATTCGGCGGAAGGTAGGAAGCGGAGTATCTTAACGCCTACCCTACCCTGATGCGTGCGGGATACAGCGTGAAGGTGTTTTTTTGTTATTACTGTCATTTCAAAATATATATATATTTTAATGACGCGACGGATAAATTAAAAATATCACAATTTTTGAATATAAAATTTTCAATATTATTCACTTATGTGAATAAAGAAATTAAGAATTATTCTTTAGTACAATTTCATAATGCAGGTTCAACTTGCATGTTGGCTATGCTATGCAATATGCATGGGGTAAAATTTAAAGGCATTTTTTATTCAAACACAAATTTGCCATGGCTATTGTAAGTAAAATATAAGTAAATTATAAAATCAGAAACTGATACAGAGTAAATATTTGTTAAATTTATATTATGTCTGGTGTACGGTCAAGATATAAATAATATAGGTATTAAATATCATCTTTTTTATTAAAATCTTCATAAAAATTGTAACCCGCAAAACTTTCTACGTTCTTATGATAATTCTAGAGTAGGTATAAAATGCAGCTGCGATGCAATCGAAACAAATCACAGTGATTTAACTATGTAAGAGTACATACACCTAGACGCACTTTGGATAATGACGTGACGTTACGAGAGAAAACTTTGTCAAATATACCTACTAATATATTGGAGTGCGATTTTTCCGTCATCATTTTAAAAGAAAAAAGATTAAATGAGTGTATCTGCGTGCAACACGAATGTTCTAGCATTAAACCGTTTCAGCCAGTCACATCGTCCACGCAACACAAATAATAACGAACTTATTTATGAAGATTTTCCTTTTCAAAAGAAACATGTACAATATATTTATATTTATAAGCTTTACGTGACTGTATTAAGTTTGTTATTTACTAGCTGTTTATAAAATGATTACTATTAAATATAGAAGGAAAGAAAAAATGTCTCGCGCCTTGAAATTTAACATTGCGAGGCGAGGGTGTTAATCGGATAAGATTACAATGTACAATATGACTTGTAATATGAAACGAAGATAAATTCTAGTTTTACACCTAAAATCGTGAGATTTTTCTTTACTACAATTACATAGTAGTATACGTGCGCTAAGTAACGCATTTTTTGTCCTTTATAATATACCTACTTAAACAAAATAAATGGAGAAGAGTCTAATAAGAAGTCTATAAATATTGTATATATTTATGAACTTGTTAGACCAGATAATAAAACAAACTGCGTTCTGTGTACAGACGGGAGGCGGGCGGTGATCAAATCCGCAAGATTGGCAACTAGACTCTGCGAAAATATTGAAAACCATTAGCAGCAGCCGCATGGCTTAGCTAGCGCTTTAAAAATACATATTATAATTGAATTGATAGAAATGTTGATAACGCGCAGACGTTACTTTATTACTACTGTATTTAGTTACATGTCAATAGCAACCTACTTAACCTATATTGTCGTACCAGAACAAGGCGTAGGCACTTGACGTACTGTATGGGGTTGTGTTTGCTATGTCATGCAAGGCAGGATACTAAAATGATTATATCATTAATTCAAGAAAAAAATCAAAAATAAAATAAATTTTAATCAAAATAAAACTTATCAATGAATGAATCAAGTTAAAACATAAAATAACTAAAGTAGCCAAAGGTTTTGTATCGCCTATAGTGAATATGATTAAAGTATTTCCAACGGAAATTGGTGCACGGAGCGACACGCGCGCCCGCAGGAAATGAAATCGCGTCCGACACACATTGATCTATTGTGCGTTGCGCGGACGCGTCAAATTATGTTGATTGACAAAATGTTTTAGTAGAACAGTTTTACCTACTTGTTTAATATTTACATAAGTACATCCAATGATTTTGACAATTTAATTTAACATTTTAATATTAAAAAAGCTATAAGTTATTCAAGTATTTCGCTCTTAATAAATTTTCAACTTGTTCATGATTTTATGTAACAGCAAGTTGAAATTTTAAGTACCGCTTACATAATTTTGGTCAAAAGACAAGTAAATTTTACGGTGAAAATAATTTTACACAATCCACAATGCTTTGTGAGCATCCCAGATACAAAGCTTAGTGCTTATTTGTAATTTGCTACAGTTTCGCTCTATTATGGCCATTTTCTTCGTATATTAATATAAATAAAAATAGATATAGATAGATAGAGATACTGGCCAAAAAGTTATGTAACAGATTTAGTTTCTTTCTTATTTCATTATTTCCCGACAGTGTTAAATGTATTAAAAAAAATTATGCAGCAAAAAGGTAGACAATATGTATATAGCCATGTAGTATAAATTAAATTGAAAGCCCAGTCGTGGTGCAGGAACACTAAAGGGTTGTGGGTTCGATCTGCACTCGAGGAATTGAAATATTTATTTACATTAATATTTTCATTTCTTCGCTCTGGTGTCGAGGCAAAGCGCGGCGTTAAATAATAGTTAAATAAAGTGGGGAACGGAGTGTCTTAACACTAGGCTTCTGCTGTGTGCGTGATACAGCGTAAAGCCATATAGTATAGCTTGGAAAACATAATATACCTTACTTAGGTATATTGTTCTTCTTTCCTAGGTATTTCAAATACCAATTTTCCTCTATTACATTAGAAATTGCAGCCATCGGCCTCAGTAAACTGTTTCAACTGTATGATATTTGTATTTTTTATACAATTCAGGTGTAACAGAAATCCGCTTGGCCAATAATAGATAATTACGACATTGTATTTAGCAAAATTGCAAATCGTAACCGGCGCATTGGGTCAGAGCACTGTACGTTTCGGTCGGCCGCCCGCACGTCCGCCTTTAACACATATTTCGCCTGTTTTGTTATGGGTGAAAACAATACCAATAAACATAAAGCAAAGTACTCTCTCAATTAACATTCTTTTTATTTTTATAAAAAAAGGTCATATATGCATATATTATAAGAATTTATAATGTATTTGAGGCAAAGATTTATTTGGGCAATTACAAATTTGATTGTAAAATAAAACGAATCTGTGTAAGCTCTATAGACGTAGGCTTAAAGTATGTATCTACGATCAGCGTTGACTTTAAATATGCAATATCTTTTTAAACATTTGGAAAGTATAGAAATTATACCTAGCAATATATGAAAATTGGAATTAAGATATAAAAATATAATTCCTAACATCGTACATATACTATACTTAGTCTAACCATAAATACTGTAATAATTGAAAATAAACAAAATAATACTTTTGAATTTGGAATTTGTCATTTTTATACGACTGTTCATTGTGTCTTTTTATTTTCGCGCCAATATATTGTAAAATATTTTGTGATATTAAAATGGAGTCGGGTGATAAAGAGAACCGAATCGCTATAACTGCATTACATAAAGTAAGTATAGTATACATTTTTTAAAATCCTCCACACGCTTGGTACTTATTAGTTTAATTTTGTATACCGGGTTATAGGTACAATGAAACCTCGTCTTTTTGTGACATAAAAATATTTAGCCGTCCACGTAGTGTTCGTATAAAAAAGGCGACCAATGCAGTAAGAAAAAGCAAAAGATTTTATCGCGAGAGATAATGATAGCATCTAGAACCATGTCGCCTATTTTAAAAGATGACTTGATACTTGCAGCCTATAAGAGGCGCATTGGTCATTTCTTAACTGATAAAATAGGTTGGTAAACTCAAAAATCTACTTAAGCGGTAAGGGAGGTCACAGAAAAAAAATGTCTACGGGTGAGTTTTTTTTACAATTGGGCAATATTTTAACAAACATAATGACCATATTTATGCTGAGAGCTCTAAAGAAGCTTTCCAATTAGTCAACAGAGAACAATATGGATATTATTCGACTTCAGTGATGGTTTGGTGGGGTGTTAGATATGAATCAATATTTTTGTGAAAAAGGTATCGGTACAAGTGTATTAAGATACCATTCTTAAGAAGGTACTTAGATTATTTAACAACACCATGATCGATAATCAAGAATGATCATTTCAGCAAGACCCGGGCCGGCCGGGTCATAGTCTCGAAGTCCAGATTTCATCAAAACTGGCCGTCATCTAGTTCTGATTTTAATCCTCTGGATTGTGATTTATGGTCAGTTTTAGAGAGTAACGCTTGTTTTAAACGCCATGATAATTTGGAATTCCTAAAAAAATCCATACGATTGACAGTGAGGAATTTGGAAGACAAATGGAGACCATGTATTAAAGTAATATACCATAATGGTAATAAATGTTACGTACAATAAAACAAATATTTTTCTTTATAACGATATTTACAGCAAGACTAAGTATATAGCTATATATGTATATGTACCTGCCTAATAAATATATTATGCATAATATCGCTTAACATAAAATCTTGAAAATTCTTTGGTACAAGAAATGATATTCGCAATCTCGAATTTTATGAAAGAGATGCAAGTACATTTCTGGCAAGCAATATGAATTCTAGAATCTAGATAGCGAAAATGTTGATTTATATAGGAAGTAGCATAAGTGATACGTCCATGAGATGTAGGCTACAATAGACGAAATCATTTATGTATATAAATAACCACTAGCGGACCCGCGCGGCTTCGCCCGCTTCAAGTATTCGAATATTTTTTAAATATATTTGTGGAATTATTATAAATATAAAACTTTAGTAACATCTTATCTTTTACTAAAGCTTTGATATAGTAAAAGATAAGATTGACTCTATTTTATTTTCACTTTTATTTTGACTATATCTCTATAGGTACTAATGTTTTGAAATGAGTTAATGAAACCAGAAGGGACCAGCAAATGTTTCAATATACTAAAAAAAATAGTTAAGTTAACATGGCTAATATAAATAAAATATACAGCTGCACTGTAGCGGAAACGGTGATAATATGTATATAGCAAGATACTTTTAATACACGATAACAATTTCCATGTAATTCAACTCTTTCATTATTCTAGTAAACCATTGTTCTACATAACTTGTTGTACCGTATAAGTAAAGTGAATTATATTCCACCAATATCAATTTTTTTTTTGCAAATTAGAATTAAATAGTTAAGGAAATTAGAATAAATAAATTCTAGGCCGAATAAAATAAAATCGAGGCCGTCGTGGCCCAGTGGCACAAGGGTGTGACTGAAACGCGACGGTTGTGGGTTCGATCCCGACTCGAGGAAATGAATTATTATTTCTTAATATTTTCATTTCTTCGCTCTGGCACCAAAGCAAAAGTCCGGCGTTGAGTTCCGCCACTTAACACGCAATGCCTCGAAAAAATTCGGCGGAAAGTGGGAAATGGAATGTTTTATAACTATGTTCCCTCTGCCTACCCTGCTGTGTGCGGGATACAGCGTGAAGCTGATTTGATTTTTTTTTTATTTTTTAAATAAATAAATAGTAAGAATAATGATAGAAATTCCACTGAACTTGTAAAATATACGCTCTTCGAAGTTTATTTGTGGGTCCCTTACCCACAAAAACCAGCTTTGTCTTAACTAGAACGGAACGAGTATCTGTATTAAAGAAATATTTTCCAGTTTAAAATTTTTTTTGCGATTTTAAACAACGCCTAAGTAAGTGACCGAATTTTTAAATATTGTTTTACTAATAATATGTACCATAAGACATACATATGTACGTGCAAATTTAAAAATGGTAGTTGATAATTGAAATTATTCATTTAAATTTTAATTTTTTTAATAATTAACATTTAAATTTTTGTAAAAGCTATGTTTTTATTTACATTCTTAAATGTTTTCTTGTACAGTTGAACTGCGTTATAAGGCGTTTTTTGCAACGGAGATATGATAATGACGTAAATTATTGACGTCCAAACAATATATATTAGTCAAATCAAAAAAAGGCTTTATTCACATGAATGCAATCTTGAGTGGTTGATACTTATGATACGTTCATCTTAGGTATAGACAAGTCCTATTTGAGTATACTGCCAGAATAAAAATTGTTAAAGTGGGTAGATTAGAATTAGTCGCGTACAATTCGAATATTGTTTAACTATCGTGTTAATTGATCTTTTGCGCTATGCCGCATATTCGACGACATATAGACTTGCCAATCATTTTTTTGTCAAAAATCGGCTTCTTAACGTTAATTTCATTAAAAAATGGTAAATCTAATTAACTTCATCATTTCCTAATATTTAAGTCCCAGAAACGCACGTATTTTGTTTTGACTAGTGTATATTAATATAAAAATTACTATTTCCACATTCTAGTGTATTCCTTATATCATTCCCCACATTTAACCAATTTTTATAGTCATTGCGTCACGGTCAAGATCTCGATTGAACCTATAACTATATGCAAAACGCTGTTCAATTTATTAATGTATAAAAAATTATATAAAGTGAAGAAAAAAGTTATATTCTGTTGACCTAACACACCTTTATTTGACTTTCTGTCAGTTCATTCAAGTTATCACTTTGTTAAGGAAATGTGTAAGCAAATGTATGTTAATGTGTTTCTTATTGGTTTTCTATTCACAAAAATGTTATTTTACCTTTACAAAGGGAAGAGTAATGTATCTTTCTTTTTACGACTTTTCTTTACTTAATCACGTCATATCGTCTACATAATATATTATAGGGCAACTTTGATTTCGCAATTCTACGCATCATTGAAAAAATATTTTCGTATGACACTAACTAGATTTAAAATAAGTATATAATTATATTTATTTAGCTTAGATTAATTAGGTCGCATTTCTTGACTTCAGAGTTTATTTTAGAGCGCCATCTGTCGAAAATTTCACTTAAACAATGATCTCTGCGTATTTTGACGAACTTTAGGTTGTCTATAAAATTGTAACTTGTAAGTTTAGAACTTTTTAAAATCAGGTTACCACCAGAACTCATAAATATAAAAGTAGTTATTATTTACTATGCATATACATTTTAAATTAAACTGATTTGAAATATAGCCCCGAAAAATTTATACGTAACATTTTTAAATATAAATATACATACGCTACCTTCTGTTTATTAAATACATATACGTATTTAGAATATTTAATATATGGAAATATGTTTGATATTTACAATTACAACTCTTAATATTTTTTATTAAAAAAAGCGGGGTCTTACTATAGCACAAACATTTTATTCCACATTAAAATTATAATTATGTACTTACCAAATTTTTATTTTCCCAGTTGCCTTTATAATTGTATAAGTGTATAAAGTCCACGATTGTTTTAATGAAAATATTTATAAAACCACGATAGTATATTTCAAAATTTTTCAGTAAATTTAATGTAAAAGGATTAAATCTACAGGCACAATAATGATATGTATTTTGTTGATATTA
This sequence comes from Heliconius himera, assembly GCA_021202915.1. Taxonomy (NCBI): domain Eukaryota; kingdom Metazoa; phylum Arthropoda; class Insecta; order Lepidoptera; family Nymphalidae; genus Heliconius; species Heliconius himera. The sequence goes on along the minus strand of JAJHJA010000383.1, from coordinate 156,267 downwards.
ATTAAAGGCTAGTTCATGTTGGAAATATCTTAAACGTTCTACATTTTAGGTCAACCCATCTGAGACACTGTCACACGGAGTCATAACAAGGTTCCAAGTGCTTAGTCCTCCGACTACATTACAATTCAGTCTTTTCATTTATTCATAATTCACAAAATAAGTCCATTTAATAGCGAAATCACTTAAAGTCACGATTGTTCTGTCGAAATTATGGCGGCTGTTTGGGTGATAATAACCAGATATCAAATTCAAATCATCACTTTGGTTGCGTAAATAAAATGTTTTCTAAATTAACACCATGTGCAGTTAGTAAGGATTTTGTTGCGCTCAAAGAAAACGATTGCTTTACAATTTCAATGTAGGTTTAGACAGTATAAATCCATGTTTTAGTGTCAGAGATGTCAAATTTCGCGCGCATGCGCAGTGCGTCTGTTTTGACACGTTGCGAAAATGAAAGGTCGATAAAACAGTAACCCTACATCGTTGATGCAATGCTAATAACTGCAATGTTTTACATAATTACACTTTTCTTTTTCATTGGAATCGTAGTGCCAGTAACGTTTTAAAAATGTTCTGGGATTGGTGTTTTGAATGCTTAATGTTAATAAACCTTGCAGTACAACGTTTGCTTTTTAATACATATTTAATAAACAATATTTTAAACCTTTATTACATACACACTTTTTAGAATTATATTATTTTGTTTAGCTATATTGTATAGTCCTGTACATAGCGGGGATAGGCAGAGAAAAGACACTACATTCCTATTCAGACACTTTTGTTCCCTATTTTCCACCAAATTCTGGAGGCATTACGGGTTCAGTCGCGGAACTCAACGCCACGTTTTACCACGACACCATAGCGAGGAAGTGAAAATGTTATATCAGATAATATTTCAACTCCTCGAGTGGCAATCGAACCCACAACCACGGCACTGCACCACGTCTGGCCTCGATTAGAATTATATAATAAAAGTAAATCATTTATCTAGATAGGTATGAATATATGTTTTATTATGAATTCCATCTAAAGCATATATTTACGCATTGTTTTGATGCACGCAATAAACTGTCTTCAAAGTACTCAACAGTTTATTGTTCTTTGTAATCCACCAGTGACTCGGAACGACCGCCTTAGTGGCAACGTTCGTGATAACTCGAGCTCCCGAACTAGGTCTCAAAGTAATCACTACAGCTCACGTCAAAAACAATATTAACAAACGAAGTGTTTATACCTTGCTGAGGCCAGCCGTGGCGTAGCGGCACGAGGAGCGACTGCAAAACCGACTGGTTGTGATTCCCACTGGAGGAGATGAAATATTTACTTAAATTTATATTTCCATTTCTTCGCTCTTGTGTCAAGGTTAAGCGCGGTGTTGAGTTCTGCCACTCAACACGCAATGCCTCCAGAATTCGGCAGAAACTGGGGAACGGAGTGTCTTAACACTAGGTTCCCTATGCCTACCCTGCTGCGTGCAGGATACAGCGTGAGGCTGATTTATTTTTTTATTTTGAGTGTTTATACCACAAATTATTGATAGTATTACCTATGAAGTTACTGTTAATAACTAAAGGAAACTAACACGGGGAAATTACATGTTTAATATTTTCGTTTTCTTGCTCTGATAACGAAGTAAAGCTTGACGTAGAGTTCCGTCACTCAACACACAATGACTCATAATTCGGTTGAAATTAGAGAACGGACTGCCGTTCAAGGTAAATCATGAACACATTTGTCTTAATGGGAACGGAGTGTCTTAATACTAGGTTTCTAGATTTGTTTTGCCAGCCCTACTACGTGGGACTAAAAATAATAATAATAATTACAATTTTTTATTCACAGCTTAAACACTTTTTAACCACACTTTAATATAAAAAAATTACGTACATACTTATAGTCTATAGTATAGTTATATTATATATATAGTATAGTATAGTTATATTATATTATTTATTTCGTACAATATTTCAACACTAAATATTATACAAAAATGACTCTTTATAAGATTCTAATCATTCTGTCTAATATCGAAACGATCATTGAAATCCGTTGCGTAGTTTGTGAGAATGCAAACGCATTGCTACTGATCGACGCTAACAATAACAACAACGGTGGGAAGCAACTTTATCTTCTATATCATGTAGATATAGAGCTACTAGTGATGTAACTCTTTTAATCGTAAAATCTTAAAAATGTTCACAATTTTTTTGTAGATAATTTAATGATGTACAATATTGTCTTATCTAGTTTCTTTAATGTTAATTAGATACTGATACCACTCGATAAAATGAAATATTTATTTAAATGTATATTTTCATTTTCTTCGCTCTGGTGTCGACAAAACGCGGCATTGAGTTCCACCACTCAACACGCAATGCCTCCAGAATTCGGCGGAAAATGTGGAACGGAGTATCTTAACACTAGGTTTCCTATGCCTACATTGCGATATGCGAGATACAGCATGAAGCTGATTTGATTTCACGTACTGCTGGCTTTCGCCACCTAGGTTCATGGCCTAATCCTGCCTTCCAAGAAGCCGACTAGTGGTGTGACGTGGTGAGGGTTTAGTAAATATTATGGATGTCCTAAATCTGCTAGTCAAATCATATTCATATAATTTGTCTGAATATTATTTGTTAGTATGCGTTTAAAATTATAATAGACCATACTTATGTGTGTGTTATACTTATACATAAGTAGAGGCTCTACAAAATTGGCTATCCAAATCGACCGAAGGAAACTGTGCGAATTAATTTCTCATTTATATTTTTATTTTTATATTGATTTTATAAATGATTAGAAATAAAAACAACATAAATTGTAAATTTTCTAATAGCTATTAGTTATTTACTATTGCGTAAAACAACTCAAGTCCTTGAGTATACAGATGCTAAATAAAACAATTAGAAATCCTTCTGTGGTTACGTGTGTACATACATAGATATGAATGTTATTACAATTAGTGCTTCAAGATCTAGACTATGAGGCCTTTTTTTGTTTTTTTTATTTTTTTTTTTTTTATTTTTTTTTTTTTTTATTTTTTTTTTTTTCGTGAGGAAATCCCTTTACGGATACCAGCCCGATTGGGGACTCGAGCGGTTATGTGGGGCTCGCGGACCGGCAGATGGTAGGCCGTCCGAATACCCACTAAAACCTCACGGTGCTCCTCCTCGACCGCCACTGGCCGCGAGACGCGGGGACATTAGTCGTCCGCGAAACGCGGCGGCGGGAGCCTGCAAGGCACGTCGCGGAGTCAAGGGTGGTGAGCACCCTCGACGGCCTGCTCGGAGTAGCGCGCGGGAGCAACCTGCGCGCGACTACTCGGGCCAGGTTAGTAGGCGGCTAGCTTCCCCAAGCTGACCGCCCTCTGGCTCGTTAGGGCGGAAGGCGGCGATCGTGTGCCGCCCTCCGGCGACCCGGTCTCTTGCGGCGGATGGCGAGTTCGGCCGAAGCCTCCCTCACCCGCTCCGCCGCCTCCTTCTCGAGCACCACTGCCTCGCAGAAGGAGGAGACCGCATCCCACGACGTCTCGCTGCCGGCCATGGCCTTGACCACGGCCGGCAGGGAGAGATCGTCCCCTATGACGTCGCGCAGAGCGCGACGTTGAGACGCCCAGGCTGAACACACCTCCAACGTGTGCTGGGCCGTCTCATCGAGGCAGTCGTCGCAGTGGTGGCAGCGAGCGTCGGGCTCCCTCCCAGCGATCCGACACAGGTAACGCCCGAAGCAGCCATGCCCCGTGAGCACCTGTGTCGTGCGGAAGGTTAGGACGCCGTGACGCCGCGCTAACCACTGGCGGAACACTGGACGAACAGCCTCGATCGTCAACCGGCCGGCAGATGGAGTCGCCAGCCGGGATTCCCACACTTCCATAGCGGCTTCCCGCTCCTCCTCGGCGCGTGCTTGACTAGCCGGATCCCTGGACGCTAGGCCCCGACGCCGGCAGTATACCGACGCCAGAGAAAGCGCGTCCAGATCCCACGGCATGACTCCAGCCAGCACGCATGCCACCTCACCGGAGATGGTCCGATACCCCCGTATCGCCCGGATGGCCATCACCCTCTGCGCACGTCGCAGAAGGGTGACGTTGTGCCGATCCAGGGCGTCCGCCCATACGGGAGCACCGTAGAGGGCCATCGACCTGACCACTCCGGTGTACAGGCGGCGGCTCGGGGCGCTCGGCCCAGCCACGTTAGGCAAAAGGCGCGCCAAGGCCCCCGCCGTCTTCAACAGTTTCGGGGCCAAAGATGTGAAGTGGCCCCGAAAACTCCACCTGCCGTCCAGAACAAGTCCGAGGTACTTCATGCTCCTGCTGACGTCAATATTGACGCCACCGACGATGATGTGGGCATCTGGTGGTGGGCCCTTTCGAGGAGCATGGAAGTATAATGCCTCGGACTTGTTTAGGGCGACATCTAGCCCTAGCCGCCTAATGCGGCCGACGACCTCAGCCACCCCGGCCGTCGCTAGGACCGCCGCCTCCCGGTAGGTCCTCTGCTGCGCCAAGACCAGCGTATCATCGGCGTAGCAGAGGACCTTGATCCCAGCCATAGTGCCACCCCGCAGCACCCAGTCGTACCCGATGTTCCAGAGGATCGGACCCAGCACCGATCCTTGTGGAACACCGGCCGACACCCCAAACTCCTGCCATCCTCCTCCTGGAGCCGGAAAGATCACAGACCTCCCGGACAGGTAAGCCCCGATGACGCGGCGCAGGTATAGAGGCACTCGGTGATATATGAGTGCCTCTTTAATGCAGGGCCAGGGCAGGGAGTTGAAGGCGTTGGCGATGTCCAAGGACACCGCCAAAACTCCTTCGCCCCGTGCCATCGCATCCTGCGCATGGGACTTCACCTCCAGTATGGCATCCACCGTCGAACGCCCCCTGCGGAAGCCATACTGTTGGTCCGAGAGGTCCAGACCTGTCCCCTCAGGTGGTGTTGCAGCCGCCTGGCTACAACACGCTCGAAGAGCTTGGCGATCTCGCTCAAGAGCACGATGGGCCTATAGGCGGAGGCTGAATCCGCCGGGCGACCCTCCTTCTTAATGAGGACTAACCTGCCTGTCTTCCACCGCTGTGGAATTATGGCTTGAGCCAGACAGGCAGAGAATAGTCCTCGCACTCTGGGCCCCAGGGTGTTCAGGGCCAGAGTAAGTGCCCGGCCGGGGATGCCATCCAGACCCGGGGCGGTGCTCTTGTGCCGAGATCGGCGTAAGGCCTCTTCGAGCTCCTCCTCCTCCACCGGTGGTGAGACATTGTCTTCCTCCTCCTCACGCGCTGCAGGGCGGGCCATATTGGGTGGTGTAAAGTTGGCCCGCTGCGGGAATAGCGACGACAGAACCCCTCGGAGAACATCCGGTTGGAGTGTCTGCGTCAGTGGAGGTGACCAAGCCCGTAACCTACCGAGCACCATTCGGTAAGGTGTGCCATACGGATCTTGGTCTATCCCCGCAATCATCTGGTCGTGCGACTCGCCTCTCGCACGACCGATTTCCTCCTGCAGCCGCGTTCTCGCCTCGACATAGACGTGGTACAGTCGGTCTTCCTCCTCCTGCACCTTCTGTACCCGTCTGCGATAGTGGCTGTACTGGCGTCTCGCGTCAACGCAGATGGAACGCAGTTGCGCGATCTCCCACGACCACCAGTACACTTGCCGCCGCTGAGGGCGGCGCCTGGAACGGGGCATTGACGCGTCACAGATACGCGTCAATGCCCTCTGCGCCCAGGATGCGGCGTCTTCTGCAGACGCCAAGCTCTGGGGCAGCCAGGATTCCACTATCGCGGCCTCCTCCAACAACTCCCTGTCGAGACGACCCAATTGCCACCGCGGTCCGTACTCTCGCGAGGACGAACTGGGGGTTGGTTGCACCGCCGAATGAGTGGAGATCTCGTACAAGATGTAGAGGTGATCCGAGAGAGTCTCCACATCATCCAGCACTCGCCAACCCCGAACACGACGCGCTAGGGCCGGACTCGCGAACGTAATGTCCACGACGGATCCGCCCAGCCTTCGCACACACGTGTTCTTCGTCCCCTGGTTGAGGACAGACAAACCGGTGTCAAGTACCCACTCCGACAATGTCTCACCACGTGCATCCGTCGTTGCGGAGCCCCACATGCTGGACTTCGCGTTGAGATCGCCCGCGACCAACACCTCCGCCGGACGAGCTCGTTCTACCATTTCCCCCAATCGAATGAGAAACTCCTCGAACTCCGCGAGAATTCGATTGGGGGAAAAGTAGACCCCGACGACAACGACGTCGCCGACCAGTGCCGCGACGCATCCCGCACCTTTCTCTACTCGTGAGAAAGGCGGAGAGCCCGCAGCGACCTGAGTGATCAATGCTACCACCCCGGTGTTGTCGGTGACCCAGTTGTCTCTGTCGGGAACGCTGTAAGGCTCCGCAACAACCGCCACCTGAACAGACCACTGCGCCAGGCTTTGGGCCAATAAGTCCTGAGCCCTGGCGCAGTGGTTTATGTTCGCCTGCAACACACGGAGAGCCATTATTTGACCTCCATGTGTTGCACCTCCTCACGCCCGGCTGGGACGTTTGGCTTGTCCGCTGACCTGCCTCCCCTCCTGCCACCCCTTCTCTTCCTGGCATTGACGCATGCAGTGCTTCCCACTGAATGATCTGAAGGCTTCCCTGCCGCCTCGCAGACTGGGCAGTGAGGTGCCGCCGAGCACTGGTGCTGATTGTGGCCGTCTTGGCCGCACCTGAAGCACTGCAGACTCCTATCGAGTGCACTGCTGCATTTTGCTGCCACGTGGCCAATGTCGTGACAGCGGAAACATTGTAGGGCTCTTTCTTGCAGCAGATGCACTCGCGCCGAAACAAAACCGACCAAAAGCCGTGAACCACTGACTTTCTTCGCTGTCATGACAGGGCAGCGGACCCACGCTGTGCCCAGTCCACTGCGGTCCTGCCGGATCTCTCCCACCTTTATCAACGAGGCATCGCAGCCGCCTACTCGGCTCACGGCTAGTGCCACCTCCTCCGAAGTGGCAGAGTCGTCCAGTCCACTAACACGCAACTCTGCACACTTCATTGGTCTGGCGACCAACACATCGTCGGCATTAAGCACCTCTCGTAGGCGCTGGGCCAGAGTATCCGCCTTCTCACCACTGTTAGTGCCGGGTAACTCCAGAACCCTGGCACCAGTAGAGGCAACCCTTAGACGTAGCTCCTCAATGCCCAGATCTTCTAATTTGATTGCCTGCTTGACCTGTGTTAGCACGTCTTTATAGGTCATTTCCTTTGTGACAGCGGCCGGCTTAAGAGTAAGCGTCACCGCCGCAGATCGCGGGGGGCGCAACGTGCGCTGCTTAGGAGTTGACCTCGCCTTCTTCTTCTTAGCAGGCTTCTGCGTGGCTGCTACTGTCGCCGTCTTCTTGCCCTTTCGTACCACGATACTCCAGCCTTCGTTTATGTCGGCCGGGGCGGGAGGCAGCGGACGAGGCTCCGCTGGTGGGGCTTTCTGTCCACCCTTTTTGCCTGATTTTGATTTTATAAATGATTAGAAATAAAAACAACATAAATTGTAAATTTTCTAATAGCTATTAGTTATTTACTATTGTGTAAAACAACTCAAGTCCTTGAGTATACAGATGCTAAATAAAACAATTAGAAATCCTTCTGTGGTTACGTGTGTACATACATAGATATGAATGTTATTACAATTAGTGCTTCAAGATCTAGACTATGAGGCCTGGACTAACTAGCTCGGATTAACACTCATGTATTAACCAAAACTATGCGAGAACTTACTACTTTTGTACCTAGGAAAAAAAAATACATTTCTAACAGTGATTGCAAGAGTAATATTTTTTAATTTTTTTTAGTTGAATATTTTATAATTTATTATATACAGTCATAAATCAAATCAAAATCTAACGTAACATAACATACAGGAAGCTAACACCTCCGGCTCGTCGACCATATTCACAAATAATGGAACACATTCGCAGTTCAAAATAACAACGCCCATCGTCATAGATGAAATAAAGGAAAATTAATACCGAAAAGAAAAATTAAAGGCAGTGGATCTCTCTATGTAAATTATAAATTTGTTGGAGGACCAAGATATGTGAGTTCAAAGAAATGAAAATGTATAATATAAGTGACAACGTGGCAGGATAAAATATATTAAATACCTACTTAATATTATGCGTGGGCTAATATTTAAAATTGAATATATCCAAGTTAAATTTTTAAAATATAGTATTGTGATTTTTAATCCTAGAAAAATCCTATAAAAATTGTCTAATACATTATTAATTAGGGATAAGAATTCAACAACAGTATTTAGATACCAGTTTACAATAAAATATTGTCTATATAACCAGTAAGTGAACATAAATAAAATGTGATCTCCGTGCGCGTGCGCAACTCAATCCGCGCATCCAAGATGGCGTGCATAGAGCACAGCGCACACGCCGTGTCCGTCGCGCTTGATCGCTCAAGCGAAAACTGTTTTTTTCTACATAAACATTGTTCGCAGTAGAGAAATCGACGGGCGTAACTGTGGCTATTGTTGTACGCTTTTAAACCGGGGATATTAGAGCGTGATACAGTCAAATAATTTAGAAGTTACAGTAAATTATACAAAATAAACTTTAAAAACTCTCTGTTTTCACTAACTTTAATATTATATTATTTAAAATAACATTGTTCATAAATATTTGTATAATACATTCATAAATATTATGATATATTCGTATATTAACCACACAAGTTCCTTGGTTTGTATTTAGGTTCAAATTACACTCATAGGCCGATATACACCTAGATGTTTTTTATAATTCTGGTAATACAAAAAATTTTCATTGGAAATCATGTCGTAGTTCGTTTTGTTGCTTTAATTGTACGGCGTTAATTTCCGCACTTTCACACTTCTTGTCTTTAAAATGCACTGACAGGTGAAAGTAGAGAGATTTCTCATTTGTTCATAATGTTCAAAACTTTACCGAATATTTTATATATCATATAGCGAGATAATGCCACTTAATATATCGGTCTTTTTTATTTTATATTTTACTTAAGTAATATCATGTATTTCGTAAATATTAAGTAACATTATTATTCTAGTTAAATAATATATTATTTTATAATTCACACAAATTAATAGTATTATAAATAATAAACTTAACATAAGTAACATAAGTATATAAAACTTAACATTAAGTATCTGTAATAATTATCATCTTCAAATCGCTGTTGCATTGAAAATGCTCGTAGAAAATGTCTCAGAGATAGTTTCAGGCAATTATCACACTTATTTGAAAGAAAGTATTGTGTATTATCAGTTAAAAAAAACATATCACGAGATTTTTTTAAATTATAAATATATGTATATCTTAATTTAAAATAAAGGAATTCTACGACGAAACACGATTGAAACATTAAATTGAAAATCGTCTTATTTTCATAGAATATGGTTCAACCATGACTCATTTACCCAGACTTTGCCTAACTAGGTATTATTGTAATTTTATTTAAGCACTAACTGTTATCTGTAGCTGTAAACTCGTTCGTTGTTTCCAGTTCATTACAATTCTTAAATATCCCTTGTTCGAGCTTGTTCATGCGTATCTATTAAATTTATACATATCTATGCGCATACGCAATGAACCCACATTTTGTAAACTTCTACGAAGGAAGCCGTTAATATTTGTGGTTGTGGTTGTTATAATTAAAATATTGTAATAAAACGTAGTGCACGTAAAAAAATATTATGGCTACCTAGTTATTCGAAAAAAAATTCTCAGCTTCACCCGCACATAGCAGGATAGACCGAGGGGGAAAAGGAAAGGGGAACCTAGTGTTAAGACACTCCGTTCCTCACTTTCCGCCGAACAATATATCAAATTTATTTATGTGGTAAATTCAAATATTTTTATTCAAAATAAGAAGTGACATGCTTCAAGTTTTGAATGTCAAATAATGTACCATTAGTTCACTAAAGTGAGTGTGTGTAACTGAGGCAGTAGCCTATGCAGTAGTAGTAGTCAGATCTGAGATGAACCGGCGTGGCGCAAGAAACTCAGCGGCACTTCTTTCGAAATCAATTATTTACATTCACATTTATCCATCACTGAAAATATAAAATATTATTTTAAATTTATGTTTTAAAATTATATTTTATTTAAAATTATAAGCAAAACATAATACTGTAATATACGGTAACGGACATTAGACACACAAAAATTTACAAAGAAAATAAACCAGGCGAGATACAATAAGCTTTGAGGCTTTGTATAAAATGTAACCTATAATAAATAAAAGTTAAATAGTATGAATATGTCTGTATATATGCGCTAGGCGACGGCCAAATGCGCAGCTGTGCTGACGTTTCGCCGTCTCATAAATGCAGCTAAGGCTCCGTTAACCCTGTTACCGGCAGCAATATGCCTTTCCACATCCATCTCGTATCTTCCATCTCTACTGAAAATACTTCTCAAATATACCACTTCATTTACTTGTTTTAATATCTTGTTATTTAAACTGACCTTGCATTTCGTCCTTTCTTCATCTCTTTCAAAAACCAGACATGCCAGCTCCTATTCGCACGTAGGCTGAATTGTACCGGGGTAGTATCTGCCATAATGTCGCTTTTACAACTATGTCAAACAAATTTGTGAATCTTTACCTTTATACAAAGGCACGACGACTGCATTTTACCAAATATCTGGTACCTCGTGAAAATCAGTTTCAGCATAATTTGCACAGAAAAGACCAAGACGCGTGGCCCACCATGGCCCATATTTGATCGTCTCGGTAACTCCATCTGCTCCCGCTGCCTTACCACATTTCAGTATCACTTCGTATTGCACTCTTAACTTCTTTTATACTGATTCGCCATCAGCTACATCAAAACTCAGCGTTTCGCTGTTACTAGAGACTAGAGGCGTCATCAAATTCATACATTTCCTTGTAAAATTCCGCCCATCGCTGCAAAACGTATGGTTGCTATATATTATACTGTCTTTTGAAACCACCCCTTTTCCTTCTATAGGTTAGCAAGCAACCTCAAGAGACACTAACTTTTCACCAGAAAAGCTTCGAAATTCAAGCTTAGCTTAGCCAGAGCCAGAGAATTATTACTAAATTTTACCCTCCTTTTAAGGCTTTTAAATTTTTTTAGGAATTAACCACAAATGTATAGTTTTCAAATTTTTCCTAAACTAGTACTACCTATAGATGCTGCCAAGTTTCATAATTCTAGGTCAACTGGAAGTACTCTATTAATTTTGATTCCCTTTGTAGTGCCGAAATATCTACGCGTTTTTTCCAATATAAAAAATCATATCTTTTCTGAGATAAAGGCTCTTAATAAAAATACAGACAGACGATCAACAAAGTGATTTTATAAGGGTTCCTTGTTTCCTTAAAAGTTTTTATGGCGTAAAATTCGCATTTTACAAACATTTCAAATTTCCTGCGCCCCCTCAAGATATTGAGTTATAAACCAACATTTTTACATGAGTACTCTTTACAACTATGGGCCTTTAATTACTACAGAAAATCAAAAAAATAAGAAAAAAAATCGATTCCGGTAATAATTAACTTTCGCTGTACTCCAATATAGAATCAGCAAGGTTTGAAAGGTGCCCTGCCTTTTTACCTTTTGAGGTACAGAACCCTAAAAGAAAAAAATTGTGGACTTAACGCTGTTCATGATGATATAACGGAAAGGTATATTATTAACTCAAATATCAAAATCAAGACAACTCGAAATACAAAATACAAATGAGACGAGAGTAAAAAGCTGGACTTTTTCCGATGGACCCGTCACAGTCACCGTTCATTCAGTGTAAAAGAATTAATATATATTTTCATGTACTTTTTTTAATTGATGAGGCCAGTCGTGGCGCAGGGGCGCAAGGTGTGACTGTAAAACCGACTGGTTGTGGGTTCGATCCCCACTCGAGGGTATGAAATATTTACTTCAATTTATATTTTCTTTGCTCTGGTGTCGAGGACAAGCGCGGCGTTGAGTTATGCCACTCAACACGCAATGCCTCCAAAATTCGGCAGAAAGTGGTGAACGGAGTGTCTTAACACTAGGCTCCCTCTGCCTACCGTGCAGGGTGCGGGAGACAGCGTGAAGCTGATTTATTTATTTTTTTAATTGATTCCTAATAGTAAATGTTATTTTTAAGAGTTATTTTTTGGCTCTATTTTTAGAATCACCTACACAAATACAACGCTAAGCTTACGCATAACGAAATGTACCTATATACATTATGTACATATGTTTAATAGAATAAATCATCTTCAGACCATTGTCACTCACTATAAGTTTAAATAGGTAAGTACCAACGCATTAACAGGAAATGATCGATAATAATTATTCGTATTTATTTTTACCCCTTTGTCTAATTCCAATAATAAGAAATAAAGAAATTACCTGTTATTTCACGCTGTATCCCGCACACAGCAGGGTAGGCAGAGGGAACCTTGTGTTAAGACACTCTGTTCCCCACTTTCTGCCGAATTCTGGAGGCATTGCGTGTTGAGTGGCAGAACTCAACGCCGTTATTTAACTAATTCTCATATGTAACATTTTATATTTCTTAAGTATAAGTTAAATGCCATTTACTAACTTTAATATGTATAGAGAGTATATATTTTTCTTAATAATAGATTAAAGTAGTGTGGGTACATACATTTGTCATGTGTTACAATTCCCATGGTTGCGATACGGTCAACTTCAATATTTTATTACTTTGCCCCACTTTCTAAATAGGTCCTGCGTTAGTTTCTCTACATGTAACAAAGAACTGAACAAAACTTTTTATTTTTCAGGTTTAAAACAACTTTTATAACTTATATATACTGGTATAGTACTGTTAACTTGCTATATTTACCGACGATAATATGTTGTTTTACTTATATGTAATAAGCCATGATTATAAATTAGTCTATAAAAAGCGGTAATTTTACCCTTGAGGTGATTTGCTACATTGGGCTGGAGCAGAGAATGCTAGTGTTAGTTAATTATAAAGGGGCCTGTGAAGCCTACTCATGTGGTCGCAAGTCCCAGGCACTGTTCCAAACTCAACAGTATTAGTAGATATATTTTATACCTGTTAAAAGTTAATTCAATAAAATACTTTATATGAATTATTATTATGAGTAGTTTTCTTTACATCATTTAATACGGAAGACTACAGCATTCAGTACGATCGAAACATTGTATATAAATCGTTATCTACTCAGGTACCCGCTGCACCTGCACCTGCTGCACAATTTTTCCACGCATTTTTTTTTGTCTTGAAATTTGTATCTTCCTAGGATTTATTTTCCTTAAAAATGTTAAACTTTCAAATAACATTGAGTTATGAAAGAAAAACATATATTTTATTCAGAGGCTAATTGAGCAAAATGATATGGTACCTGAACCGTATACAGCTGCTATGAAAGTAGCTATAATTTCTTGGGATTTTTAAAGTGGCTGTTTATCGTAATAAGGTAAAATGTTTTTACTTTATAGTTAACCTATTTTAAATTTCTTTTAAATTCGTTTTCATGTGCAAGATAATGAAGTCAATTACACAATTTTTTCACTTTTGTATATCGTCAGTTGTTAATTTTAAAATTTTACTTCAAAATTGTAAGGGATTTTGTTTTTTTGCGACTTTTGTGTGGCACACGGATGGTAACTTTAAGAAAAGAAAAATTTTAATCGGCCTCCTGATCTTTACTGGTCGTGTTGTGTGGTGTATTTCAACTCAGAGCAAAGAAATTCAAATAATATCATTATTTTCATATTTTAATATAATAATAATCCCCGGAGTTGGAATCGATCACGTTACAGTCAAACGCTTGTGCCCCCGCGCCAATAGGTGTGGTAGTGGTATTGTACAGTACGGTCAACGAGACGTGGCTGCCCTGAAGCTAGGTTTACCGATCTTTTGCGGAATGTTCGGGGAGGCAGCGACTCGTTGACCGTACTGTAACTAATTATAATTATAAGGACGCTAAAACAAAAAAAAATAAACATTACTTCATTGCAAATTATTTATTTGCAAAAAATCAATTTAACTAAGTATAAATAACAGTTATAATTATTATAATATAATCGCTCACGCTGCCTTTCCGTGTCATTTTGAACACATATTTATTTTTTTCGTCTGAACAAAACACTTTGGATTTTATTAAGTCTCATAAACATAATACAATATATTACATATAAATTATATATCATAATATTATATACTCATATCAATTGCAGGTATTGCAATAAAAGTTAAAAAAGCTAAGCTAGCATAAGCTAAACCTTATTAAAATACCAAGGTACTTTCGATAGCGATATTTAATACACCTATATGGATATATTATATTTTTATATGACTTTAGCATCACTTTAAGTTTAAATAATTATTAAAAAACTACACAAACATTAAATATTGAGCAGTATAAGTGACTACTTGTGTACTTAAAAGTTACGATCAAACCTCGACATTGGACGATTTCCTTGTTAGTGCTAAATTTATTTCTAACATATTTTACGACTGACTAGTTAGCAAAATTTCTTTATAATATTCATAGTTGTATTTATAACATACATTCATATACTAACTGTGGATATAAATGAGAGGAATGCTATTTAATTTAGTACAACGTAAATGTTAAGAATAATATCTAGGTACCTACAATCGTAGAAAACATAATTAGTATATCATTTAATATATTTTTTGTCACATCCAGAATCCCACAAATCTAAACATTTTATCTATTTTACGGTAATATAATTTTAATTTACTATTACGAACAAAAATATATTTTAAAATAGTTAATTATTGAAGTTAATGATAAAAAAAGAAATGTTTAGGTAATCTTTTAGAAAACAAAAGGGTTATCCATTATTGGATATACAATTTGGTAATTTCAACGAAGCGTGGTTGACCTTAAAGTTATTTAAAAATCAATTAATATTTGTTATTAAATGTAATATCAAATTATTTATGTAAATTCGGAACAATTCCAGCAATAATGGAATGTGCTGTAAAGTACAATATACAATACATCGAGGGTGCTATTATAATTATTATTTTCTTCGTTTCATCAACAATAACTTTAAATATAAATTTTAAAAATACCTACCTATTGTCTTTATTTTCAAAATAAATGTAATGATAATTTTGCTACATTTTAAAATTTCTTTTGGCGAATTCCATGAACAAAAACGGAAATAGTCGCTATTTTTTTAATGATAATAATTAGTTTTTTAATACCTTTATAGTTTTAATTTTTAAAAACATTTTTTTGATTTTTTTTTAATATTTCAAAATAGAAGAAATCCAGGTGATCTACATACAGAACAAATTATATTAAAATGAAACTTATCTTTTATGTTTTTATAAAAATTTATAAAAACATAAAAAAGGCTCTTCGTACAAGCAATATCTTTTCATAAAAAACTAATAGAGCAAGAAAAATAATCTTGCTAAATCCCCGGTTTTGGAACATGGTTAAAGAAAAAAAAGTTACAGCATGTTTTTGGTATATTGTAAAATACATATTAAATATTTTTTTGTACTCTCTTTACACAAATCAACAAGCATATATGTGTACACTACAATAATAATAATTTTTAACAAAAAAAAACAGACTTTTTCAATTTCGGATTCTATAATCAGAACCGAACCAAACTCGTGTATCCTTTCCAATAAAAAAAAAAAAATCAAAATCGGTTCACAGTTAAATGTTTTGAGGTAACAAACAAAATAATAGTCGAATTAATTGATTGAGTTTGTCTTAATAAACTATATGTATATTCATTATTTAATAAACATATAGCATACATTGTTTCTATAGTTTTGTTCATAAGTCATAAAATCATAATAAGTAACAATTAATAACAAAAAATTAATTAACATTGTTAAATAAATGTAAGAACCAAAAATATAAAAAATACTGGACAAGCGAAACTTATGAAATATTTAAAAAAAATACGAAAGTTGGAGATCTCGAGCTTTTTTTGAAATTCAAGCTTAGCTTAGCCAGAACTTTTTACTGGAAATCAAGACCATAGATCTCAATAGATAGTTTGAATTTCAAACCGATATATCAATGCGTTCCTAGGATAAAGGCTCTTGACAGACAGACAACAAAGTAATCTTATACATATATATCTAAAAACGTAGTTGTAATCTGGAAGGTAGTGTAACTTTTGTAAATAAGAATAACACGATTTATAGGATGCTTATGAATGCAGTAGATTCTCATTTCATTTTTCAAATTTGTATATAGCACTGATACATGTTAAGTACATGGATAAAATCTCACAATTTTTGTATCTCTGATGTTATTAATAATAAATTAACAAAACTACTACAGAACATAATTATATTGAAATCAGAAATCAATTTTGTTTATTTGAACATTTTTAAGATCATTCCACAATTTTGACAGAAAAGTATAATATAAGCATGTTATAAGCATGTTACAAATTTACTTATTTAGAAAACGTACAAAAATTTTAACATAGCAGGACTCAACCCGCGCCTCCTGGAAACCGACCAGGTTTCCACACTTTTCTAAATGTGAAATAACATTTTAAAAATGTTACAATTTATTTAAGTTCTTCAATGTTTGTCAGAATTACAGATTATTTTAATATGTTTTAAAAAATATATTTTTTAATTTGGTTGTGTTATGTGTGTACCTAAGTGTACTGTATATTCTCATTAGTATATTGAGGATTATCTATATATTAAAGATATCCAATTGAGATTCTGTGTAATTTTAAAAAAAATCACCTACATAACTTAATATGCATAAAATTGACAATTTAAAAAATTACATAAGTACTTTGTAATTTTTCAAACTGTTAAAATAGAATAATAGACAAAGCAAGGGAAAGTTAAAAGATTATTTTTAATTTAGGTTAGTTCTTGTATGTAGACTATCGATCTCCACTCAAGGGAATTAATTATTATTTCTTAATATTGGCACTAAGGCAAAAAGCCCAGCGTCGATTTCCGCCACTGAACTCAAAATGCGTCGAAAGAATTGGCGGAAAGTGAGGAACGGAGTGTCTTAATACACTGGGTCTCCTCTGCCTACCCTGCTGTATGCAGGATGCACGTGAACCTAATATAAAAAGTTACCCCATAGAAAATATTTCTAATAGTCATTTAATATTCAAATGAAAATTGAATTTTAAATATATAAATATATAAAAAAAAATATAATGAGTACATTTATGGATGAAGGTGAATTTATGAAATTTTATAATTTTATGCATAAGCTAGTGACCTCAGCACAGCTTCACCCGTTTTTTTTATTCAAAATTATTCAATTGTTTTTAGGAAAAAATTGTATGTTATTTGAGCATGCTTGAAATGCTCATCACACTCAACAACTTTTGGTATAGCGGCATTTCATTATTCTTATAATTTAGCTGGACTGTTTTAGTTTTCATTAGATGTTCCAGACAGTGGATGTTTAGATCATTAGGAAATGCTCTCTTCACTCATCAACTTTTAGCTTTTAGCTGGATCTCTTTCTTATAATTTAGCTGGACTTTGACAATTGATTATCAGATATTTCAGATTTACAACTTTTATATGTCAACGGAAAATGATCATCACCCTCAAAAATGTTTGTAAGATAATATATATTAAAGATATATTATAAATTCCTTATTTATTTTTTCCTGGATTACTACAGTTGGTTATGATTCTGCATCAGGGTTGGAAGTGTAGTGCAGAATACGAATAATTACTATTAGTAATTATTGTTGTAAATTAATGTTTTAAAGTCCTTCTGAAATGTTAGCAGGTAAATATATTTTTTTAATTTTAACTAAATTTTCCTTAAATTTAAATTATCAGACATGATTTCCTTCATCCATATGTATCTTCAATGATTAGTATGCAATATATTTAGATATATGTAATTATAATATAAATTTTATTATATTTAGTTAAATCTTATTAATATGGGTAATTGTCTCAATTTTAAACGCAGTGTATAGATTCCATTTCATTTGTAACTTTTATTTTACCATGATATCCATGGAGGTTGATTAATTTTACTAATTGGCACATGTGTCATATTTATTGGCATATTTATAACGGCATAATCCTGCTGTAACCTTCTTAATGTTCTTATTATTGTTGCACCACTACGACCCAGCAAAAACCCAGCTGGAATATTGACATCTAGCTCCATCCTGAAATTATGTAAAATAGAATCAACATACAAAAATATTAAAGATTGACATTAAATTAATTGGAATAAAAAATATATTTCGCGTCATCCTGCATCCCACATATAGTAAAATAGATAGAGAGAACCTACTATTAAGACACTGCTCCCCCATACACCTGTACATTGAGTGTTGGGTGGCAAAACTAAATGATGTGCTTTTGCTTTTTACCAGAGGGAGGAAATGAAAATACATTATTCCACCAAATGGGAACCAAACCCAATATTGTATTTACAGTCAGTTGCTGTTGTTTTTCCACAATGCCCTCAATTATCTAAATTGAAAAATTCTCACCTGTCATCAACCATCTCAATAAGATGATCCAATGCATCCTCCCATTTATCCATAGACTCAGTTATAATAACAGCTTGAGCACCCACTTGTTGTGCTTTAAGAGTTTTGAATACAAAAGAACATTCCCTAAAAGTCGTGAAATTGTATACACATTAATAAAATTAAAAGGAGCTTTTAACTATATATCATATTATATAAATAAATCAGCTTCACACTGTATCCCGCACACAGCAGGGTAGGCAGAGGGAACCTAGTGTTAAGTAAGACACTGCACCACAACTGGCCTTTATCTATATAAAGGCCAGTTGCGGTGCAGTGTCTTAGTTACTATTAACTATATTAATTTCATATCATTTATTTAATTTTGCTAATACAGGCCTATGCAAGTGCAAGTCATCTATTAGTGAGAAACAGAGTAGAACTACCATTGTATCATGCTGGTATGAACAGGTTAATAGTTATATGAAACTTCACACAAATATATCTAATAAACGCCAAGCAAATGTTATTTTGTTGTATGTTACTTCAGTTAAAATATGATCTTACCCTCTCTCAGACAAAGCAATATTGCCAAATACATCATCTGCGTTTATTATATCTGAACAACTATGCAATGGAAGTGTTGGGACTAAACGAATCTTTTCAAAGTGAATACTACCATTCTGAAAATAAAAATGTTTCATTATATCTTGAAAAATCGGTGTATCTTTTAATCTGATTAATGATGGACACATAATTGATCACAGCCAATGTTTACGTGAAAACAAAACCAACATGCGATAAATATTTATTTGAACATAATTAATAACAGCCGCAGATAACTCCTGAATTATGATCGAAATATATATATTAGTTATCGAGTTTTGTAAAGAAATATATGAAAAACGTACTTACGAAAGGAGTACCGAAGTCCTTTGCTGGTCTGATCCGATAAGAATAACGTAGTTCTGGTGGATCTAAAATTTCAAAAAACACATCGCCAGCGATTATATCCGCCGTAGAAGATCCATCATAAAAATGTAAATCATTTGCTGTAATAATATTTTGTTTTATAAAAACTGTATCACGCTTAATGTATAATAGTATCATATAAATCATACATAATAATATAATTAATTACCTCCAGGTGAAACTGTTTTGGTTAGGAGAAAAAATAAAAGACATGTATTTAAAAGTAAATAATTCACAAGATAACCAAGTGTTTGAAACATAGTTTTAAATAAAAAATTAAGGTTCTAAACCTCTAAGTAAATTGTCATTAAAATAAACTTTAAATTGAAGTTGTAAAACTTGAAAAAGGATATATAGTTATTTTACTAAGTCCACAGAACCACAGAACACATATACCCAAAGCCTGGCCAAACACGTACAATAATATTGTCAATAAAGTACGTATTGTCAATAATTGCTTGGCAGTTCTCCAAAACGCACAAATTTCAATTTCCTTGTGATTACTCATTAACAGTAAATAATTTTAATAAGATGAATATCATATTAAATACGTAACTAAATAATAAACAAGTCCTCTAGACAAGTTTAATGATTTAGTATATACAAAAATATATTTTAAGAGAAAACCTTCAAAAACTGAATATTTTACGTGGAGATTTGGTGTGTTCTTAGCTAATTTCTTTTCAAAAATATTCGTAATTAAACTATATTAATTTTATTTGCTATTTTTAATGAAATAAGTACATACTTAAAGGTTTTAATAATAAAACGTGCTTATAATTTAGGTGTAGCTACACAAAAATCGATCGCAAAAAAAGTTTATAAAAATAGAGTCATTGAGCGATCGAGCTTTTGTTTTAAATATTGCCACGAAAATACGTTATCTAACGTAGTTTTTTTTTTGGCTTATAATAATGTTACCATGCAGAGCTTTAATTTCCGATGGTGCAACTGCCGCCACGGATGCTTTAACAATTTATAAATAAGTCTTAAATTGGATTCTCCTAATTTTAGCACATGAATCGTCATTGATATCTTTATTTATTACGTATATCGTTAATATATATTTATATGGACATTTTGAACAAATCTGTAACCAGCAAATTTCATGCACTTTAAATGAGTTTTTCATAAAATTCCAACCTGTTGTATGTAAAAACATCATTGGTTGCGACGTCATTGCTAGTAAAATAGTAAAAGATGGCAATGATGCTGGAAGAAAAGTAGCCGAAGACAATGATTATTAGCTTTTAAAGTAGACGAATGGGTCTGATTTCAGGCTGTAGTCCTGAATCTTAGACATATTTCTAATAGTACTAGAACTCACTGATGGGTCGTGTGAAGAATTTTTAATGTTTAAACCAGTTATGACAAAAAATTTACGTAATACCTAAATTTTGTTCGTGAATTTTTTTCGGATTTTATTCTTTTGAATCTTCTTGCTATATCACTTCCATGGCATTTAGTTTCAGTGTAATGGAAACGTTATAAATAATATTACTGTTTTTAGCATATAGAACAGTACAAAAATAAGCTACTTCAACTTAAATTTTATATTTAGAGTTAATAAAATATATCTAAAATTTTACGATTTCTATTAACACTCTTTAGTTGTTTTTATTTATTTTTTTCATTATTCTTTATTTTTTATATCTCACTTTATCCCTAGCGGAGTAGTCAGAGAGAAAGGAGCGCCAACAGCCCTACTCTCTGTATGTTTTACTTTATCAACTGTTACCACTCGTCAATCTCTTTATAAATGCCATGTTTTTTCGTGACCTGTGTATATATCTTTTCTCCCGAGCGAGGGTTTGGGATTTATAAGACCTGATATTATGGTTAGGTTTATTCGCTCGTTACCCAGACGCAGCTGACTTCGATGCATGTCCATTCTTGACATCGGAGATTCCCCCAATACCGATGCTTGCCCTTTTTTGAACAATGTATTTTAAATCTCAGTTACTATCTAGTTTTTATAGGTTTACACACTGCAGATTCTGTCTGTTTCAAAAGTTGTTTTACATATGATAGAAGTCCCGGTTGTCTTTCTACTGAGGGTCTTCTGATAACGCTGGAGGGGAGTAGGCATCTTGCTCTGCGATGAAAGGCATTCTTCACCCATCAAAGCTCGTCCCCTAGGTGTACAGCGTCACAGAATTGATGGGCTCTTTGAAATAAAGATTTGTCAATGGTAGATAAACGTGGGTAAGATTCACTATTGAATTATGTGAGTATGGTTTCTTTGTTAGCTAATACTTAAGATGTTTCACCCCACAAACAAAATGGTAAGAGTCCATGGCATGTTGAGTTTATACCTCGGCGTACCGATTTGGCTAACTATTGAAGATACAGTCAGTTTAGTGTTATTGTGTATTTTCGGCAACCCATACAATTTAGGATATTTCACATAACTAGTTACGAGGGATTTAATGTTACATATCTTACGTTTCTTTCATTCTTCTTTTGCAACACCTACATTTCGCTGCCGTATATCAAAGTCGTTCGTCAGCATTGCACAGTGACAGTATAAATTTTGTTTTTGCCACGTCAATATTGGAGGGAGCTAGAGCTATTGTCAATAATATTGTCGTGTGCGGGCACACTGTTGAATTGTGAAACTCAACACCGCGCTGTGCCTCGACACTAGAGCGAAGAAATGAAAATATACATTTAAATAAATATTTCATCCCTCGAGTAGGGATCGAACCCACAACCAGTCGCGTTTACAGTAACACTTTGTGCCCTTGCGCCACGACTGGCTTCAAAATGAATATTTTTAATTTTCTAAATTTGTTGCTAAACTATACAGTGCGTAAATTTAAAAAGAAATTTATTAAGTATCTTAATATAATGTTAATTCAAACTTCGGCGTTACTTTCTACTTATTAAAAGTGAAGGACAATGGGAATCCTTAATAATATTATTATGTATACAGAGAATATATTAATAATATCAGAAATAATGTGTTTAACATAAAGACTAGAAATAAGTAACGTGACCAGATGTCCCGTTTTGTACCATTTTTTGCGTACGTGTCCCGGTGTCCAGAAACATGCCACCGGAAGATAAATATGTCCCGTTTTTTCGGAATGGCATGTAAATTTGGTCGGCCGAAAATTAAATTATTTGTTAAAGTGTCATAAAAGATCGAAACCATCATCAGACGTTGATAAAAATTAAAAGTATCCTAAAAAAACGAAAGCCATCCCAAAAATACATCTCTAAAAAACCGAAAGCCAATAAAAAAAAACGAAAGCACACCTTTAAATAACGAAATTCCACGAAAATGTCCTGTTTTGAGCTGACCGAAAAATGGTCACATATATGTCATCTTATTTGGTAGAAAATTGGAAAGGTAGTATGCTGTATGTTGTAAATAACAGTTCACCAACCTTCCAGAATGGGCTGGTGCACATAGCGTATAGTATAAAAAAAATAGTTTTTTTTATTCTTGGTGACTAAGGTAATTATTGAAAATTTCGACCATAAACACAAGATATTATATAATACTTAAATATAACTTTAGAACTGTTATGAATTATTGTGTCAGTGATTTCATATTTGGCATTTTTTTTAAAGTTACCTTGTTACAAATGTGGCTCTATTTTGATGAATTTCGACTGACACTTTTTCTTATATACAGATGTTACTCCTAATATCTAGTTCCCGAGGTTTTCAATTAAAGCTTTGTGATAATCTTGACGTCTGAGCATTTTCGATTTCTTTTATGTCAAATCAATTCAAGATATTAATATATTTTTTATTTAGTGGAATTAATATTAACTACTTTTAAAAAATTCAAGTACCACATTATTTCAAAAACAATTGTTTACCTTACCGTATTTGAATATTTCAACAAATTTGTTCAATTTGAATTCCTTAAATCTGTGGACACTAACGCCACTACGTGTTCTTTCTAGATTTGTCCACGTGTCCTACAGTCTGAAATAACTTTAGGGGCTTTACGGTTAAAATTGTACTTAGTATTGCAATTTACAAAAAGTTTCCATAATTATTGGCTGCTTAAGACGATAATTAAAAAAATATTTGAGCCAAAATTATTTCAAGCTTAGCAGAATATTTACTATCGTGCTTGTCGTCATTTCCTTGTTTTCCAACATGGTAAATGCCATTCTTCTAAGAACCCTTAAATAAAAATGGTCATTCATAAACCTTATCGTTCATTAAATTACATTGTGATAAAAAATGCAGATAACTTCATTAGATATGACATATATTATTGAGCACTTAACGTAATTTAAGCTGTATATTTCTAATGAAATGAAAGTATTATGAAATACTTCTACCTGTATTAGAAATATAAAGATGACAGGGCCAAAATAAAAAGTGTTTAATATTTGCTCGTTAGTTTCCTACTTTCCAGAAGATATCAGAAAACAATCAGCAATATAAATTATAAGTGTATTAAATGCTTATTTATATGTAGTACGTAGTATATTTCATGATTGTTCACACTATGTTGTATTAAAATTAAATTGAATTAAATTAGATTCACGCTGTATTCTGCACACAGCAGGGTAGGCAAAGAAAACCTAGTGTTAAGACACTCCGTTCCCCAATTTCCACCGATTTTTTTGAGGCATTGCGTATTGAGCGGCGGAACTCAATGACGGGCTTTTGCCTTGGTGCCAGAGCGATCAATGATATGAGTATCTTTTTTCAAAATTATTAGACAAGATTTTTTTGGTAAACATTTGAGAAAAAGTCAGTGGAAGTTTCGGCTTGTGGCTAAGTTTACCGTTATATATATAACAATATTCTGGACTATATATCAATCTTTGTTACTAAGTATAATAGGAAATAACTTCTCCTCAATCACCTCTTTCTATTTATATTCCTGTCTTCTGTGTAAATAGCTTTCATAATTTTTAAATTTAAATAAATTATACGTTGTAATAATTGCTGGGATAAAAAGTTTTATGAAAGTTATGAGAGTCCATTTTTAGATCAACATGTGTTAAAGCCATTGTGGCGCAGACAGTAAGTTTGACGGTTGTAGGAAACTCAACAATATACAAATTTGTCTGGAAAATTACACAACGGAGTGTCTTGATTGATTGGTTCTGCCGACAGTACTATGAGCGGGATACAGCGAATAGTTACTCTTACTTTCTTGTATTGCTTGACATGGATTTTTTAATTCATATACACTATTTGTGGTTTTTGTAAGTGTATATGTGATTGTATTTTATAGCAAGTTATTTTTAATACACTTTTATAAGTACTATAAAATTTGTAATTGAGATAAAATATAATTTCTTTAATATCGGCGATCAAGTTATTTATGTTTAATGCTCATGTAAATATTTTTATTTTGAGCGGGGTTCCCCTATTCTATACAATTACAAGATGAGATGACATTGACATGACGTTAAAGCAAAGAAGTGATTGCAATTTGCCTTCAGTGCCGGGCGAACTATGTTTTGTGAATAAAATACAGGCAGATTAGTTTTAATATATTGAATATTAGTAACTTGATAATTTAAAATTAGCGTTTTTAATTTTCACGAGTCTTAACTTTATAAGTATTCTGTGTTAGTTGTGTGAGTATAATGATTGAAATACATTATTACTAAGAATACTTTAATTAAAGTAATATTAAACCGGTTCACCATTTATTATTTTATTTATATTTTATAATATATAATAGTATATTTATAAATATATGTATATAATGTAAAAAAATATTAAAATTTATCATACAACTTTTTATACAAGTTTAAAGTGGCTAAAGAAAGGAATGTTATAGAACACTTCTTATATTATGCTTATTAATTTTCTGCTGCATTATTACTTAGATATACCATTACTTTTCAAAATATTTTTTTAGTTAATATTCTTTTCTATTGTGCAATACATAAGCTCATTTTCATTATACAATTTTTAGGGTAACAAAGATAAACAACAAGAGACAAATCCAGATGAGTAACAAGAAAAAAAGAATTAATTAAAATGGCTACTTTTCCGGAGCTTGTACCAAGAGTTTATCAAACACAGCTTGAAGACATTGCAATTGCAAGAAATACAATAATACACTTACCCACAGGTTTGATATGATAAATTTTTATTTCTTTAGCCTATACTATATATTTTTACTTTATAATGTGTTGCTCCATCCTTCTATTAGAAGGGTAGGCAGAAGGACCCTAGTGTCAGGACATTAAATGCAGCACTTTTGCACTTCTTCCTTTTTTAAATTATCAATTTCCAGATTGCATAATAATTTAAAAATTGTGTCATAGCTAATATTAATTAATATTAAATAATGTTAATTTCTGTTTTGTAACACATTAAATAATTCATTTTTGTTTTGTTTATTTTCTATATGTGTATAATGTAATGTGGAATGCCAATTGTGTGTGTGGTGATAATAGAGATAAAAGTAAAAAATATTTATGTATTACTTTTGAAGCGGAATTGAACATTATTTGAATAAAGAGTTATCTAAATAATTATTTGAATAAAATTAGTTTTTTGAAAATTTACAATATTTTAAACTTATTATTTTTTTTATACTATTTAATTTAAGTTTTATTTAGGTTCTAAAAACCTTATCAATTTCAATAGATATAAACCAGATGAAAGCAGCTTTTTTAGTTTGCCGCACATATTCATTATTTTATTATATTAAAATCAGTGGTGGCAAATTTTAATGTTGTATGTAATCATTTGATGTTGGCAAGGAATACTAGTGTCACTTTAAAAAGGTATTTTTTTTTTAAATTATGTTGCATTACAGGTTCTGGCAAGACATATATTGCGATTCAACTTATCAAAAGGCTGAGAGGGACATTCCAAAAACCATGGGGAGAAGGTGGGAAACGTTGTTTTTTTCTTGTCAACAATGTTCCATTAGTGAATCAACAAGTAAGTTATAATATGCTTTACAAAATATATAATAATTCTAATAAAATCACAGTATTTGTCACAATATGTCACAATAGGATAATCATATTCTTAATATTATTTACAAATATTTTGAATAAAAAATTATATGTTTAGTTATTTTGTATAAAGTTATTTCATGGGAGGTACAGCGGATTTCGTGGAGGAGCGGAGCTACAAATTTTTTATCCATTTATAAATAAGTATTTTTCCTTACTAAATGTTGAATAACACTAAAAATGCTAAAAAACATAAAAAACAATAGCTTTTTCTCTTGCCAAACGATAATTGCTAGTAATTATCTTTGAGTAGCAGAAATTTGTAAAAATCTCTACAAAGATGCTAACAACATATGACTTGGTGGTCAGAGTGTTTGGACGGTTTCCAAGAGGAACGGGTTCAAATCCTGCATATTGAAATTTTTATATGTTTTATAAATAATTAATAATTTTATTATTTCCTTGAAAATTTTATTCCATTTTCACTGAGTAGTTTTTAGTATTATATAAATAATTATTATTTTACAGAAAAAAGTAATACAACAACTGTGCCCAGTGAATGGAGTAGGTGGTTACAGTAGTGAAGATAAAGTTGATTATTGGGATAAATGTCAATGGGATAGTGAACTATCAAAAAATCAGGTACTTTGAAATAAGCAAAATATGATGTGATACATACGCGTCACAAAAGATGGAACCAGACGTACCACGTGATTGCTATGTGCAATCAAGGATTTATAGCAGTATAAGGCCTGAGATGAGAAGTCATTGAATCTTTCACAAATAATAATTATAAATAAAAAAAATTAAAACCTTCCTGCCACAAATAACTGAGTAATTCTATTTAATAACAAAAATACCTGCTAGACCGCTTTTTACCAAACATAACTGCATCCATACTGATATATTCATTTCAGAGTTACAATACCTCAGACAGACAGACACACACAGACATCAACGTCAAACTTTTAACATCCTCTTATTTCTTTGAGGGTAAAAATAAGTTATATTTAGTTTTATTTTACGTGACGAATATCAAGTATCATATGTATTTAGTGGTGGGTATAGTGCACATATTAATAATTGTCTTGTAATAAGTTCTATAAAAGCTTTAAATTGTTTCTAATTATTTGTTTTATTTATAATTCTATTAAATCCAGTTTTTCTGGTACATTCTAGAGTTCTGGTACATTCAAATATTTTTCTATAATAATAGGTAATTGTTATGACCAGTCAAATCTTGCACGATATGATAACACACAGATACATAAGAGTGGAAGATATAAGCCTAATAATATTTGATGAATGTCATCATGCAGTTGATGATCATCCAATGAGATTGGTGATGAAACATTTTGAACAGTGCCCATTTGAAAAACAACCACGAATTCTTGGTATGGAATGTTTTATTTAAACAAACTTAAACAACACAACCCATTAACTATTATAATAAGAAATTACTGATATGAATTCTAATTATTTAGAACATTATATTTTTGCAGCATTGAGTTCCCTCACCTCACCTAGTGTTAAGCACTTTCAGCCAACTTCTGGAAGTATTAACTTCCAGAAATTGGCTGATAGTGCTTAACACTAGGTTCTCTCTGCCTACGTTGCTACATGCGGGATACAGCGTGAAGATAAAAAAAAAATTGTTAATGTAGAATTAATTCATCAAATAGATGTTTAATAAATTTAAACAATAATGATATTTAATTAATTAATTTTGTGAAAAAATAGTGATTTATTATATTTCGGTTTTCAGACATGAATCTCGTGTATTTTTCTTATATCTTCACGCTGAATTCTGCATAAAGCAGTAAGCAGAGGGTATCCGTTTTTCCCAATTTTTAAGGCATTGCGTCTTGAGAGGCGCAACTCAACGCCGTGTTTTATCTTGTGACTAAAGCGAGTAAATGAAAGTAATTCATTCCCCCGAGAGACAATAGTATCCACAACCCGGTGACGGTGCGCCATGGCGCCCTATTTTAATCTTACGGTTAATTCCCTGTCTTTTATTGGTTGTTCTTTATTTGTGTTGCAAAATTTCGAAATTGCATCAGAAATCATTGAAAAATGCCATACGAGTACCAATTGCCATTGCTGTTTATCAAAATTTTTGTTTTATCGAAATACAATATACACATCACATACGCAATTAGAAGTTAACTGAATATATGTATATTGTGCTTGTAAGTAGAAGCTAAACCCGCCTTTTCTAATATATTATAAACTAGATTTTACCTTTATCTCTGTCCGCGTGGTCAAATGAAAATAATTCTTAAATATAACTGAGGTAACTCCTAGCGCTTGAAAGTGAGTTAACGTCATGCAATATAGCCGCTAGGCTAGAGTTCTTACACATTACAAATGATATTATTTAATTAGCTTTGAGGCCGTCGTTGTGCAACGGCGCAGCCCCTAACTGTAAATACGATAATTGTTGGTTCGATTTCTATTCAAGGGAGTAAATTATTTCTATTTACTTGCTCTGAAAAAAGACAAAACGTGGCGTTTGTTTCTTACTTAACTCAAAATTTTCCTGTATGTGGTAAACAGAACTCAATATTAGGTCCCCTCTGCCTCCAAGTTGTTCTGCTATACGGAAAAAAACATAAAATTGCTTTTCTTAATTGCAATCTTTTTTTTAGGCTTAACAGCAACACTTTTAAATAGTAACGTGAAATTAAGCAAAGTGGAAGAGATTTTGCGTAATTTGGAAACAACATTCCACGCTACCATTGCTACAGCAAACGATGTGGGCGAAGTGGCTCTGTGAGTTTTTTTACTTTCTTTTTAGGAATTATATTGATTATGTTATGTTATGTTATGGCTTAACAATCAGCTGTAAATTCTTTCCAAATGACAAACATACAAACATCTCCGTCGAACCATTTTAATGGTTTACCGGTGGACTAGGCTCTCTTGTGCATGTATCTGTTGATCTATTCCAGTGATTCTCAACCTTTTTTTTGTTGTGGCACATATTTACGATTTCAAAATTTGGCGGCACACAAAGAAAAAGATAAAAATTATTTACTACAACACACTGCATAAATAGTTTATGAGAAAAATTTTAAATATACGAATTAATTTTTTTGTGGATTTATATATTTATGTTAAAAATATTTTTCTTTTTAAATGATATAATTTAATAATATTAACATTATTATATATTTGCAAAATTTGGCGGCACACTTTTGAAATTTGGCGGCACACAAAAGTGCCGCGGCACAGACACATTATATCCCTATTTTGATATTTATGTGCGAATCCGGTAACATTACTATATGAAAGTAAATAAATAATAACATATTTATATATAACGTTTTATAGAAAAATATCATGTATTAGAAAGTCAATCTTAAATTCAATCTTTATTCTAACTGTTAATGTGTTAAAATCTGTATGTATGTGTAACTTTAGTACATAAAGAGAACTAAGTAAAGAATAAATAATTCTTATTTTTCAAATATTAATGAAGTCATGATATTGAATCTGATGAATTTCTTTTTTCAATACTAATATTCACCTAAAATATCATTTTAAAACGAATAAACAATTTAATTAAATAAATGTTAACAAATATCGGTCTTCTAAGGGATTAACTACATCATGGTTTCTTAATATAATGAAAGGTGGCAATTATTGCAGATATTTTTTTTATTAATTAAAAAAATATGTATTACTTTTACAATACAAAAAACTCTTATGGAAAATTGCATTTCAATAAACGAATTCTCTCTCTCTCTCTCTCTCTCTCTTCGTCCACTGCTCGTCCTCAGACAATGGTTTCTGTATTTTTTATTTCTCACAAAAAAAATTACAATTTGCATAGTAAAGAAATATATGTAATAAAATTATAATAAACTAAAATAATTTTGCAAAAATAATTTCGAAGAATCTTCGGCAATAATGCCGACTAATAAACGCTATTTACGGTTGGTTTATGATCGGGACTCGACAACTATCAATTTGTTGTCTACTTTTTACTGTAGATAAATATTTTGCGGCGCGGTATAAAGTAAATAAAATGCAATAAAATTATTTTCGTAGATGCATTGTTTTTAAATGCAATAAAAGAGCAGATAGCCAAATGAGATGTTTTGGAACATATTGCTCAGTATGCTTATTTCGTTCTGGAGTGAAGACTTTTCGAGTTAACTTAGATTAAAAAAAATACTTTTGAAAATGTCACTTATAGTTTTACAAAAAGTTCATTGTTCTGAAACAAAAATATAAAGAACAGTTATTGAATTATTTTCTAATGTATACTATAAATATAGCTTAATATTTAATACTAGCGGCTCGCCCACGGCTTCGCCCGCTTAAAATACATGATTATTGATTTAATAAGCAGAATTGATTGACAACTATAATGACTTCTAATATGATTTTTTTACGACATTATCGTCAAAGAATTTTTGATTGTTTTAAATAAAAAAATACGACCATTGTTGATATTTGATATTTATAAAATATACATAAAGCTAATTATTTATTACACGTATATATTTTTGTAACTTTATGTTCTTTTTACCTATATAATATACTCTGTTAAATGTGTTGATGTCAGTGAATAATTTAGTTTACTCATTCAGAAACAGCCTTAAATGTTAAATTATTGATTTGAAGGATTCATAATATTATTTGTAAAATAACTGTAATAATTGCATATTAAGTCCTGTACAGTTTTTAAATTAGTTACATATATTATATGAACGAACCAACCAAAAAATCTTTGTATTTACTTGATATTTCTTTCAAGATCGTCCTTTATCTCTG
This sequence comes from Heliconius himera, assembly GCA_021202915.1. NCBI lineage: Eukaryota > Metazoa > Arthropoda > Insecta > Lepidoptera > Nymphalidae > Heliconius > Heliconius himera. The sequence goes on along the minus strand of JAJHJA010000383.1, from coordinate 125,106 downwards.
TGTTGAATTATTTACGATTTCTTTCAAATGACGATAACTTTTTTTTTAATGAACCGATTTTGATGAACTAAACTTTAGTAGTTAAGTTGAGTTAAAACAAAGCAATTGGTGAATTTTCAAGTAAATCGGTTCAGTACTTTCAGAGAAAAATCCGGACAAAAATATGTCGACAGACAGACAAGAAATTCAAAAAAAATCTTTTTGCTTTCTATTATTATTTTTAAGTGTCCCTCTATCCATTTCAGTGAAAATTACTAAATGTACAGACAAAATATTTTTACTGTCTTATTATATATAGAGATAGGGATTATATATTTTCTCTACGTAAATTAATTTTAGTACAGGACAAAATACGGATAATCATCGCAGTGGAGCCACAGTTGTGATTACATTATGTTAGAAAAGTTGAAATTATAGCGCTCCCTATGAAGAATAAATTGTAATTTGTATTGAATATTTTTATGTTTTTATTTGTTGAATATTCTACAAATAAAAAAATATTATTGATTTTGGAATTTAAGATAGACTTTCTATTTCATTATATTTTTCTTTAAAACATAAGACAGACCGCACATTTCATCATCTATCTCATAGTTGACCGAAACAAAATAATTCAAAGGAAGGCAACCTCAGCTTGAGGCAGTTATTTTACAGGCAATCATGTGCTATAGTGTTGAGAATAAAATAAGCCTTAATTTGATATACAATACCTACGACTCGATTTCGGAATGATTCGTATGCGGCGGTGTCCCATTTAATAGGTTTATATTTGCATGCGTCGTTCTTGAAAAATGACGTTTTATTTTACAACGAAATTTATTATTTTCGAAATTTATTTTGTTTGAAAAAAATCACTTTTTCTATTTTGGAAAAAAGTATTTTTTAAATTGTATTAGGCTTTTATAGAGTAGTTAAAACTGGTTTCATTTAAAGTGGTGATGACAAAAACACTCTGTATATCTCACTTAAAAAACACATGAATGCAAATTCTCAACATTAAGTGACCTGTTTAAATCTTGTAACCCTGGAGTTGCAGTAGACTAAGAGGTGGCATCCATTGTTTTTCCAATTCCGTATGCGATTTTCTTTCAAATGATGTTGGATTCACTTAAAAAAAACATGAGTGCGAATTTTAACTGGTGTAACCTATTCATCCTCTATTATTCTTAAAAAATAGTTTCACTAAAAAACAGACATCAGAAGAGAAGAGAAAGAGCAAATGGAAACATTTTAGTCCCCTCAGTAAGAATCGAACACGCAACTGTCGCGTTTACAGTCAGGTGCTGTGCTACACTGTATGAGTGTAGTGGCATGTACATCCGTCCGTCCGTACATCCTTAACCTTTTCATTCCCTACGAGGCGGATAATTTAGTGTCTTAATGAATATTAAATATCATGACTTAACGCTACACCTTGTCTTGCCATCCATACCTATATTATAAATTCGAAAGTAACTCTGTCTGTCTGTCTGTCTGTCTGTCTGTCTGTCTGTCTGTTACGCAATCAGGGCCAAACCGCTAATTCAATTGTAATAAAATACTCATACAGAGATACTTGAGGGTCTTCGGATGAACATAGGTTACTTTTTTTCTCATTTTTGTAATATTGTCGATATATACTAATATATTAAAATATTTTTTAATTTGACAGGCAATTTATTCCGCCATGTTAATAACAACCGACCGTTGCTAAGCAACGGTTTGCAAAGTTTATTTGTTGTTATAAGCAAACGTCACCCAAAATGAGCTTGCTTAACGCATACATGGCGTGCGCTGACTCAACCTTATGAGATACATAAAAATAATGTTTTACAAAAATATTGTCCTTTAAATAATGTTTAAAAATGTCCGCGATAGATGTTGATACGATGTTTATCTCTGAAGCTTGAGCAAAGTAACAGAGTAACAACAAGTAACCATTTTAATAAATTTACTTTATATTTATCGGGTTTTTGTTGTATGTATTTTTATAATTTGATATTGATCCTTATGAAAATGAATATAATAGTCACTTTTAGCATTTCATCTAGATTGAGATTACAGTTTACTGTATAACATTCTAATACATAATTAAGGAGATGTCACTGATTCGAAATGGCCTAGCTTACGGGCGGCATAGTATGACCGACGCGAACGGCCAGATGACTTTGACGTTTTTGTAAATTTTCATACATTTTCGAACTACTGTTAATTTTTATGTAATTATTTGCTGTTTATAATTAATTTCTACTTTTCTTTGGTTTTTCGCTTATTCGAGTATTAGTTTCCCTGCGCGGCATCGGTATAATATTATTTAAGTATTAAAGAGAGAATTGAATACTTCATCTTGGTTGTTATACACTTAATAAATTGTGGTTTTAGTTTTTTGGGATTTTATTTGATATTGCTTGCAAAACTTATCATATTTAATGTAGAAAGGACTTTAGTTATTTCATATAGTATCTATGTACGCTGGCAAGGAAAACGAGTAAAAAGATTTTTCCCGGGTAAATTAGTAAAATCGATCACTGAAAGTCCAATAAAAATTAGTTCAGTTATTCTGGACATTAGCTCGGGGAAATAGAAAGACAGACAGAGACAAAATTATTAATAATGTAGCTGGTTTTGTTTAGTTTTTTTATTAATATTTTACTATGGTTACGTTTACTTATATTTTTTTCATTTAAATTAGTAAGATATTTTCAAAAACAATTTCCTAAATATATCTATAAGCTTTCGTAAAGTTTAAGCGGGCGAAGCCGCGTCCGGGTCCGCTAGTTATCTAATAATAACACAACATATTTTTATATTATAGTCATTCTACAAATCCGCTAGAGCTAGCTCAATACTACAGAATTGAACGTATACTAAGCGATCCGGCGCAAGAAGCCATCAATCTACTTAGAGAGCTACAAATGATTGTAATGTCATATGATTTACCACAAACTACAGCCAATCCAAACGTTAATTTGAAACCGTGGCAGACAGATATTACTACGGATCCTAAAAAGGTATTTTTAAATTTTGTTAAAAATAAAAAAAGATATTGCAAGTTATAGATTAGGCCGTCGTGGTGCAGGGGCGCAAGTGTGTGTGTGTCACTGTAAACGCGACGGCTTAGTGTTGCACACACACAGCGGGGAATGGAAGTATTTTAATGGGGAACGGGCTGTCTTAACACTAGGCAGATGAAACCTAGTATTAAGATACTCTGTTCCCCACGCACCGCGCAATATTCGAGACATTGCGTCTTAATGTCGAATGACACTAACATTTTTTAGCCGCGCTTTGTCTTCTTACCAAAGCTTAATCGAAGTTCGAAGCTTTCAGTTATCAATAGCAGTATGAACTCTTTTTATGAAAAAATCCTTTACTGACAATTGTATGGACTGTTATAGGTCCAGCTCCAGCTCTGATAAAATCGTTTGTTTCTAATCAAGTTGGGATGGATCGAGATTCATTACCCGGCATAGAGTCTTGCTGAAAGGACAATTCTTGATTATTGAACATGGTGTTGTTAAGTGGCTTAACTAACTTTTCAAGCATAGTATCTTGATACTTCTGTACTAGACTTGTCACAGTGTGACAAGTGAGTCTTTTATAGGCTGCAAATGCTAAGTTATCTTTTAAAATACGCGACATGACATGGTCCAGGCAACTGTGGGATCTGAACTGTGGAGGAAATCTGGGATGCATAAACTAACCGCCACCCATTCCTTTGCCCATGTTTATTTAGTGCTATAAAGAATATATTTTTTATAGCATTATCGAATGCAATATTTTCCAGTTACTAAAGGAAGTCAAAAATGCCATAGAATCTACAATTCTCATAATAAACACCATGGGAATATATGCAGGTGCTTTGGGAATGCTGGCGTTTATAGTTTTGTGTGAAAGAAACAAACGTAGAGCAGCTTCAGAAGAGGAGGAATTGTTATATGTTATAGCAATTACACATACTACTGAGTAAGTAATTATTTATTATTTATTTTTTTATCTTCACGCTGTATCCCGCATATAGCAGGGTACGTAGAGAATCAGTAGTGCTAAGATCCACGCACCGTCTAATTTTCGAGATATTAATCAAGATACGTTGAGTGGCGAAACTCAACGCCTGTCATTTTCTTTACACCAGTGACAAGACTAAGACCGGCGTTGAGTTTCGCCACTCAACATGTATTGTTTAATATCTCGAAAATTAGGCGGTGCGTGGGTCTTAGCAATTTTTTATTAATTAATTTGTTCATCATCCCTCGTTGAGGCCGTCATACAGCAGAGGTATAAGATTGCGACTGTTATTGCGACAATTGAGAATTTGGAGGAATTAAACATGTTTTTTTTAGTCTTCAAAATATTAATCGTACGTCTTACAAATTTTAATTATAATATCTTTGTAATACAGGGCGAGAATGGTCCTGCTTCAGGCCATGGAAAAGGATAAAGGATACAACAAGATTTTGAAACATTCATCACAAAAAATACTTCAACTTTTATTTACACTGAAAGAATACAATCCAGCATACTGCGCTGAAAATGGTGGTAATAATAACAACGTTATTTAAGTAAACAATTTTTCGATATTTTTAGGTTGTGGGTTCAATTCCCACTATGAGAATGAATTATTTTAATTTCTTCGTTCTGCTAACAAGATTTAGTTCCGCCACTTAACAGAGTCGCGTAACTCGGGCTTTACGTGGGGAATGGAATATGTTAACACTAGGTTCTGTTTGCCTATTGTGTTGTATGCGGTATGTAATTCGAAGCCCAATAAAAATTCTAACATTCATAATAATGTACTAACATTGTATATAAAGAAAACAATTTTAAAAAGATTAATTAAAAATATCATTTTAATTGATTAGATTAGATGTTTAACCTAAACTTGTTTATAATACATCAGCTTAATCATCAGATCTAAAGTAATATTGAATACAGTTACTAATTGAGTATAAATAAAATTAAAGTTAAATTTTAAAAGTTCTTTTCGATATATAATATTAGAATGTTAAATTGAAATAGTATTTTTGCCTTCATACATAATTTCACGCAATATTAATATCGCCTTTGGGGTCATTGGTAAATTACGTCACAAGTTAGGGGGATAGGAGATCGAGAAGGAAGTATTCTAAATTTTGCGAATGACAATTCAAAATATAATAATCAAACGATTAGAAATTGCTGTTAAAAAAAGAAGGAAGGTGTCAAAACAATAAATATTATGTGTGGCGTCATTTATGAATGGCCCCTTCATACACTTTCGAAATGATTCTTATTCCTTGTTTGCAGCTTTACTTAAAGTTAATCATAAACGAAGCGCCCTATCATGCCTTATTTTGACCCAGCAAAGATTAACATGTAAAATCTTATACAATGTTTTGAAGGATGTAAAAGCTGCTAATCCTACTGAATTTGGTTTCCTAAAACACGACTACGTCGTTGGGTTCAACGTAAATCCTTTTAAACATACAAGAGAAGAATTTTACACAAAAAAATTAAGTATGCAGGTGTTGCTTAAATTTAAAAACGGGTATGTATTCAAAATACCACCAACAAATTACTTTGTTTTTAAAATACTGCTTATGTTTTACTGTTTGTTTTGTCTTTGTGTTTAATAGAGATTGATAAAATGATATTCACAAATTCTAATTAAATGTTTTGTCAACTTATCTCACGAATATTGAATATCCTTCTTGAAATATTTCTCTCGCTTACAAAGTTTAAACAAATTACTCTAAAAGATATTCTCAAATATAGTAATGAGATTCACAATTTATGAAATAAAAGTATTTCGCTTATGGGAATAAACCATCTATAAATTAAGACACACGAATAATTATTAAATAATTATTAATCATATTCGTGAGCACACCACATTTGTGACACGTTTCGGGTAGGGTTGGTCCCCCCCTACCAAGTGTAGCCTCAGATATTTTGTAAATTTACACTTAGAAATTATTTAGTTGTAACTGCAGTTCGGAAATTATTTATGTTTACACAAATTTCGTGTTTAAATAATTAGGTATTATTCTATTAGATGTTATACTCTTACCGTGTGCCTTTATTTACGGTTCGCTCTAATAAAATTCAACACACATAGCGTTTTTTTTCGTTTTTTAGTGCTCCGTATCTTTTAAGTAAAAAAGAAACTTATAAGATCAATTTATTATCCGTCTATCTGTCCGTCTGTCTATCAAGAGCCTTTATCTCATGAACGCTTGGAGATATTGAGTTGAAATTTAAACCATATACTCAGATCTACGACCCCATAATTTCCTGAAAAAGTTATATTTCTGCATTTACTTTAAAAAATATATGGCCGTTCATATAACAAAAAAACGCATTTCTACACTATAAAGGAATCCAATATAATAGAGTATGGTTGACTCCGAATTATGAAATTTAGTTCGCTAATTAATTTAGTCCGCTAGTATCTACAGGTAGTACTAGTTCAGGAACAAATGTGAAAACTATACATTTATTTTTAAATCCTAAAAAATAGCCTAATAGTCTTAAACTGGGAGCAAAATTTGGTATTTAAGCCGCTCAAATTTTTGTATAGAACCCACGATAGGCGAGCCCGGCTCACGCTTGTCTCGTTTTTTAATAATACATATTTACAATTCGTCTTTATCCTTTTTGTCTTATTATCATCTATTTTTTTTATAATTAATATTAGTTATTTTATTTTTACTAAAAATAATGATTATTGATATACACAAATAATACCTATCATACAAAAGTGTTATAAAAGATATTCTTAACATTATATTTGTAAATCATTACTTATAACTAAGGTGACCTAAGCAAGTTTTCATATAATTACACTATATTTGCTATTATATTATACTAGTATATACTTATTTAATTACTTATTGCAGTGATTTGAACTGTGTAATATCAACTAGTGTATTGGAAGAAGGCATTGATGTGCCTCAATGTACGCTCGTATTGCGTTATGACGAACCTTTAGAGTACAGATCGTATATACAAAGCAAAGGTAAATATACATATATGTATACTATAAACAATTCGTAACAGAATGTAATACTTACTAAAATAATAGAACTTTAGTCACTAGGCTTAACCGATTTATTGCTAAGTTTTCTTATTGAGTTTTGGCAAACCTTTAATATTGCTTATTTTATTTGATTTGTAAGTTATACCATTTTAAAGAATGTTGTTCGGCAAAAATTTCAGGGCGTGCGAGGTCTAAGGATGCAAGTTTTGTTACTTTAGTAGATGAAGCAAACAAATCTAAATTTCAAGCAAAAAACCTAGAATTTCAGAAGATTGAACAATATGTTCATGGTGTAAGTTGAAAATAACAATTTATTATAATATATGTTTATATAACAATTTGTGATAATTTAAAATTTAACTATAAAAAAATGAAGTTTATTTTAAATTTACCTAAACACTGTTAGTTGCGTATTTTAAAAATGAGTATCACTATCTTAGCGGATATACTTTTAAGTTCTTTACCCTTTCAGTTTTTTTTCTTCACCTTCACACTAAACCGCATGTAGCAGGGTAAGCAGAGAAAGCCTAGTATTCTAGAGGCATTGCGTGTTGAGTGGCGGTGGCGATAAACTCAACGCCGCCTTTTTCAGTTCATACGAATAAATTAAGACTTTTTTATATTTGTTATTGAAATGATATTTTCTTTAGTTTTTACTTGATCCCATATTGCTGTGGTAAGGAATAAACCACCCCGCGAGGAACTTTTTATAAAAGTCATGTCAAAAGTATCAAAAGTTCAGTTTCTTCAAACTATTTTGAATTTAATTTGCTTTTAAATTATCAATTCCAACCATTTAAGATTACCAAAATGACCAATGTTGCAGATAAAATCTAGTATTTCATATAAAGTTTTTGGTCATGTCAATCGTAAAGGGGCACCGGTTTACAGGTCTTTTTATAAAAATGAAATGGTCCCAAATGGTGAATTTAACATTTAAATTTCAATTAGAAAGATACATGAATTTATAAATATTAACACTAGAATGAAATAGAAATATTTATTTCAGCTTTTACACGGAAACGTTCTAGAAAGAGATGCCCCTACTGAAGAAGACATTCAAGAAAATTTGTACGATGCTGAGGATATTCCATCATATTACACTGATAGTGGCTGTATGTATTTTTTATTTTGTTTTAGCTTCACGCTGTATCGCGCACATAGCAGGGTAGGTAGAGAGAACCTAGGAACCTAGTACTAAAATACTTCGTAACTATTAAGGCACTTTCCGCTGAATTCTTGAGACATTGCACGTTGAGTGGCGGAACTCAACGCCGCGCTTTCGTTATGTGATTAGCAAATGAAACTATTAAATATGTTAGTCCCCCGAGTGGAAATCTAACCCATAACTGTCACATTTACAGTCGCACGCACATGACCAGCTGTGACAAGGTCGGGATAGGGATAAAAAATCATGAAATTCGTGTGACATATTATGGATGACCCTTAATGTTGCTTAGGTTGATTGATTTAATTTTATTTTTATGCTTTAAGGTCGTTTGGCAGCAACTTCAGCAATAAGTTTATTAAGTAGATACTGTAGCACATTACCCCATGATGCTTTCACAAAAATAATGCCGATGTGGATACAGGAGAAAGTTAATAAAAAAAATGAAACGTTACGGCTCATAACTATTGTAATGCCCATCTCGTGTCCAATAAAAGAGGCTGTCAAAGTAAGTTTTATTTTGTTCATTATAGTTTTAACACGAACTAGCGACCCGCTTGCAGGTTCGCCCGCTTGAACTACACAATTATATATTTACTAATCTAAATAACTTCCGTGCTCTTATGGCATTATCATTTTAAAAACAATATGCAAATGTTGAAAACTCAAAAAATAAATCAGTTTCAGCTCATCAATAAAATAATTGATATTTATAAAACTGTCTCATTTATCGGCCGGTTTAAATAAAACAAACGCTAAATGTTAAGGTAAATAAGTTTGCCAAAATACAATAATGAAAACTGCATTTAAATCAATTTAACTGTTTCTAAGATTAGCGTGCACAAACGCACAGACAAATAGACAAAAAAATAAAAAAATCTTTATTTTAGATTCTATTACATTGATAAATGGAATAGGGCCTTAAAATAAATAAATATATGAGAAAATCTACAAAATATTAGAGGATAGATTTTCTCACATATCTTCCATGTACAGACAGTGACAGTTATAATTTTCTTATATGTATAGATTTTGTTTACAGTTTTGTTTATATTCTGGGCATAGATAGTTGTACAAGTAAAAAACAACGATATTACAATTCAATTTGATATCGGTCATTCTAAAAACGAAATGTAAAGAGAACAGAGTGTCTTAACACCAAATCCTCTCAGCTTAAATTCTATTTACAGTATTCCCCGAATACGGCTAATGAAAGTAAGCTATCTATACAGGGTGGAAGTTTAAACCACAGTTTTAACTACTACTATAAAAGCCCAATACATTTTTTTTTCCAAAAATGAAAAAGTTATTTTTTCAAACAAAATAGATAATAAAATTATTGATGTAATATAAAACGCCATTTGTCAAGAACGACGCACGCACACATAATCCTATCAAAGGGCGGGCAAACCCGCATACGCCTCATTCCGAAATCGAGTCGTAGGTATTGGCGGCAAAGTTCAAAATTGATTAACCTTTAGTAGTATGTGTTTATGTTATTGGTATCTATGTGTAACTAAGTCACACGAAATACAGGTATGGGTAAACATTGTGAAATGAAAAAAAACTTTTAAACTGTTGAGGTATCTTGATTAATTTCTTTAGGTATAAGTTTAAAATATTTTATCCTATATGCTGTTCCCGTAAAAGGAGCGGTGACACTTTCACCCTGTATACGGCTATTTGTCCAAATTTCACGTTTCTGCTATCAGCGGTTACCGATGTGCGTGCGTCTTACCTCAGTCAGTGCGAACATGTCCTTTTATATATGTAGATACAATTAAAATATAAATAAAAAAATACCTTAAAAAAATGTATATGCCAATGTTTACATAAGCATTGGGGGAGGGGGTAAGAGGATTGCTTATTTTTGATGATATAGGGGAGAAGGGGGTCAATAATTGCAAAAAAACTGCTTACGTAATACTTGAACGGCCCCTAACGACTAATGAAAATGAATCCTTAAGCTAAACTAAAGTGAGCTTAATATATTAGTGATTTGTCTTACCAGAGCGAGAAAATGAAAAAAAGACATGCTCCCAAGAGGCAATCGAACCCACAACCGTCGCTTTTACTATCAGACGCTGTGCTATCCCAAAGTAATTTAAAAAAAAAATGTTTAAATTAAACTCTTAATTGAATTAATCGTAGACCGGTCTACCCATGACCACGGACTACTATTACAAGTATTCGAAATGTCGAGTTTCTAAAAAAAATATAATACTAAATACGAGAATAAGAGAGAATATTTTTAGAATCAATTTAAAATGTGATGAAGTCGCAAAAATATAAGTTCTTATTATTAATTTAATTAATTTTCCATTAAGGGACTACCGCTAGTCAATTTGAAATCAGCAAAACGTTCAGCTGCATTAAATGTCTGCATTAGACTGCATGAGGCTGGTGAACTGGATGCAGAAACATTACTGCCACGACAATATGCGTATGTATAATAATTATGATAATAATAATGTTTGAGGCCGTCGTGGCGTAGTGGCACAAGCGTGCGACTGTCAACACGAAAGTTTGTGGATTCGATTTCCACTCGAGGAAATAAAATATTTTCTATATATAATATATATAAAACAGTACAACCTCGATTTAAAGATACGGAAGGGGATCAGAAATATTCGTTATATCAAGTAATTTGTTACAATGAGGTTCGTCAAACAGAGGTTAGTTGAGATGGTCTACTATTCGTTTTAACAAGGTTAAAAAATATATTGATCTCAGGTTTTTCGTTTATCAGCCATTGCAAACTTAAAAACAACAGTGTTCAACACCAGGCTTACATTACTGAACGCCAAACAATAATAACTATACTTATTTAGAAAACTACTTATTTAGAAAACTTTAAAAATGTTAAAAAAATAATAACTATCTTACGAAAGATATGAAATTGAATGTAGTAAACTGATAGGATTCGTTATGTGTAGGTTATAAGTTAATAAAATTCGTTATATAGAGGTAAATAATCTTTTCTTTTTACATACTTTGCGAGATTGAAAAATCTTTATAAAAAGGTTTTGAACAAATGTATTAGTAATGTAAAGGTATGTTTTGTATTAACTTTTACGGGCAGCATCGGGGGACTTCGAAAAAATCGTTAAATCGACGAAAAAAGGTATATTCAGGAAACATTCCTGAATTATTTTCATAAAAATACAACATCAGAATTATTATTAAAGTTCATACCTTAAATAAAAGAAAAAAACGGAACCCCTATAGGGTCTCTCATGTCTGTCTGTATGTAAGTAAGTCCGTTTGTTAAGGTGTCAGGTGAAAATGAATACAGGCTGTTATTAATATCAAATATCCAGGTTTACATAGTCCTTTGGAGCACACAAGAAACAAAATAATTAAACATTAATTTAACTTCGAAGTCAACGCAATCAATATATACGACCTTTAATGCGTATTGTATGAAACTCTGATATGATATGAATTATCGCCTAATCAAAACATAGGGTTTTTCCCGTTGTCCTATAATTACGAAATATGCTAAACCTCGTGTCATATGTTTGTGTAGTATCATACCACCTTATTGCCTTGACAGTAAAACCAATACGAAAGTACATTTTTAAACTTATTACAGGACAGTAGATTTTGATGCTGACGAAATAAAAGTATGTTTTCCTAACTGGCGCGAAGAAGAGTTTGACGAAGAAAATGATAATCCAAGACCTGGAACAAAAAAAAGAGTTAGGAAACATCCAAAAGTGGTAAGCTTAATATAAGAACAATTCGCGGGGCTATGCTTTGCATTTGTAGTAAAAAAAATACTACAAATATCATACAAAAGTATAGTTACTAATAAACTTAACTACTTTACACTCGAGGAGATGAAATATTTACTTAAATTTATATTTCCATTTCTTCGCTCTGGTGTCGAGGTTAAGCGCGGCGTTGAGTTCTGCCCCTCAACACGCAATGCCTCCAGAATTCGGCAGAAAGTGGGGAACGGAGTGTCTTAACACTAGGTTCCCTCTGCCTACCCTGCTGTGTGCGGGATACAGCGTGAAGCTAATTTAATTTAATTTAATTTAATTTTTTAACTACTTTTCTAGCATCTAAATAATTATTTTCAAACAACAACTACAGAATATTAATCAAAAGGACAATGAGCAGATTGGGATCCAATAGCCCATATGTCATTGCATAGATCTTTTTATAGGGACAACCTTTTTCCTGACAACCTTGTTCTCACAATTGTCTATTTAGAGATATATAACACAATGTTTTTGAAAAAAGTAAATTAATTTGAAATTATAAATATTAATATAACGTTTTTTATTGTGCTTAGTGTTTTTATTTAATGGTAATACTTTATTTCGCAAACTGTCTCATCTTGAAGCCTGCCCGAGCGCGCCTGGTTATGGCACAGGATAGGTGCAGAGTTTAAGTTTAAGAGTTAAGCTGGTGCACAAGCAACATTTTTAACATTATAAGAATCAGCTTCACGCTGTATCCCGCACACAGCAGGGTAGAGGGAACCTAGTGTTAAGACACTCCGTTCACCACTTTCCGCCGAATTCTGGTGGCATTGCGTGCTGAGTGGCGGAACTCAACGCCGCGCTTTGCCTCTACACCAGAGCAAAGAAATGAAAATAAATATTTTGAACCCACAACCGATTGAGTCGATTTTACAGTCACACTTTGTGGCTCTGCGCTACGACCCGCCTCAAATAGCATGATCGCTAAGTTGCGAGTACCCTAATTCTGGTATTTACTAGAGATCTTGTAATAGGTTTGATTTGTTTTTAAACATTTTTAAAGTGTTATTCCACACTTAGGAAAGAAAAATACTTATTTAGAAAACGTATAAAAATTTGAACGCAGCGGGACTCGAACCCGCGCCTCCTGGAAACCGACCAGGCGCTCTGACCACTAAGCCCCATGCGTTCCCGCCTCTTGTTAGTATTTATACGTTTTCTAAATAAGTATTTTTCTTTCCTAAGTGTGGAATAACACTTTAAAAATGTTTAAAAATATTTTAAAAATAGTATTCTCTTTTGCCAAACGATAATTCTTAGTAATTATCTTTGGGTAGCGGAAATTTGTAAAAATCTCCCTACAGAGATACTAACAACATAAATAAGTTGTAACAAGCGTATAGAAATTTCGACGCAGCTTGGCGAGAACGCATGGCTTAGTGGTCAGAGCGCCTGGTCGGTTTCCAGGAGGCGCGGGTTCGAGTCCCGCTGCGTTCAAATTTTTATACGTTTTCTAAATACTTCCTGCCGAATTCTGTAGGCATTGCGTGTTGAGTGGCAGAGCTCAACGCCGCGCTTTGCCTCGACACCAGAGCGAAGAAATGAAAATATAAATTTAAGTAAATATTTCATCTCCTCGAGTGGGGATCGAACCCACAACCAGCCAGTTTTACAGTCACTCTTCGTGCCACTGCGCCACGATTGGCCTCAATGCTTTACTGGCCTTTTATGCTTTATTTTAAAAAGCTTTTAGCATTCTGCACTCCACTACACGAACTTTAACTGTGCCACTCTTTATACCCTCCGTCCGCTCAATTTTCATAAACAGGGGTACATTTTTGCTTCACCTATGTAACTTCTATTTTTTTTAATTATGAGCAATAAAGTATTAATATTTCTATTTCGTATTCACAGTACCCAAAATGCTTGGATGGACCAAAAAATTGGAGTTATGGACATCAAGTTTTCTATTTACATGTAATAAAATTAAATACAGCATTTGAAGAACCCAAAGACTCAAGGGAAAAGGCATTATATAACCTACTTAAAAGAAAGGAGGGCTACGGTTTTCTAACTTTGCACCCCTTGCCTCGCCTTTGTAAATTCCCCATGTTTTTGTCAGTGGGCGAAGTTGAAACTTATTTAGAAGTGAATTACGCGACTGTTCAATTAGATTTGGCTTTATTTGAACTTGTCAAAAAGTGAGTACACAAAGTTTTTCACAAGTTTTTCATGCTATATCACGCACAGACAGAGGGAATCTAGTTCTAAGACACTCCATTCGCTACGAACAGCCATTTGCCATGTAACATTTGTTACCAAAACGAGGAAAATAATTCATTTCCCTCGAGAGGGCATCAAACCCACAACCGTATCGTTTAAAATCAAATGCTATGCTCTGCCAAACGACAACCTAGAGTTAGTATTTTGTGGTTGTGATATGGGTATTGTAAATTCATTAAAGACCACTGTGTTGCTGTCTTTATTCTTAATGTAAAATAACTAATTAATATTTTTCTAAAGTACTTTTGTAAAATTTATAAATTGAAATTGTTTTTTTTAGTTATCATTTCTTCATATTTGACCAAGTGCTGGAAATAGCAAAGAAATTTATCACTTTCGATGGGCAAGTCAACAATTTATATATAGTTCCGGTCAATGACAATAATGGCTATGATATAAACTGGAACGTTATGCAAACATATAAAGAGATCCGACCAGTGACCGAGCCTTCCTCGAGGGTATGTTATTATATTTGACGCTTTATTTCCCACATAGAAGGGTAAGAAACCTTGTGTTAAAATATCCCGTTCTTCAGCCACGGTCCCATTTTCGAGAGATTGCATGTTGGTTGAATTCAACGGCGCGCCCTGTCGAGTTCCGAACGCGGAAATAAAAATATTATTTTCCCACGAGGGGAAAACGAACTCCGTAGCAATCATCGCTCTTATAGCTAGACCCTGTGTGCGCCACGACAACTGCAACTTTTTCTGCATCAGGAGTCAATAAATAATACGACTAAAATTGTATTTATTAACTTTTAGTGCACAACAACTAATATTATTACTTTATATTACGATTAACAGATTTTTTTAAAGCACCCATTGTGATTTTATTTTTGTAATAAGATTAAATGAAAACATTAAAAACACCCTACCGCAATAAATCAATTTTAGGGCATAAAATTTTGGGAAAGAGCTGATAGACCGATTTTTACCAAACAGCTAAAAACTACTGCAAGGAAACTGGCTTTCAAATAAGAACACCCCGTCGGAATCGGTCCAAAATAAAATACATTTCTCGGATTAAAATAAAATACATGTTCGTTAAATATCAGTCAATAGAAGATAAACATAGTAGTAATATAAAATCTTGATTTTCCGATTTTTTTTGGATATATATATATGTGGCTTTGGTAATGATAGTATTCTAGAACTGAGTCTCTAAATCATTACAGTATATTCTCTCTAAGAACGGCATTTATCATCGCTATTTTCTTCGTCGGGTGTTTCAACTAAATTATTCCCACAAGCACTGCGTTCATCGTAGGATATTTGGTTCGATTCTTGTCATGGCCATCTTGATAAGAATCAAATCAAATAGTATTAGTCACAGAGTAAGACAAATACATGTACATTTTTTTAATAAAATAAAAACGTTAAATAATTATTATTAATTATCTAACCATATTAGTTAAAAAGTTACCAATATGTGTAGATGTATAATGACATGTCTGGATGTGTAATTACATGTGTGGATGTGCGATTACATGTGTGGATATGTAATTACATGTGAGAAAATGTGATCAAATGTGTGTGATCAGAAATCGATTTCTGATCACATGTGGATGTTTGTCAGTCACATCAATATTTTTCTTAATACTAATATTTTATACGTTGTTGTTCTAGGAAAGAATGAATCTTAATATCACAAGAGAATCCTACAAAGACTCAGTTGTTACACCTTGGTATAGAGGAAATATATTACCTGACAGGTATGTATTATTTTTGGGTGTTTTTTCATAAATCTTATCTTAACAACTTTTTTTTAAAGTAGACAAACAACCTTTAAGTGAATATTTAGGCATACTAAAAGGTGTAGCAGGATAAGTATAAAAAGCTGCACTAGCTTTAAATGAATCTTTGTTATCATGATTGTATTGGTTTTTATACAGAATGGTGACAAATGTGAAATTATTTGGCTCTAACAGTATGGGAGCTATGGGAGCTACAACCGTGAAAGTAAATATTTATTTTCTCGGGATCTATTTAAAATATATTAATGAAATGTCTACTATACGGAATGCTTTGTTACCAGAGCGAGGTAATGAAAATGCAAAATAATAATTTTCCAGAGTGGTAATCAAGCCCACTACCCTCACGTACAGTCGCACGTTTCTGCGCCACAACATACTTCTTTGTATATTCACCCATATATCAATTTACAGATATATAGTATCTGATGTACTGGAATATATGACACCGGAGTCAACATTCGATGCGGATTATTTTGAGACATACGAGCACTACTATTCCAGTAAATACAACCTTCAGATTGTTGGTAAAAAGGACCAACCGTTACTTGAGGTATTCATAAGATATGTATTTTTAATTTTTAGTTTTTACCGCCCAATTTTCAACAAGACAAAGCTCGGCGTTGAGCTCCACCAATCAACACTCAGTATTTTGATAATTGGACGGTGCGTGGGGAACAATCTGGATTGACATTAGATTTTTTCTGACAGCCACACCAGCCAGAAGTTATAAAAATCACTTATAAAATAAGAAATTTTTACACACAGGTTCGCAATATAAGCACACGTATGAATTGCTTACTTCCTCGCGCGGCCACCATCAAGGCGTTTACCGATAAACAAAGGAAATTAGTATCTATGGCGCAAGGCGATGATAAACCGAGAGGTTTCTCTGAAGTATTCATACCAGAATTCTGCATTAAATATGAATATCCTGGCGTGTTGTGGTATAAAGCGGTTTTGCTACCTAGTATTATGCACAGGTTAGTAGTAGTAACTTAATTTTTCATATGTAAGTCAATAAACATTACCCTTTACAAATACAATAGTCAATTTTTTTGAAACGATGAAACCTCAAAGTTGCAAAGCACACATGTGAACTGCTTCACAAACAAGCATCACAAGCTCGTCCCCTTTCTTTATTTTCGTTTTTAATTGACTTCTGTAAAAGGAAGAGTTTATCAATTCGACTGTATTTTTTTTATGTTTGTTACCTCAGAAGTTGTGATTGGATTTCGATGATTCTTTTATTTGAAAGCTGATGCTTCCCCATTTTATTTTGGTCCATTTCTGACAATATCTTACAATATTACCCATGAGAAAATTGACATAAGTCTTAAATTTGTATTAATTATGTGCGCAACAAGCGGACGAGTAATTCAATATCACGCAAACCGATTTCCATAATTAAAATCAGCTTCACGCTGTATCTCGCACACAGCAGGGTAGGCAGAGGGAACCTAGTGTTAAGACACTCCGTTCCAAACTTTCTGCTGAATTCTGGAGGCATTGCGTGTTGAGTGGCGGAATTCAACAACGCGCGTTGCCTCGACACCAAAGCGAAGAAATGGAAGTATAAATTTAAATAAATATTTCATCACGTCGAGTGGGGATCGAACCCACAACCAGTCGGTTTTACAGTCACACTTTGTCCGACTGGATTTCCATAATTCCTTTTTTGTGTATCCTATACTTCATGGGTGATCAGAGTTCGGTTAAGTCTTGTTTCTTTTTGGTAAAAATTTATGACAATATGAGATTAGCAGTTATTATTTATAATTAAATATTGTTTCGTATGTAATTTGACGCACTTCGTAATTATATATTGTTCTAGAATAAACATGCTGCTCATCGCTGATGAGCTGCGGTCAGAAATTGCAAAAAGTATAAAGACTGGACAAGAGGTATTATTAAAAGGTAAGTTAAACAAATAATAGTTATATATTGTAGGAAGAACACCATTCTCTCGCATTGTAATTTTTTTTTTACTAGCGAAATTTCAACATTAATATAACTAAAGAACCAATTAACGCTCGTAATACGCGTTGCCATAGCAACGTGCAAAGAAAATGTTTTCTAAAATAGATATAGGATAGATAATACTTTTCTATCTTAAGTGTGGTGTGTGTTAAAATACATTAAATTATTTAAAAATAATAATAATAATAATTGAATGTTGTATTTTTTATGCATTATTTTAAAGTTTCACGCTGTATCCCGCACACATCAGCGTAGGCAGAGGGAGTCTAGTATTAAGACACTCCGTTCCACACTTATCGTTGAATTCTTAAGTGTCGGAACTCAATACCGCGTTTTGCGTCGACATCAGAGCGAAGATATGAATGATTTAATTTTTTTTTATTTGAAAGAAATATTAGCATTCTGCACTCCTCTTTATAAACTATAGCTGCGCTAAACTTCATAGTCCGGCGTACCATTATTGTAAGAGTGAGTACAAAGTTTTTGCTTCACGTATTTATATATAGATGTTTGTCTTATAGCATCATGAAATAAAGGTAAATGTTGGGATTTTTTTACAAATTTCTACTACACGAAGATTATTATTAAGAAGAATAATTTGGCTTACAGAGAATGCATTTTTGAAATGTGTTTTAATATTGTTTGATTTTTATTTAACTAAAATTTTCATTGTAATTCGGATTTTTGGAAAAAACACACACTCAATAATATATACATTAATAGTAAAAAATACAAAATGACATGTTGAAAGTGTCTTTTATTTTTTTAGCTTTACGCTATATCCCGTATATAGAGACGACAGACGAGGGAACATATATTTAGAACACTCCGTTACCAATGCCCAATTTTCAAAACATAGTGGCGCAACTCAACCTTGCGCTTTCTCCTGACCAGAGTGAGGAAATGCAAAGAATTAATTCCCCCAAGTGGAATTCGAATCTACAAACGCCGCGCTTACACCCAGAAAGTGTGCCTTTGCGCCACAAAGACGCTTTCTATTTCTGCTGTTTTGTATATAAGTCCATAATGAAGTAACAAATAACATAGTGTCAATTTGTGGTTTATTAATCAATGTATTGACGCACGATATATTGGCATAGTGACTATCCAAGGACCATTAAGAACTTGAACTTCAACTTTTATTGTTGTTCCTTTATTGTTTTATTAAAGTATTTACAATATTTAATGGACATGCGAAGACTGTTATTTATTTTGTTTTTGTTTTTCAATTATTTTGTTTGTTAACAATGAACAGATAATTGTGACCTGTCCTTCAATGAAATCGAAGCAGAGATGAATATAATTTCAGGAAAACGAAAACAGAAACGTCAGAAGACAGGTAAAAATGCCAAAAGTCTGCAATATTTTTTTTTAAATTGACGAAAACGAATTGGAACGTTTCTCAAGGATATAATGAAGAGACATTGTTACACTCTGACTTTTTAACTCAAGGATTTAATTTAATAATACAGATGGAGCATATTTTATATAGCTTACGAATGGATATAATTTTAAATATTTGAAATGAAAATATAATTTAAATGATAACTCCACTTGAGTTGGTTTAAGAAGAGACTAGAGGAGAAATTAGATATTTAAATTGGAATATTAGAATATATTTAAATCGGAGAATAAAATAATTAAAAAATCATAAGTAACATGTCTGTATATTTAGAAAGAAATATAACAATTAAGGAATCTAACGAAGAGACATTGTAACATTATATTTACGTACAATTTATTGTTCACAAATAAAAATACTCATCACGCATTTAACTTCGCGTTCGACTAAGAACATTCTGAAATATAAGAAATAACAGCATTATAACTTCACTAGAGATTTTCAGAAAATACTAGTAATGATTCTCAAGCTTTTGAAGAAAACGGTAAATAATCATTAAGTATAATATACATAAAATATTATGTATGCTGGATTTTAAAGGATAATTTTTAAGCATATATAAAAATTGGCATCAAATCTCTTCGTTCCTGCGCATATTTAAATACTTAATTACATCATTTTCTACGCTTCCTTGCTTTTAATGAATATAAATTTAAATTTTCAAAACAAGTTACAAATGAATAGAAAATGAATAATGGAAGTCAAATATAGACAAATTAATACGAAACACGAAAAAATCGTAGTAAAACAACGTACTTTCAAAAGATTTACATAAAACTAATCCAACAACTGTTAATTATATTGAAAATTATATTTTTGTAAAAGTGTGATTATTTTGGTAAGATGATTGTAAATATGGTGGCTGAAACCAATCTCGAGGGATAGATCTCTCTCTAATTATTTTTTAGGTACCAGAAATGATGTACGATACAGAAAAGGAAATAAGATGGGCATAGCAACTTGGAAGATATAAATTAACTAGTTATATTTAAATAAAGTAATGCAACGGAGTGTCTTAACACTAGGTTCCCTCTGCCTACCCTGCTGTGTGCGGGATACAGCGTGAAGCTAATTTAATTTAATTTTTAAGTAATGCAATGTTACGAAACATTCGTTGTTGTCCACCCATCCGTTACTGCTATAATTAATCGTAACGTTGTACAAGACTACCCAAATTGCGTTTACTAACAAATGTCCTTAAAGTGCGAAACTAGAATAGTTAATTTTGTTATTGTCTTAAGTCACTTATTGACTGTTCGCAGGAGAGGAATGGCTACCAATCGAAGTAGATTTATCAGTGGCCGAAAAATCTTTGCTTTCCAATGTTGAAGAACCAGTACCTGTGACAAGTATTGACAGGTCAATATATTATTGTCTTACTTTTCTTTATGTTTTATTAGGAAATAAAATATTTACTTTTATAATATTATCTTTTTTACAACTTACAGAATCAACAATCCAATCGATGATAGCGTACAAAAGTCTCCAAATATTATGTCTGTTAAAGAAAGTGTGTATCAGCTTCAGAAAAAGAAAATAAGCAAAGAGTACCCTTGGGATGTAAGTAAAACAGTAATTTAAAATGGGTAGTTAATATAAACGATCACCAGAAATATTTTTAAGACCCTAAGCCTAAGTACCATCATATAATAAATAATTCCAAAAAAATTAAGTTGATTATATAAAAATTATTCTAAAGTTTATCATATTATGATCCAAAATAAATAAACAAACGTTATTATATTTGCACACATTGTACAAATATTCTTTTTGTTTCCCAAAACAGATAAATGGCCACCAAATAATGTCTTACACAACACATAAAAGAAAATGACTATCAAAAACCTTACTCTGAATTAGTTTGACGTCATCCATAATAAATAAATTGTTAACTTGTTAATCCAATAATTTGAAATGAAAATAAAACATATTTTCATGTTGCTTTTTAAAATAAAACATATTTACAAAACATATTTTTATGCTTTTTAAAATAAAACATATTTTCAAGGTGTTTTTATTTTACAGAAACATTGAGGCCGTCGTGGCGGACTAGAGTGTGACAGTAGCCCACACAGGGTTTGATTCCCACTCGGAGAACGAATTATTATTTATTAATATTTTCATTTCTTCGCTCTAGTACCAAGCCAAACGTCCGACACTGAATTCCATATATTTTTAAGACAGTCAATAATTAGAAAAATTGGATTTATTTACTAATAATTTTGGGAAACGTAAATAGGTGACAGCCGCCGATCCGTTACTATTTTATTATGATTATGGATATATTCTATTAATTTCTCCTAATTTTCATGATATTGTTGTTAAAAACGATAATTCTTTTTTACAATAATTACACTCCGCTTTTAGCATTACTATTAGCATTTTCGTCTAAAAAAGAGATTTGGCCATCTTAGTGACATTTTTTTTATAAAAACACATTAGTAGCTATTTACAAAAATCTACTAAAGGTATTAATACTAAACTAAAAGTAACGTTTATTAACAGTTTACATACAAAAGAAGAACGTAATTGACCTTAGCTGTTTTGCAAAGTAATAGATGTCGCTACTCTCTATATGTAATTAATCGTGTTTAAAAATAATACATCAATAAATAGCGCATCAAAATATGACACTCGTTATAAATAAATAACAAGTAAATACGTAATTTAAAAATAATAGTTATTTTTATTAACTATTTATTATAATGTAACGAACACCTGTTGTTACTTTATTGTTTGTTATTTTCCATTAGGAAAGCCAAGAGCCCATCGACATCGATCGCAATCTGTCAACAGTAACATTGATGGACATAGAGTGTTACGATACATTTGTAACGTCGCCATTGTTCTCAGTAGAGCAGGACCCCCTCCGCACACCGTTACATACGGTTAACATGTCCACGGCGATATTACCGCCGCCGATTAAGTTAGTATTACTTTGTTTGTCACATCATATAAATCCATAATTAAGTCATAAAACTAAAGTTGTTGAAATCTTTTGTTATTTTCTTTTAAACTTCACACTGTGTCCCGCCTATATGAAAGCACAATACTCCATATAGGAAGTTATTATAACTCAACTCCGTGTTAAGAAACCGATCAATTGAAAATAATTCATTCCTCCGACTCGAAATCGAACCCACAACTGCGGCTTTTACAGACAGACGCTTTGCCGCTGCGCCACAACGACTACGACCATAAATAAGTCATAATACAATTTCCAATAAATATGATTTCAAATATTATATTCCAGTTCTAGCATAAATATTATAATGAGCATAAAATTTCATTAAAATTACCAAAATTCTATAAAAAAAAACTCTTTTGTCTTACACAGGTACATTGATAAAATAGATATTTTGACGAAGAAACCTTCAAGAGGCCCAGAGCTACGTGATATTTTAGCAGCTCTTACTACTATAAATTCTCACGATACATTTAATTTGGAGAGAGTGGAGACATTAGGAGACGCGTTCTTGAAGTTTGCAGCAAGTTTATACCTTTTCCACAAATATCCCAAACTGGATGAAGGTCAACTTACGAATATTAAAGGAAAACTTATTGGAAACAGGTTAGTTTATATGCAGACTGTCAACTCCTTAAACTTGTAAATTATTTGTTATCTGTATATTTTCAAGTTAATATTACAATTAGAAATTTCGACTTTAGAAGTTAATTTAAATATTCATGCGTCACTTTTCTTTTATTACTAATATAGTTGACGTTAAATCATTTAATTTACGACAAAAGAAATGAGACAAAGTATGTCAGTGCTTCTTAAATTATTATTAGTTAAAATTATCAAGTACCAATTATTTACCAAGTACTATAATAATATGGTATTGTTTATTAACAGGAACTTATACTACGCAGGAGAACGTATAAATTTGGGAGGAAGGATGAAAGTAGAACAATTTAGTCCACGACGGGACTTTGTAGTACCAAGTTTCTTTGCACCGAAAAAATTGATCTCTTTCATTGAAAAACATCATGTAAGTGAATTTTATTATTATTTTTTTGTCTATATCTTGTCTATTATTACTTTGTTGTCTCGTGTTTGGTCTCCTGTTTTAATAAATTGTTAAAGCAATTATTATTTTTTTGTCAATAGTGATTTCAATTTCAAATTAAGAATTAAAATTAAAGACTTAAAATTAAAGATGCAATTTAATGATG
The DNA here is from genome assembly GCA_021202915.1 of Heliconius himera. Lineage (NCBI taxonomy): Eukaryota > Metazoa > Arthropoda > Insecta > Lepidoptera > Nymphalidae > Heliconius > Heliconius himera. The sequence goes on along the minus strand of JAJHJA010000383.1, from coordinate 101,637 downwards.
AATTTATGAAAATTGAAAAATTGTGTTTTATTCACTATTTTTTATATTGTTTTTTTTTTTTATATTCCTTTCGTAGAATGTTTTTTTATTATATTACACTATTAGGGGAAATTGCAAGAATAAATAATTCACACTACACAAGATATTTATTATCTAACCGGTTACCACTCAGATTAATCTTAAATTGAAAGTCTTGTTCCTTCTCGTTCATCGTCTCTTGAATCTCTTACAATAAAGTACTTAAATTAAAATACACAAAAATGTCAAATACAAATAAAAAAATAGGCAAAATAAGGATACTTATATAAAATCAGTCTAAATTATTTGTGAGAGCCACATTAAAATCTTAAAGACGCGTTTAAGATATTACCAATACTGATTTAGTAAAATGATCCTTATACATTCAATAATAATTGAATAATTAATCCTAAACACACAACCACACGAATATTGAGTGACATGGACTTACAATCTATACTTTGGACTTAAATTGGTCAAAAAAGCCATCATACACAAATAGAAAAATAGTTTCTAACGTGGTCGATATCGATTTATATAGTTTTTAAGTAATATATCGTAAAAGTAATAAATTAATTAAGCCCTGATTATATGACGTATAAACGATATATATCGGTATCCGCCAGTAAAAATAATAATGATGAATGGCTGAGAAAAAAAACACACACAAATCACCCAAATTTAAGTTCAACTTATAGATATCAGTCGAAAATTGAAAAATTAACTATAATAATAAAATTAAGTACGTTTGTACTTTGCATTATACTTATTGAATTCGGCGACGGATTCAAAAAAGTCGTCGACTAGCGCTATGGGCGTGTGCAAAGCGGCGAAGTGTCCGCCGAAGTCTAAAGTGGTCGAATGGACTAAGTTTGGAAATTTGTCTCTAAGTATCCAATCAGGTTGATATATCACTTCGTGTGCGAAGTTGATTGCAGCCGTTGGTACTTTTGTTGGTATGCTGAAAAAGTTATTAATTTAATTAACTTTAAATTTAATTTCTTAAACTTAAGTTGCTTTATGCATTACTAAAACGAGAACATGGTGTTGATACACTCTGTTCCCCATTTTCAGTCCAATTTTCGAGCTGATGCGCATTGAGTGGCAGCAGTCAACGTTGTGCTATATTCATCAAACCGGGAAAATTAAACCAGAGCGGGAAACTTCGTCCGTGGGAATCGAACCTACGACCTTAAAGTTTACAGTCCGGCGCTGTCCAACTCCACAATTGAGACCTTACTCAAGTTAAAGGGAAAACTTGATTTATGATTGCATTTTTTTAAATGCATTAGTTAAAGAAAGATCACATGAAAAATAAAATGCAACAAAACGCATAGGTTTGCTGTTCAACTTACATACCTATGAATATAGTGCTATACCACTATATTTCACAAAGAATAGATTTTATAATATAACATTATAAGAATAGTGACTGAACCTTAAAGATACTCACTTATGTAGAACAAACACTTCAGGCCACGCGAACGCTTCAGCGTATATTCTAATAGAATAAGTAATTTTCTCATTCGCCCACATTATCGTAATAGTATCCAACAGATCGTCAATATCCAAATTGTCTAAGCCTCCGTGCAAAGTGTCCAATTGGTTTCTATGGCAGCAAATGCCAATCTTCTCAAGCGCATACGCTGCGATACCAGCGGGAGTGTCAGTCAGAGCGGCACCTGGAAAAGATTGGAGTGTTCAATAAACGATTTTATCAACAACTTTATCACCTCTATGTATAATATTTTGTTTAGCTTTACGCATTCCCATATAACATATAACAGGATAGGCTGATAGGTAATTAGAGTAGGCACTCCATTCCTCACTTTCCATGCAATTTTTGAGACATATTGAGTGGTGGTACTCAACGATGCGCTTTGCCCTTCTTACCAGAACGAGGAAATGAAAATAATTCATTACTCAGTGTGGAAATGGAACCTACAACCTTGAGTTTACAGTCAGATGCTGTTCCGCTACACTATGATATTGATACGATATTTATAAAAATATTATTTATTATACCTTCTCAGATAACATTTGGTACAGTTACAACTTTCTAAAGAAACCGCTATACACCATATCCTTCTGTCCAAATATGAATGCCGATACAAATTTTAACTTACAGATTAAGGCTTGGATCGCAAATTCGTATTCAATTATTCGTAGATATTAGCTTTTATGGCTTCACTCGCGTGGTCTAATAAAATAACTAATAACTTAAAATTGTCTGAAAAACACATTACACGTACTCTAATTACCCGAGATAAGTCTGACGCCAGTCGTGGCGCAGGGGCACAAAGTGTGACTGTGACGGCCATATGAGTTCGATCCCAACTCGAGTTAATAAAATATATGCATGTCTTTATTGTTGAGGCAAAGTGCGGCGTTGAGTTCCGCTACTTAAAACGCAATGCCTCCAGAATTCAGCGGAAAATGGGAACGGAGTGTTACATTAGGTTCTCTCTTGCTCTCTGCCTATCCTGCTGTATGGGATACAGCGTGAAACTGATTTAATTTTTAAGTCTGACTGCAGTGGGCTACATCGAAACGATTAACATGATATGATATAGCCATCTATAATAAATGGATTATCCAACACAACCAGAACTTTACTATTCGATCCAGTAAATAATTCCTGAGATTAGTACGTTCAATCAAACACCTGCTTGTTGCTACATTCCTTAGAAGTGCTGTAAGCTATATAGCACTACGCTGTTATTCTTAGTAAGCCTTAAATAACGAATACGGCTTCCAATAATAATAATATTGAACGCCGTCGAATTGCGTTAAGCGTGTGCGGTGCACAAATAGTTAAATATATGTCAATACAATGTATAACAAAAATGTTCTACTTTATTAATTCTTAAGAAAAGTCCACGACACCTATACCATCTATCTCTTATACAGAAATCCCGAGGGTTTTATGATAAAAAAATATTAAAAATTGTTAGGTGATATTTCACCGATTTTTATTTGACATGAATATTGAAACTAACGAGCGAAAGATATTCCATCACGAAACAAAATTTGGCTTTTATAGCGTGTAATTTGGACGTATACATATCGAGAAAATGTTAAATTAAAATAGTAATAAATAATTCAACGTTTAGTTTACGGGTCGCAAGGCTAGGTTCTATTCGCGCAGGGGGCGCTCTTGCCGCCGATGACATCCTAAGTAGCTAACTACCTACGTAGCTTGCACTTTCTTAGAATTACTAAAATAAATTATTCATGATTGAATGTATCATCATCATCTGTTGGTAAAAATAGAAAAAATATAGATGGATTATAAAATAATTATAGGTGGTATGCAGGCGAAGCCGCGAGTGGGCCGCTAGTTAATATGCTAGTATATAATTTATACAAGAAGCATTATACAAGATTAGCGCAAAACATTGTTGCTAATTAAAACTATAAAAGGTCAAAGTACTTTGCATTACAGCGTCTAAGCAAAGCAACTAGATAAGATAACATAATAGTTGTAGTTACATTTATTTAGATGATAACGCTATTCAAGGCTAATCCGCTATCGGCTAAGAATATCCTTCTGATAAATATTTATAAAAAAATATTATAAATAGAAACTTAAAAAAAAATAAGTTAGAAATCGTTACAAAATTGCCTTTTAAATACATTTGTAGTGTTCCTGAAGTATACAAATTTATATATTACACTAAAAAAATATAAACTATAGGTACACTTGTGTAATTATAAAAGTATAAAGGCCATCGAGGCGCAGCGGGACCGCGTCTGAGTGATCGTGATGGTTGCGGGTCCGATCCCCACTCAAGGGGATGAATATTTTTTTATTTCTCCGCTCAGGTGGACCAAGTGCGGCGTTGAATTCCGGCACCTAAAACGAGTGTCTTGAATTCTGTCGGAAAACGAAGAGGAGCTACAACACTAGATTAATAAATCAGGTTCACGCTGTATCCCGCACACAGCAGGGTAGGCAAAAGGAACCTAGTGTTGAGACACTCCGTTCCCCACTTTCTGCCGAATTCTGGAGGCATTGCGTGTTGAGTGGCAGAACTCAACGCCGTGCTTAACCTCGACACCAGAGCGAAGAAATGGAAATATAAATTTAAGGAAATATTTCACATCTCCTCGAGTAGGGATTGAACTCATAACCAGTCGGTTTTACAGTCACACATCGTGCCGCTGCGCCACGACTGGCCTCAATTAAACACTAGACTATCTAAGCGTAAAGCTATAAACAATAAACACATACCAATCGTATCAGGTTTTGTAGCGTGTAGATGGAAGTAACCGCCCTCTCTCACGAAATACATAAGGTAATCTTTTATTGGATACAATCTTTGTTTAAATTTGCTATCCACTATAAGACTAGGGAATAGTGATCCAACGAAGTACTTAACCATGCTTATTGGTCTCGAAGATACTGGCATGTTTGTGTGAAATCTGAAATTATTTTTTTATTATTAGATTTTATTATATTAGTTACTTTGTTCTTCTTAGTATTCTTGTATTAGTTCTTCTCTTTGTGATAAATAGAGACATTGCGTGCCCAGTTGTGAATTTTTAAAGTGTTATTCCACACTTAGGAAAAAAAAATATTTATTTAGAAAATGTATAAAAATTTTAACGTGGGACTCGATCCCGCGCCTTTGTATATATGTTTTTTTATACTGAATTAGACTTGCGTTTGTTTGCATCAAGCCTGATGAGCGTTGATGCGTTCTATGATATGTTTATTGCACTTTATCTTATTTAAAGCAAACCTTACAAATATGCTTTAATAAAAATATGATTTTCTTCAAATGGAATTTGGATCCACTTCTACTACCATCGCATTTTCTATAAAAACTACATAAATATACTAATTTACTAAGATCACTTTTTCAAGCAACCGAATTTGCTTACAAATTAATTTCTAAGTCTTTGTGCTCATATAAGTTCAAAAATTCTAATTAGTATGATATAATAGTAGTATGTAATAATAATGAGGTCAGTCGTGGCGCAGCGGCACGAAGTGTGACTGTAAAACCGACTGGTTGTGGGTTCGATCCCCACTCGAGGAGATGAATGAATTTCCATTTCTTCGCTCTGGTGTCGAGGTTAAGCGCGGCGTTGAGTTCTGTCACTCAACACGCAATGCCTCCAGAATTCGACAGAAAGTGGGGAACTGAGTGTCTTAACACTAGGTTCCCCCTGCCTACCCTGCTGTGTGCGGGATACAGGGTGAAACTGATTTTATGTAATAATAAAATTATTCTATCTCTTATATATAATGAATGACATTCATGCATTATGTAATTTAATATTAAGTTCACGGTCCTAGTAATGTATACAACTAATAAATAACATTGTCTTTCGATGTATTTAATTGAGTGAAAGTTATTACGTATTTTATATGTATACTACTTTGTATACTACTTTAACTGTTTGTCAATTCATTGTTTTTATTAAATAACTAGCGGCCTGCTCGCGGCTTTGCCCGCTTGAATTACATGATTATTCATTTAAGAAATATAGATATTACAAACAGCCTTAATTATTAATTAATTGATTTGGATAAGTACTCACGATATTCTTTGTAAAATAACTTATATTAGCTCCTGTATAGTTTTTAAATTGGTAACATATATTATTAGTTAAATATATAATTGGTATACAGAATATACATAGAAAGCACGTTTTTAGGCATTTTTATATAACCTATAAAATAATCAACATTTTCGGTCAAGTTCAAGTCGCACTCATGCCCCGAGAGCTTCGTACCAGTTTCATGAATGGAGATACACCAAAAGAATAACTTATTAAGTTGTCATTTTGTATCAAATTAAGTACCGATTCAAATTTGTACTTGATGGTTCTTTTCTGTGACACAAATATAATAAGTATTCAATTTTTGAAAAATAATTTTGGTATTTTCCTTTATACGTGCCGTAAATTTTAACTTCTTAACAAATTTCGTAATTGTATATCAACGGGAATTATCCTATAGTTATGATAGAAAATGCGACAAAAAACGAAGCATAAACCCTCATATTTCATCGTCATTTGATTGCGATGATTTAGAAGATAGATTTTTTGTGCTCTAAGGGAATATAGACTTGAACATTGAGGTATCTAACCTTAAACCGATCTTGTACAAAATAGTCTTGACAGACGGACAGACGGACAAACAACAAAGTTATTTTATAAGAATTTTGAGGTATGTACCCTAAAATACCCTTGGCACATACATACATGCAACATACAGGTGCAATAGTGCAATGTCGGTACGTGTCGCTTGTAAGTTATGAAATAATACTGCGGGATATTTTTCTAAACAGTGTCAGAGCATTTTTTTCTTGAGACACAATTTTTTAGAGGTTGCTCCCAAAAGTTAAATATTTTATACGTTTCTTAAAAAAATATTAATAACATAAACGAACGAACGGACTGAAGAACCTATTCAAAATATTTCTTTGAATATTAAGTCATTCTTTATCACTGTGTTAAATAATTACGAATTAAGCTAGACTGTTACGAAGGTAATCTTCACCAACAATTCAATTTAGTTTACTTTGTAGTTAGTACTATGAACAATTGTACTTTAAAAATACGTAAATTTATCAACAGTCAAATAAATAAGACGTTTCTAAAGTCATTCTTTTGGACTTACAATTGAACTGTAACCATTCGAACGTTGTTAGAAAAATACTACTATGTTTATGTTAAATTTATTATAAGTATAGATTACACTTACATGACGTAATTAACGTTAAGCAAATAATAACTCAACAATATAATAACATTCATTATGATATGTAGTCAATAGATATCATTGCGTATGTTTCTTTTTATTTTCAAATATAAATATCTTTAAAACTTTAAGTACATTATTTTTTGATAGAGGGTAGCGGTAACCTTTCCAAACTATATTTTCTTTTATGCACACCGCCATCTATTTAATATCCCATCGCAATTAGTGATAGCGTTACGCGTATGAAAGAGAGTATCAAGATTCGATAGTACCTACTCTCGATTTTTTACTATCTCAAATATTAACGTCTTGAAAACTTAAATACTTATATCTTTTGATAGAGTGAAGCGATTACAATGAAATAAACACTAAAACCTACCTTGATTTATTTGTAATTTTTATGTATAAAAGTTGCTTAAATTTATTGTGTACTTTTTACGTGATACGTGTTCACATAAACAGACAAACAGACAAACAGATAAACAGATAAACAGACAAACAGACAAAAATTCCAAAAATGTTAGAAATGGATTCTGTTAATTATTCTTTAACACCCTGGCTATTTTTTTTTTAAATATTTTCAATGTACAGAAACGACTTTTCTACAGATTTATTATAAGTATAGATAATAAACATATAATTGCGTAGTATGGAGATGTCTGATTGTATCTGATTTATTACGATATTTTACATACTGTGATATTGTGTCCCTAATTTAGGGATTATTTATTTCAACTATTTAGTCTTATATCTCTAAAAAGAGCAAATGTAAATAATTGAGTTTGTTAACTAGTAGTTAGTAGTTTCAAAATATTTCTCATATTAATCAATGTTGAGTGTTCGGTTATCTTATAACCGAACACTCAACATCAGCATATTTGTGGTCTTTGACTTGTTTGATGCTTAAATAGTTTATAAGTCTGACGTCACACGAGAAAGTAAGACAGACGCGCGTTTCAAAGATTAATTAAGTCGGTCACAGATTGAGTAAATACAAGGTCATTAATACTATACAATAAAAACGAAAAAGTGATGACACGACAAAATAAAGAAAATAAGCAAACTTTTTCTTTTTTTTTATTTTTACATTACCACATACCATATAATGTGGTTACTTACCATGCCATTACTTTAACTTTACTGCTTAAAGACTATTATGTATTTATATGACATGATTTTACCTTACCCTAATATCTCGTCTGGAAATAATGTTGCCATATGAGTCCCTGCTTGGGATCCCCAGTCACCTGCTTGTATATAAAATTTCGTAAAGCCCAGTCGTCTCATCAAGTTTCTCATAATTATGCCAATCTGTACAGGATTCAATCCCGGTTTGTTGGCACCCTGTAATACAAACAGTTGAGTCAATAATATAACATGATATAAATTATATAAATATAATAACTATTTACATTACCGCAGGTTGTGGCGCAAGGGCATAAAGTGTGATTGTAAACGCGACTGATTGTAGGTTCGATCCCCACTCGAGGAAATGAAATATTTATTTAAATTTATGATGGAAAAGTGAGCGGTAAGAGAGGTAGGGGGAAACCTCGGTTGACCTTCGAAAACACAGTATCGAAGATACTGGAGGAACATACGTGACGTTCCTCCAGTATCTTCGATACTGAAAAGCATGAGGACCCCCCGGAGGGCATGTATAAAGAGGTTCATGACAGTGGACGAAGCGAAAGAGGTATGTAGAGACCGTAGCGTTTGGCGCTCCGATCTCTCTGACTACCCAGCTAGGGATAAAGCGTGAAGTTAGTTTAGTTTAGTTTTATTTATATTTACATTTCTTCGCTCTGGTGTCGAGGCAAATCGCGGCGTTGAGATCCTCCAATTAGCACGCAATGCTTCTAGAATTCGGCGCTAAGTTGGGAACGGAGTTTGATTTTAGTTCTCTCTGCCTACCCTGTTGTGTGCGGGGATACAGCGCGAAGCTGATTTATATGTTACAAAATTATACGTAATCTTTGCAATTTTGAAATCTTATCTCCAAGCTATCACTTAGAACTCGACTAAAAACTTAAACATACCAGTACATAAACATTGTAATTTTTTTATGAAAATGCTGACATACAATTAGTTATATTTTGTCAATTTTTATAAGATAATTTTAAATTAAATAAATATTGAAAACATTACTATTAACCAAAACTAGTTCTAAGATGTTATTGTTTTATAACTATTATAGCGTTATTGTCGTTTAAAAGGTTAATACTGTAAGGTTAAAGTCATATAATTGTGTGTAACAATGAACTTGAAAATACTATTCACTGTTTATAATTTAATAGTTTTCCGTCATTATGTTCCTACTTAAAAATATTTACATTCCATATTATTGCGATAACAAGAAGCCTAAATACGAAGCTTGTGTATCTTAAGTCCTTTCGTTTTTAAGTCTTGTATTGTTGCTTATTTTCTATCATTTTCTATCATTTTCATCTAAATATGCATATGACATACTTATTATATATGTAATTTACGAGAACTCATTATCATTGAAGATAATTGCATTATTTTGCGTCAGTCCTAATCGGTTTTATCGATTTAAAATATTACAAAGTAGATTTTCGCTTGTTAAATTGTTGTTTATTTTTAAGCAAAAATTAAAAGAACTAAATATTTAACTTTTTAGTCATTCGTAAGGGCTATTTTGAGCATTAAAATATCTGCATTCCCATACGCCCCAACTATTAATAGGGTAACTACTAGTAGTAAACATTTTATTACCTCTGAAAATCCAAAACCCGGCAAATCAACGGCAACAACTTCGAATACGAAATCGTATCCGTCCCTCGGCGTCGTAAGCATAGGTATCACTTTGTCAAATTCCTTGGAAGAACTCGGCCACCCGTGCATCATGAGTACGGGAAATATTTTCTTATCTTTCACCTCTGGCTTTACTCTCATAAATTGAATGTCCAAACCTTGAACTTTCGTTTTAAAGTGGGGAAACTGATTTAATCTGTCAGCTCTCTCTTTAAAATTATACTTTTCCAACCAATACTTGAGTATCTTTTCCAGATATATTGTATTCATTCCATATTTAGATTGCATGCCGTCTAAAGGCGGTGTGTAAGGGCGTCTGTTGCTTAATCGGTTTTTCAGATCTTCGATCATCTGTAAATAGTTGTTTCGATCGCTAAGTATAATATAAAGATAAATTTATAATTTATATTAGTAGTAATTACATTTATTACAATCTTTACTTTTTTTTATAGAAATAGAAGTTTTTGTATAGCTACTAGAAGTTGCAATGAAAGTCATTGTTCAGTGCGACAATGCAATGGTGATAATTTAATTTTAAATCTATCACTAATTTGTACAATAAACACTATAGTTATGTAATTATTATGTATAAGGGTCTTACTGTGAAATATTTACTTAAATTTATATTTCCATTTCTTCGCTTTGGTGTCGAGGCTAAGCGCGGCGTTGAGTTCTGCCACTCAACACGCAATGCCTCCCGAATTCGGCAGAAAGTGGGGAACGGAGTGTCTTAACACTAGGTTCCCTCTGCCTACCCTGCTGTGTGCGGGATACAGCGTGAAGCTGATTTAAGGGTCTTACTGCATTTTTCAACATTTATCATAAGAGATATATTTATCATATTCGATATGTTTGTAGCTACTTCTCATTACAAGAGATTATTTTCTTAACTTCAGTTGTGTGTATAGAGCATGTACAGTGATGAGCTCTTCGATTCATACCGTAATAACTCTGCTTGGCAGGAAAGTCGAAATATGAATTATATATGAAAAAATTTATATAATAACATTTTGCAAACTGACTTTTGATAGAATATACAAGAAAGTAGAAAAATAGTCAATGAAGTAAAGAAAAAATAAAACAAAACATTGTTATAAATAAAAAAAGTCACATAAATTACCGTGTCGTTGAATTCTATTTTAAAAGGCCTTATCGATTTGTCTTCTTGGTCCGGCTTGACTCCATCCGCCCACCAACGTTCCAAATCTAGCTCAGGCATATCGGGAACTCTTTTGAGGTAGAAATTTCCAAATCCAATTCCTATGGCCGCCACTGCGACGATCGACGCGACTGTTTTGAACATCTAAAACGATGGATAACTAACATTTGAGCACAAATAACGGTTATTGTAACTTTATTGACAAAACAAGTCCTAAATCGTTAATGATGTACTTATCACGATGTGGCATTATAATTTATCAAACTTTTATGTTCAGATTGTTATACACAAAAGTGTTTACTCTGTTGCTTAGTGAGAGTATCTATGTATGTATTTGTATTCGTTTATTATAAGAGGGCAGTCCCGTCTCCGAGGAAACCCAATGTTTGAATTATTAAATTCTCTCTGCCTTGTCTGCAAAAATGCTACAGCTTCAAGAAGCACATTACTTGTTATAGTAATAATTAATTTTACCTAAAATAACATCTTCAATTTTTGACTGCAATTTAGAATCGCCCTAAATTGTAATCTACATTAAGTATACACGTGTAAATAATTTTGATAAATTTAAATCATTATAACCCTATATTTATTTATCTTTCATAACAAATCATGATTATTTTATTTTTAAATTTCTACTACTATAATAAAACGATAAAGTAATATATTAATGCATTTTTCTGTCTTTAACTTTATTGTTTACTGCCAGGTTGAAATTATATTTTTTTTTGTTTTCATAAATTTAGTGTGCTTTTAATACTCTTTTAATAATAAATTGTTCCCGTAATAGTTTACTTAAAAAAAATGTAGCTTATGATCTATAAGAGAAACCGTCGTAAATTTACATATACAACAAAATATTTTGATAAAATATAGTGATTATTTTCTCTTAACGATTACCATTATTCACTACTTATATTAGAAGAGTGAAAATTTAAAAAAATATATGAATGCGGCGCGTGAGTTAACAAGATCGTCTTGAGAGACTAGTTACACCGGCTTTCGCACATAAACGACGCGAATAATATTATCTTAGATCTAATGTCTATTAAACAACGAGTGGGTAACCGCACCTTATTTACATATTTGTACGATTTGTGTATGTTCAAAACAGAAAACAGTTTCGTAAATACTTTGGTGTAGTAAAGTTATGGGTTCGATTCCCACACGGGAAAATGAAATATATATTCAAATTTATATTTTCATGCTCTGGTGTCGAGGCTAAGCACGGCGTTGAGTTCCGCCACAAAACATGCATCGCCTTCGGCGGAAGGCGGGAAACGGTGTTAACACTAGTCTATCTGGTCCTACCTTGCTTTGTGCGGGATACTGCGTGAAGCTGATTTGATTTGATTAAAATAATTAATTGCGATTTTTCTTACGTCGCCGATGTGTTAAATGAAGGTATCTCTAATTTTGCACTTTTTTAAACACTTGTATGCAGCGTATATTTTACAACGAAAGCAATAAGAATAAAAGAACCGTAATATTTTAAATTAGGTCAAAACGAAATGTCGCTTAAACTTTCACTTAAGACTCATCTGTAGGTACAATATGCTGCATAAGTACAATAACATGAACATTGCATATTAAAAACACGAGATTTTGGGTAAAATAAAAAAAAGTTATATTTTATACCTTCAAATTTAAGAAGAGAGAGGCGAAAAAAATATTAATTAGCACTTTCTCACTTTCGAATAAAAATTATGACATTCTTTCACACAAAACGCACTCGATGAGAAGACACGTGCGCGAGCGCCGGCGTTCCAAACCGAAATTGCGGATTGAAGAGTATATTGGCGTGAGTACTAGGAGTAACGTCTACGGCCTATCCGCAAACATTATAATTCGGCCTCGACCTTGCCCATGTTGGACATAGAAAACAGAAATGCTAGAGTGTCCACATCAATTGATATAACACATCAGACCATCGACTGTCCATGTTTCAAATTTTAATAACTTATTGCAGTTATTTGTTATATTTTTTTTTTGGTATGCCATATGTTTTGTTCAATTGTAATTACGACACTAATATAAATAATTATCGCTTATAGTTATTATTATGAACATAACAAAATATAATAAATCTTAATAACTTATCCACACGTGTCGGATTGTCGTTTTATAAACTATGAAATGGTTTGTTCTAGTGTATTAAATATTATGCAGTAGTAAAAAATATGATTGCCGTATCTAAGTATTGTAAATTTTAAAGTCATCCTAATTTTTATTTGGTATTGAGCTCACAAGAGATACTGGCTATCGCTAGCGGTTCAGGCACGTGGAATTCATTTACACGTAATTTTAAAAGATTCGTACTACGAAATGCGGCAAATGGATATAGTGAGTTGTGTTGCGTAATCTGTCTGAGGTCGGAGGTTCTATTATAGCCCGGGTTGAATGCTTGCTTTAGTATAACAAATGGTTAACTTGGTCGACCCTTACTTTTATATTCATTAAGAAACTTGTAAGATGCGACAGGTCGTGGTATCGATTCTCACACGAGCAAATGAAATATTTAATATTTTTAATTCCTCGCTCTGGTTATGAATAAAGCGCAGCTGTTTCCAGAATTCGGCGGAAATTTCGGGGGAAAAGAAGTGTCTTGATGGGAACAGAGAGTCCTTACACTAGGTCCCCTCTGCCTAACCCTGCTATGTGTGGGACACAGCGTGAGGCTAAAAAAACTTATAGGATTGGCAAAACAAAGACAATTAAATAAACACAAGTAGTTGCTTGTTCGTCGTTCTTTAACATGAAAACAATTACCTAGCATTTATTAAAGCCGGTATTACAAACGAGATATACAACTTCAAATATATGGATACTCGCGAACAAAGTAAATGTAGAATATAATTGCATCTGTACTAAATCCTTATAGAAACACTTCATAGTAACTTGAATAACATATCTATTATATTATTGTAACACGTTCTTACATATAATTTTTTATCAGATGTGATTTACGAAGCGCTTAGTGACCTATTCGGTTCTTATATGAGTAGAAACTTCTTAGCATTACATGGATTGACTGCGCGTTTGCGGGGCTTGTTTCTTTGCTGGGAGAGGAATAGTAGTAGGTACTTGCGAGTAAAATATTTTATTATATCTTTCTTAGGACTTTCCTATTTGGTCCTAGCCCTACTCGATTCATTGGTGACCCTATCTCTTAAACATGCATTTTCCTTTTCCTGTAACTTTATCTCTTTTTTTACCGTACAAACTCTTTCGTGTGTTCTCCATACAACATGACATTGACGAAGTGATTTTGTGCTTATCTGGCACGTTCGAATAAAGCACCATAATTAAAGAGCAGAACTGCATTTCAATGTTACTGTGATGTCTTATATTGTTCATGAAATTATATTGAGTCTAGTTCTGAGACATTCTGCCTGTTGAAAATTATGTCACAATATAGTCTTGTGATTTTCCCAATTTTTTTTCGCCGACTCTGGTGCTTACAAAATTTCGATGGTTTTATCATCCAAAACTATTTGATTTCTTAGTGAAGTTAATGTACCCGCCCAAAGCCTGAAAATAGAAAAAATACCTAATTATATTTTACCAAATCTTTTAATATTTAACATTAACAATTTATTAATAGCAAAGTTCACTTTTGTGAAAACATACTACTCGGTATCTATTGTTACAAAATATAAAAAATCATATTTCGAATCTATATAAAATTAAACCTATTATTTAATAGATAATTTTGAAAAAAAAATAATGAAATGAATAAAACAGATTTCAAGTTCTGACGTTAAACCTATCAGAGGACCAAATATGACATCATTTGGAAAACATTCATACATAAACACCTATTGTACATACACGTGTAATATTTTTTAAAACTGTTTTTATATTTTTTTAAGTTGCAGAATACAAAGTAACGTTTATTATTTATATTAATAATTCTGTCCTCTTACAAAGATCCGGCCAACTTTCTTGATCGGCATGCAGTTCCCATTAGATGACGCGTTGAGCGGCACGTTATCTACTGAAAGCGAAACTATAATACAACAACGATGCGCAGAAATCGACAGCACAGCGGAATTGGAGCCGGAGGGCAAGGCGCAAAACGCGATGCAGTGCTATGTGCGGGCGCAGGCCGTCTCAGATAAGGTAATGCATACAATAGGGTTTTTTTAATTGGCAATTTCTTGTTTTATTTTTGTCTATTTTTTTTAGCGTTACGCTGCTTTCTGCATTTAGCATAAGCAGGCAAAGGAAATATAGTGTTAAGACACTGATCCTCGCTTTCTATCCAATTTTCGAGATAATGTTCGTTGAGTGGTGGAACTCAACGCCGCGTTTTGTCTTCTTACCAGAACGAAGAAACGACAATAATTAATTTCCTCAAGTTCAAATCGAATCTACAATTATCGCGTTCACAGTCAGGCGCTGTGCCGCTGTCCGACAACGGCCTCGTGTTTTGTATTGATTGCAGATTCATAAATTCTTAAACACATGATTTTTTATATAATACTGTTAACGGAGTCTCTGCTGAGGCTAATGAAAAGCTACGGTTGTGAATTCGAACACCACTCCGGCAAATTTTAAATATATTTTCTTTAGTTTAAGTAAGCAAAGTGTGGCGTTGTCCAGCCCGCAAGACGAGGAAAAAACGTTTAGATAAAAATAAGATATTTTAACATTGTTAAGATTTTTTAACATATTTATAGATATAAATATTTATAGACACTGTAATATAGTAAAATAATTAGCTATACCTAATCTAGCATAGTGCTCCGTGTCTCTATACGGAGTCGTAATCTGTAACATATAAATATTTTCCACTGCGTCAGACAGACGACGTTCTAAATATATGTTTTTGGGGAAAAAAAGTCTTACATTCATTATTAGAACACTAGCGGCCCGCCCACGGCTTCGCCCGCTTAAAATACATGATTATTGATTTAAGCAGAATTGATTGACAACTATAATAAAATAAAATAAATAAATAAATCGCCACGACTGGCCTTGTTTACTTTATTGTATAAAATATTGTATAATAGTGCTTCAAAAATATATATTTTTATCAACATTCATATAATCAAGACGTTTCGAATGTCATTCTTTAGCCAGGGTCATACCAGCGCGATTTCTATATAACATTCGCTGGCAAGCTAATGCCTTGAGTTCATTCAAATGACGATAACTTTTTTTTTAATGAACCGATTTTGATGAACCAAACTTTAGAACCTAAATTGAGTTAAAACAAAGCAATTGGTCAAATTTTCAAGTAAATCGGTTCAGTAGTTTCAGAGAAAACTGCGGACAACAATATGTCGACAGACAGACAGACAGACAGACAGACAAGAAATTCAAAAAAAATCTTTTTGCTTTCTATTAGTCTTTTTAAGTGTCCCTCTATCCATTTCAGTCAAAATTTCTAAATGTACAGACAAAATATTTTTACTGTCTTATTATATATAGAGATTATAATTATAATATTATTAATAATAGTTATAATTATAATATTATTAATAATAGTTTAAAATTAATTTTATGTGTAGTAATTTATTAATGTTAAGATTGTTTTCACAGTCGGTAGCTGATTGTGTGGAAGCTCTCATAGGAACCTATCTGATGAGTGGTGGCATCACTTCTGCCGTTGAATTTTTAGAATATATGAAAATAATACTGCCTGAGGTATTTTTTTAAAATTATTTATAGAATGTAGTATTTGATATATACAGGTGAAAATGCTTTCTATTTCTTCTACAGAAAATTATTGTTATATTATACTATATACTATTCCTGAGTTATTAAGCGGCATTGAGTAATATTTATTAAATAGTTATATTTCTATTAATATTATGAACATAAGCATATATGTAGTTACCATAGTTCTATATTTTTTTTTAAGAAATTCTTCATATATAATTTTTATTTCAGTACTACAGTCACTAAAATACATTTCTAAAATTCATAGTACATACTTCTTTTATTTTGTTTTTATGTTATTTCTGGTTTAAATTGCACAAATTTATGTATTTTTAGGACAATTTTAAGCAATTTCTTTGTAAGAAAATTGACACTGTGTTTACTGAGAAGAAAGCGACTGAAAATGAGATTGATTGGCTTCTAAACAGCTGTCGCAGCGATATTGAGAAAGTTATTAACTACAAGTTTAAGGACCCATCGCTTTTGTTAGAGGTATGTTATTGATATAAACTTTATTAAATGATTTATTTTATTTTTATTAAATATATTATATTATAATGTATCGCGTGCGGAGTGGAGGAACTTAACGCCGCGCATTGTCTTGTTGCCAGAGCGTAGAAATGAAAATATGAAATATTTCATTCCCTCGAGTGCCAATAGGACCCACAACGTCAAGTTTGTGGCCGCTCTCTTGTGTCCCTGCACCCGGCGGCCTCTTCAAAAAATATACACTTTTTTGTATACACAGAATTATAGATAACCGGCTTTGTTTTTTCTGTCACTTTACAATTACATACACACACAAAATAATTACGACGATTTAAAAGATTACCCCTTTTTAAGGGGAAACTCCTATGAAAATGGATTAAAAATTCATTACATTTTTTTGAGATAAAGTTGTAATGAAGTAATTTCTTTTATTAATTTGTTTACCTGTTTCTAGATATTTTTAATTCTTAACGTCGCAGGTAAAATTTGGGGGTTCTTTCACCTTCACGCTGTATCTAGTATACAGCTGGGTAGGCAAAAGGAACCTAGAAACCTAGTGTTCACTCTGTTCCCATTAGGACACTTGAATTGACAATTGAGTGTTGAGTGGCAGAACTTAACTCGCTACTACTTATATCCTCAAATAGGAATCGAACTAACAACCCGTCGCGTGTTTAGTTGCACGTTTGTACCATGCAGGAAATGCCTTATATTTTTGTAAGAAAATCAAATTTTTTATTATTAAATGTTAATTCATTTAGTTGAAACTTAGACTCATCAAGAATTTTTATTTAGTTGATGTGTAATATGTATAGTTCATGCAAACAATTTGCAGTCGTCTACTATTATCTATTACAAATTATTGACTTGACTCAATAATACTTAGATAGTATAGTAAAATTTGTTAATTTCTTTTAATTCTAGAACGTATATGAAATAGGCCCGAGGTTAGAATTTTCCATATACTTTCCCACTTATAGTTTTGTAAAGATTCATCAAAATCTGGTCAGTAAATTTGCGTGAGAGTGGAACAAACTCCATCCTCACAAACTTTCGCATTCGTAATATTAAATAAATCAGCTTCACGCTGTATCCCGTACACAGCAGGGTAGGCAGAGGGAACCTAGTGCTAAGACACTCCGTTCTCCACTTTCTGCCGAGGCATTGCCTGTTGAATGGCAGAACTCAACGCCTCGCTTTACCTCGACACCAGAGCGAAGAAATGGAAATATAAATTTAAATAAATATTTCATCTCCTCGAGTGGGTATCGAACCCACAACCAGTCGGTTTTACAGTCACACTGTGCCCCTGCACCACGACTCGGCACGACACGGAATCTCGTAATATTAGTAGAACAAAAAAATGGGGAACTGAGTGTCTTAACACTAGGTTCTCTCTGCCTACCCTGCTGTGTGCGGGATACAGCGTGAAGCTGATTTAATTTTTTGTAATTTTAAAAAAATGGGGAGTGAATGTGACAAATATGTTGGGAACCAAAGATATTACAAATAACGATCAATAAATAAACAATAATATTGCAAAGAAACATACATGCTTTCACTCTTAGGTCATAACCAACTTTATTTCAATGAAGTCAATGAGTGACAATTTAAAGTGTGTATGGCATTTCTTACATGTGTAGGTACTTTCATAAACGAACAAAATTGTTACTTGCGTATGTTTATCAAATTGTTTTTTATTTACTTTCAAAAAGACATGATATAAAATTGAACTTAATAGATTTTATTAAAGGTTTGAAACTTGAGGCTAATCGTGGCGAAGTGGCACAAGCGCGACAGATCGATTCCCATTCAAGGAAATGAAATATTTAATATTTTCATTTCTAGCTTGTGTCGAGACAAAGCGCGGCGTTTGAGTTTTGCCTCCAGAATCGGCTGAAAATGCGTACCCTGCTGTGTGCGGGATACAGCGTAAAGCTAGAAAAAAAATGAAAGTACTAGCGTAGGTAAATAGGATTTAAAGGCACGACTGATGACTCAAAGTCGCTCGTTGAGTAATTTAATTATTCTACCTAATATTTCCATAATTTAACTTGATCTCCGCCATTTAACACAGCTTTTCGAAACATCCTATCCTGCTATGCAGGAAAGGAAAACGTGAAGCTGGAATAGATTTTTTATTTATTACAACTTTTTTATTAGTATAACTTTTTTATAAGTAATATTTAATTTTTGCTAATAATTAATTAGCAATTAGCAAAAATTTTTTTTAATTACATAAATATCTTTCTTTTAGGCATTTTCCCATTCATCATATATTCGAAACCGCTTCACAAATTCCTACGAGCGTCTCGAGTTTCTGGGTGACGCGGTATTGGACTTCCTGATAACTGCTCATATATTTGAAAATGGACGTAGCATGACTCCAGGCGACTTGACTGACTTGAGATCAGCTCTGGTCAATAATGTCACGATCGCCTCTTATGTCGTCAAACTCGGATTACACAAGTAAGTTCAATGACCTTTGTTAATAAATTAATGTAACAAAAAACCGTTTATTGTTTCTTGCAATTTTCTATATAATAAGTGAACTAATGTTCAACAATATAGCTTCTATTTATTTTCTATTCAAAATTGATGGTTAGTGGGTACGATTTGAACTCGAGGGAATGTATTCTATACAAATTATTTTCATTTCCCACTTCTCGTACGACCAAGCGTAACATTGAGTTCCACCACTCAACATGCAATATTTTAGGCGTAAAACGGAGAGCAGTGTCTGATTGGTGTCTCCGCCTCCGTCTCACTCCGTCTTAATTCTAAGTTCTTCTATCTATTCTGCTATGGGGAAAAAGTCGTGAATCTTCTGTTCAATTATAATATAGTGTGATAAAAAAAATAAACCATTAGTGATTGACACAGCAGTTTCACGATTTACGGCTCTACTTGGCGCTTGATTTATAAAACCGGCGAAATGAAAATAATTTAAATGAAAATTATTTAAACGGTTGATGCGGTTCATTGCGTCGCGACGATATATTTTTTACGTAATTATTTCAGATTCTTATGTTCCCAAATAAACGCAAGCCTAGAAAACGCTATAAAGACTTTCGTTGAACATCAAGAAGAAAGAGAACATGAGATCCTTGAAGATGTGTTATATCTTATAGATGAAGAGGATTGTAACATTGCCCAGTATATAGATGTTCCGAAGGTTAGTTTTTTCCCGTTTCACACTGTATCCGTCATAGAGCGGGATAGGCAAAGGGAACATAGTGTTAAGATACTTTGTTCCCCACGCACCGCACAATTGCATATAAGGTGGCGGAACTCAATGCCGCTCTTCGTTTCTTACGAGAGAGGAAATTAATATAATTTATTCCCCTCAATAGGAGTTGAACTCGCAACCATCGCGTTTGTAAACGCGAAAGCCGTAGTGGCGAAGCGTCTAACTGTAGTTAGACGCTTCGCCACTACTGCTTCGTTTCCATATTTTGGTTGATTTTTTTTAGCGTAAATTATATTTGTAAATATTTTTATGATTGAATAATTCGTACCTACATTAAATGTCAATGGGGCGACTTCTTTTATTTGAATTTATTTATATATTGATCGAAGAATTAACTATGATTTTTTTTATTTAAAATCAATTTAAATAAATCAAAATAATTGATTAATTTGAATAATTGAAGAACTCATTTTCTTTTTATTAATAGTATAACTATTAATAAACCTTAGTAAGTTAGGTATTAAAAATTGCATAACGATTTTTTACTATATCTTTTTCATATCAGTGTATCTGTGTCTATCATCAGGTCACCTTGCCACCTTAAAAAAACAAACAAGAAAAACGCAATACTTGCAAAATACTTGCATTCATATCATTTCATTTAGTAATCATTTAATAATATGTTTATCATTGCTAAATCATTACGTCATGTTGTATGATATCATGATGTATGTAGTCCATCGTGGCGCAGTGTGAGAGCCTCTGACTGTAAACTCGATTGTCACAGGTTCAATTATTACCACATATAGCGCGGTACGCAGAGGGAACCTAGTGTTAACATTGCGTTCACCACTTTCCGTCAAAATTCGAGGTGTTGAGTGGTGGAACTGTTCGCCGGCCTTTACTTCATTACCAGAGCGAGGAAGTGAAAATATTAAATAATTAATTTCCCTGCGTGGGAATCGAACACAACCGTCGCGTTTACAGTTGTATGCTTGTGTATCAGTGCCTTAATACGCAATCGTGGTAAATTATTGCATTCAATACAAATAATAAATTTCTAATTTCAGTGTCTCAGTGACATATTCGAGGCTTTAATCGGAGCCATATTCCTGGACACTGGCGGAGACTTGCAACGAGTGTGGAAGGTCATATACAAAATTATGTACAAGGAGATCGATAAATTCTCTATGTGTATACCGAAACAGCCAGTTCGCGTTTTGATGGAGATGATACACCATTGTCCTAGTTTTGGGTAAGTTTTGTTTATGTCAAAAGGGCAAAGCGCGGCGTTGAGTTCCGCTACTCAAGACGCACTGCCTTGAGAATTCGGTGGTAAGTAGGAAATTGAGTATCTTAACACTAGGTTCCCTGGTGCCTTTTATCTACCATGCTATGTGCAAGATACAACGTGAATAAAGGAAAGTAATATTAGTTTTTGTCTATTTACTTGAGTGTGATGAAATATTTGTTAACCAGAAAGTGAATGTATTTATGGGCGTAAAGTTCCTATTACTTTTTTTACATATAAAAATATACTAAAAAAACAAATGAAATAATCCTGTTTAAACATTCTTAACACATCTTCTATGTAACTTTTTAAATATTTTTTCGAGTTACAAATTTAATGTTTGTTCTCCTTATAAATTTTGTTTATTTACAAAATTTTTATATTCTTTTTTCATTTCATTTTTTTTAAAAAGGAGGAGGTCATATATTTGTCGGTTCGGCTGTAAGTTTGTCCGTCGATTTCTCCGTTATTTGGGGACTGATTTAAAAATATATATAATTTCAATTTCAAAATTTCTTATTTCCAGTGACGCCAAAATAACCGACACAGCTGTACCCAAAATATTGGTGCCGGTCACATTCACTAAGGACAGTAAGAAGCACACCGCGTACGGAGTGGGCTCCAATAAGTCGCAAGCTAAACGGGCAGCGGCCAAACTTGCCTTGAAAATATTAGCGGCTTAAACTTTTAGTTTTGTGTCTTAAAAATTAATATTAAATGTTTTTAGTTTTAAATTTTATAAGTTAAAGCTATATTTTGAGGCCAGTCTTGGCGCAATGGCACAAACGTGCGACTGTAAACGCGACAGGTTGTGGGTTCGATTTCAATGTGAGGAAATGAAATATTTTCTCTGGTGATGGGGCAAAGCATGGCGTTGAGTTCCGCCACTCACCCTGCAATGCCTCCAAAATTCGGCGAAAAGTGGGACGGATGTTCTTAGATTTCTTCTGCCTACACTGCTATTTGCGGAATGCAGCGTAAGACTATAAAGAATAAATAAAGATAAGTTTTAAATGTTAAAAAAATAATACCCTTTTTTGGTTTTAAAAATTAGGGCGGAATGTTTTAAATCATCAAGTATCTGACTGTAAACCCGACGTCGGTCGTGGGTTCGATCCTCGGGTGGGTTCGATCTTGATATTTTCTCGCGCATATACAGGATGGAAGTGTCAACACCACTTTAAATAAAACCATAGTTTTAACTACTTCATTTATATGACTTTTAAGCCTAATACAATTTTTTTTTTCCAAAAATTAAAAAGTGATTTTTTCTTCAAACAAAATAAATAATAAATTTGTCGTTTTAAAATAAAACGCCATTTGTCAAGAACGACTCACGCACACATAAACCTATCAAACTGAAACCGCCGCACACGCCTCATTCCGAAATCGAGTCGTAAGTATTGGCGGCAAAGTTCAAAATTGATTAACCTTTAGTAGTATTTTTGTAGTGGTATGCATTTATGTTATTGGTATCTATGCGTAACTGCGTCACACGAAATACAGGTATGGATAAACATCGTGAAATAAAAAAAATCCTATGTCTACTGTTGAGGTGTCTTGATTAATTTCTTTAAAAAATTAAAAAAAAAATTAAATTAGCTTCACGCTGTATCCCGCACACAGCAGGGTAGGCAGAGGGAACCTAGTGTTAAGACACTCCGTTCCCCACTTTCTGCCGGATCTGGAGGCATAGCGTGTTGAGTGGCAGAACTCAACTACAAGAAGAAATGGAAATATAAATTTAAGTAAATATTTCATCTCCTCGAGTGGGGATCGAACCCACAACCAGTCGGTTTTGCAGTCACACCTCGTGCCGCTGCGCCACGACCGGCCTCTAATTTCTTTATATTTATTATATTTCAAACTCATACCGGGTTTGAAATATTTTACCCTATATTTTGTTCCCGTAAGAGGAGCGCTGCCTCTTCCACCCTGTATGTTAAGGGCGAATATGAATTCCGCCAAAACACAATATTTCTTAATTTACGTGTAAAGTGAAGAATAAAATGTTTAACTCTAGGTGCTCTATACTTACTGTACTATACGAAAAAAAATCGTAAAGCTGTTTATTAAGGAAACGTATAAAAATTTAAACGTAGCGGGATTTGAACCAGCGCCTCTTGGTAACTATTCAAGCGCTCTGACCACTAAAAAATACATTCTCATCAAGCTACGTTATAATTCTTATACCAAGAGGCACGGGTTCAAATTTAGCTACGTTAAAATGTTTATACGTTTCCTAACTAAACATTTTTCTCTCCAAAGTGTAGAATAACGTTGTGGAATATTATAAAATATGCATAAAGAATCTATTTTATTTTTTATTTAAAAGGATGATGATGAAATTGATAGTAATTTATATAATATTTATGAATAATTTTTTTCCTATACTTAATTTGAATTTATAATTTATAGTCTATTTGTAAGGTAAAAATTAGTAGTACTCATAACATAAAGAGTGTAATCTAAGAATTGACTTCTTAAAATAGTATATATATGAGAAGGAATGATCTTATTTACTTTTTTATCTATACATATAAAAAAATTAAATGTATATCTGTGATTTCAAAATAAACGTGTTTATTTAAGTGCATCTATATGCATTTTGAATTGTTTGTTTGTATTATAGTATCGTGTAAATAAATAGTTATTTACCCGATACTAAAACAAAAACAAACAATTGAACAGTAGCATGATAAACTTACACAGTAAAAACACTGCTACTTTTTAAACTTTTTATGGAATTTGAATTAATGTATGTAATTTTATAAAATATAATTTAAATTTTAGATTAATTTTAGACTTTTATGACTTATTTTAATGTTATATGTAATGTATTAAAGTAAACAAAATGACTGATAGGTAATATTGATGGATTTTACTATCTGAGAACTATACTAGAGATGTCAATAGGTATTAAACTTGGATTCAATAGATATATACCGTCCGTGACGTCTGTGTTGAGCTTTGCATTTGTGTGAGTGTTCATATACAGTGTGAGTGTAACGTCTTTTTGACAACCAGAATTGGCCGACCTCTTGTAGGGATAGCAGCATGACATACGAAGATGAGGTTGGCACTATCACTGTACAAGAATGGAAAAATGTATACGACCAAGCAGCAAAAAAAGAAAAAACATTGGACACAAGGCTGTTTTTAAAAATACACGGGAAAGATTCATTGTTTTCTCGAACGATACATCAGACGATAGTAAAAATGATGTGGGTGCAATGTGCGGCGTAGAAGAATATTGTTTTGTATAGGATTTTTTTTAATAATACACTTTGTTTTTATTTATTTATTTTTCTGGCTCTATTTTTATAATCACTCACACAAATGAGGGTCAACTTAAGCCTCGCAAACTGTATCTATATTACTTTTAGCAATATCATATAAGTTTAACTTAATTGACTTCTCTGAGTGTAGGTGTATAATAGTAAACGTGTCAAAGTTCAAAAAGGTCACATTTTTATATAATAGAAGTTTTATTTAAATAATTACTAGTTTTTTACCTTCAGTTTCACCCACGTGGTCAAATGGGAATAATTAAGAGTTGCGCGTGTTGACTTGGTATATACTAAATACCCAAAATTGATAAATACCCTACCCAACTCAGATTTTTTTTAAATTCAAACCAGTAGTAATTCCTGAGATGAGCATGTTCAACCTAACATACACGTCAGCGGCATACATCATTAATTCATTCATTTTCTGTTTTAATTTTAATTTCTCTATGCATTAAACTTTATTTTATGAATGTTCGTTTTATTTTTATCCTACATTAACCGAGATTGAATTATTATACTAAAATTATATAATTAAACATCTATACATAATCATTCAGACTACACTTAAATTTTGCAAAATTAACTACTGTATATTGTTGATTTTAAATATAATGTTCAGTTTCGTCTGATCTCGTTTCGTCGATCAGTTAAATGAAAATCATTTACTATGCCGCAGTCGATGTTTATTGAAGAAGTAAATTGATTATTTTATACTTTCGTCGTTGGATTATGGAAGAACTTACTTAAGTAGTAATTGGAATGGACACATGACTGATTCTGTAAGGCATTTGTTTCTTATATGTTTAAATGGAACCCTTATAAATAACTATATTAATTACATTCTTCAATATATACAAAAAATCTAAATGTAAAAACGTGCTTTATATAAGCATGCGTATGCGTGTTTATATAAATATAAAGTTTTGATATTTTAATGTTGAATGAATCAGAAAATCTAAATTTTTTTTTTAGCTAGTCCCGAAATACAGAACAAGCTATGTTACAATTCTGTGAACTTTGTATAGGCCAGGTGCAGGGGTCATCATTTTCTTGATCATCAAATTGAAAGTTAATTATAAACTTACATAAAAATAAATATTTTTTGGAAAAGATCT
This sequence comes from Heliconius himera, assembly GCA_021202915.1. Classification (NCBI taxonomy): domain Eukaryota; kingdom Metazoa; phylum Arthropoda; class Insecta; order Lepidoptera; family Nymphalidae; genus Heliconius; species Heliconius himera. The sequence goes on along the minus strand of JAJHJA010000383.1, from coordinate 75,928 downwards.
GTAATTTTGTATTGATGTGACTCCTTAGCAAATATAAAAAAATAAATGTATTAACGTATTTTGTTAGATTTATACGTAAAAATTATTTATGTTTGAGTGAAGAAATAATCCAAGTGTAAGCAGATGTATCGTCTTCTAGTTAGTTAATATGTAAAAAATATTATTTGCTCATAATAAATTCGTAGGCGCTTATAGCTTATAATTTAGGAGTCTGGCAGGAACTTAAACCTATGTACCTAACTATACCACTATATTACTAAAACAACCAAACAATATAAAAAACTGAGCTTTATAATTTGAAGAAAGTTAAGTACTTTGTGCATCTTATTTACCTAATAATTGCCAAAGTAACTACCATCCAAACTTGAAATTCCCTAATAGTAATAATTAGTGACGTATGTGCACAGAAACTTTCAGGTTTTATAACGTAAGAAGTCTTCTCGACTTTATTGATATTTTAAATATTTGCTACATATTTACTGGACATAGTACTTATATGACATTCAACATGGTTGGTGAAAATATCAATTTTCAAATTTACCATACATTGAACATTGAAAATATATTAAAATTGTCTGTCCAAACCTTTCAACACTGCAAGCGACATTTAACACAAAACAACTAATAAAACACAACACAGGCGATTCTTATACGTTTATATCATTAAATTACAAGAAGTAAGTGCTGGGTCTCTTGTAAGCGAATGTATTGAGTCGCTTGTAATGGTGGACGCGCTTGGGCAGTGGGAAGCGGATAGAACTGTTGTGGAACTGCTTCACTTGTGGCCGGCGGCAGGCGGACGCCTTGATTACTTCTACTTTGATGATCTGTTGAAATATTATGTTTTAATCAGATGAGAACAAGTATTTAGTATAACTAATTTGTTGTGAAAAGGAATCGGGAAAGTTATGAATTTAACATTTTTTTTTCAGCACATCAGCACAGCTTCTGCATCTAATATATTTCATCTCTTTTCGTTATTTTCCATCATATTTGAAACATTATTAGCAACAATTGTGGATTTGATTCCCACCTGGCGAATGAAATATTTAATATTTTTATTTTCTTACTCTATTAACAAGGCAAGGGCTATGTTGAGGTCCACCACTCAACCAACACGCAATGCCTTGAGAATTTGGTGCAAAGCAGGGATCAGAAGTGTCTTAATGGGAACATGTGTGTCAACACTAGTTCCTCAGGTTCCCTGCCTTTCTTATGTAAATAAAAATTATATTTACCTGAATGGAATGAGCCCTAGCTCTATGACGGGCTCCCATGTCACGGTAGCACTGTGTGACAGCACCGCCCACGCTCAGGTCACGGTACTCGCGGTACATGTTGTGAACACCTGACCTGGACTCATAACGCAGCCAGATTCCAAAGTTCTTGATCTTGACTGGACTCTTTTCTGGGATTTCCTGTAATTGATAAATATAAAAGTTACATTTTATAGAGGATTATGCTAAAGAAAGGCAGAGAAATTAAACTCAACATTAGTGTACAATCGAAACAAGGTTTTTAGTCAAAACCAAAATCCTAGGCTTCAGGTTCAGTTTCAGTTTTGGCCAAAACCAAAACTTTTTAATATATAATATAAATAAAGACAAATTAAAACAATTGATAGAGGTGGTCATTGCCAAGTCATTGTTCAGGTTTTTTCAGTGAAATAGCTATTAGTTTTCTGTCAAAAACTAAAGCTAATAGAGCTTATATAGAAGTGACTTCAAGCTACCATGACGCAAAATGACTACTTATACAGAATTGACATCAAGCTACCATGCCACAAATGAGTTTCTCAAAATTTAAACCAAGTATTTTAAAAACAGCCTTATCATTGTTGATACAAAATAAGTGTTATTCCAATTATTAATTATAAGATATTACATAATTAACATCAATTTATAAATTGTAATAATTATTATTTTTAAATCTATATTGTGTAGCATATCGAATAAATGGTGTAGGGACCTCAAATTAACATCTCAAATAACTTTTGTTAAAAAAAAATCAAGAACTAACCACACTCTTATTCCTATCATCAATGAAGCTGTAGAGGCTATCCAATAAAAAAATAATTGATTTTGCTAATACAAGCATCTTTGGGCCAAAAATACTCAACTATGAAACCTTTCCATGCAAAATTTACATGCATCAATTTTTACACCTTAATTTGAAAATTAAGTGCTAATTTTGCAATGGCTGAATGTTTGGTTGTGTTTTGGCCAAAACCGAAACTATGATGTTTGGCCGAAACCAGTACAGTACTACAGTTGGTCACTACTTGATATATTGAAAAATATATAAAAACAATAACTACCTTTGTTATTGCTATGAGTAAAAAAATATACAAAACAAAAAAGTAAAAACAGTGTGATGTAAAACAATTTAATTTACAAGAGAATTCTTTATATTCAGATGAAGCTGAAATTGGAAATTAGACAGACAAATATCAATTAATTGTTTCTCATACCTCACATTATTTGTAAGTAGATGTTATGTATGCAGGAAAAGCCATAATGAGATATATATTTTACAAAGTAGGTAACTAAATTTAAAATAACAGGTTTAATATTTAAAACTGAAGGTTTTATAGAAACAATATTATAGAAAATTTTTACTTATTGCTGAGACAATATACACAGTATAAAAGTACTCATATATTATCAACATAAGTGTAAATTATATATTTGACTGTCTCACATACACTACTACTTGACACTTAAATAGAAATGTGATGCTAAGGGCAAATTTCTAATTTTTCTCCAGTAAATTTTATGGTAAAACTATTATTTTCAAATATATATTTTAATAATAATGACAAAAAGATAGTTTAATTCATTAGTAAGTATTTTACCTAGCAGAAAGTAATATCAACTATGCACTGGTTTGTCTAACAAAAATTAAGGTGAATTATTTAAATATAAAAATTTGTAATTCTATATTTAATAAAAAATATTATTTAGATAAAACAAATGTAAAACGAGTTTCATTGTTACCTTGATAGAGACAATTTCGCCAGTAGTCTTCTTGAACTTCTTCAGTTGCCTTAAGAAGTACCAGAAACGTGATTTAGCAACAATGGGGTCCGGAGAGAAGATTCTCATTTTATATAGAGGAGGTTTCGGCTCACTGTCCGACGGCAGCTTGCGACCGATGACTTCATATTCCTTCAACTAAAATATAAAAAAATATGAAAACATTTGTGTACCACATTGAGAACTAACAAAGGACTTTTATAAATAAGATCAAATAGTGTTCAATTCAAATTATAGACATTCACGTAAATGATATTTGAACATGTTGACTACAAACACGACATAACCTATAAAATATATTTAACAAAAAATCGAACAATTTATAATAATAGAATTATAAATTCTACTAAAATTGTTAATTGGTAGTTAAAATGGTTATTTTGATGCAAGTGTTTAAGTAAGCTTTAATTCATACAACAACTTATCACAAGTAGGAGTCCGCGGCAACGTGTACCGAACACACAATCCAACAATACCAGATTAATAAACACCAATTTTAAACACTTTAACAAGAATTATCCACTTTTAGTGATTTCTGTATATTTTTTTTTACTTTCAAATACAGCATTTTCACAGCAATATTTTTATTTTCATAAAACTTACCTCTCCTTTAGCCTTCATTTTGAGAGATTTTAGTTAAAAAGATCTGTCAACGGAAACGGATCACTAAAGAAAGAAATATGGCGTCATTAGTATTGCCATGTTTAATATAGAATATATATAAAATAATATTAAAACTAACTTATAAAATAATTATAAAATAATATTTAACTAACTTGAGGCCACTCATGGCGCACAAACATGCGACTGTAAACGCAAAAGGTTATGTGTTCAATTCCCACTTGGGAATAAATTTTTAACATTTTTATTTCTTCACTTGGTTACGAGGCAATGCGTGGCGTTGAGTTCTGCACTCACGGTTTGACTCAGTGGAAAACGGACGGAGTGTCTTAACTCTAACATGAAGCAAAAAAACTAAATAATAATGTTGCGAAGATAATACAAATGAAAAAAAAATGAGATACAAATAAAAAAAATAATTGATATGCTTAAAGAAACTATTGTATAAAGATTATATAGACAACAAATACTTTAAGTAAGCGAGACTAGAATGGTAAGTATAAACTCCATGCAATAAGTTGAGAAATGCAACATGGTATAGTTATATATCTCAGGAGCTTTGAAATAGCGCACTATTCAGTACAGCTTTAGATGACCCTGCCAGATCAAAATAATTTGTTAGAGTTATCTTTCGTTATATTAGAAATAAGAGCACGGAGTAACCTAACAACCAACAAGCGATCAACAGAGTTTTAAAAGTAAGCATTATCTAAAAAATGTACACAAAAGCCTTACTTAAGCCTTAGCCTAAGCCTTTTAAGAAATCCGTCAACAATTATAGACCTATCTCCATTTTGAGTTCTTTGTCCAAAATTCTTGAAAAAATAATTTATAAGAGACTTATTTCGTACCTGGATAAATATAAAGTGCTTGAAGATAATCAGTATGGCTTTAGGGCCAATAGGTCTACTGAAGATGCACTCATGAAATTAGTAAATACCGCCGTTCAACATATTGATAAAAAAATGAAAACTGTTGGTATTTTTGTTTTTAGACTTATCAAAAGCCTTCGACACTGTTTCTATCCCATTTCTCCTTTCCAAATTAGAAAAAAATGGTATACGAGGAACGGTGTATGACCTTTTTAAAAGCTATCTCAGTGAAAGAACCCAGTGTGTGTCCATAAATAATATAATAAGTAGCGATCAAAATATATCCTTCGGAGTGCCACAAGGTAGTGTGCTGGGACCTGTCCTGTTTCTAATATATATTAACGACCTGTGCAAGCTACAAATTCCAAATTGTAAAATTATTACTTACGCAGATGACACTGCTCTGATCGTTAATGGTAACACATGGTCGGATGCACGTAAGCATAGTGAAAAAGCTCTATTTTGAATTACTGCATTCCAGCATGGGGTGGAACATCGAAATGCACGATGCTTCGATTGGAAAGAGCCCAAAAATGTATTTTAAAAGTAATGACACACAGATCTAGGCGCTTTTCAACTACAGATTTATATACAATTTGTAATGTACTGAGTGTTCGACAATTGTTTATCTTGCAAGCTATTTTACGGAAACACAAAAAAATGTAACAAGGATGTAAGGGGGCCATAATATCCAAGTGCCCTCAAACTGTCAACCTCACCTGCCCGTGGTGCATCCTGCTGATCAACGAACGAGGCTCTGACGACCGAACGATGGCGGTATAACCATCCCATCGGCCAGGCTTTAAATTAGGCTGGTGACGGGCAGCAGCGTCACCAGTGCAAGAGGGCCCGGCCCTGCGCTCGCCAACACGCACTTGCCCAGCGTGGTGAGTATGGGCAACACTTCCCATGCCGACACACCGAAAGAAACGGCCCTCAGTTCCCGGTGGCCCTGCTATTCCTGACCATCGTGGTGACGGTCGTGGTTACGGCGGGGCAGAGGGTGCGAAGAATCTCCGGGAAGGATCCGGTCACCACACATACCACCGACTACATTTGGCTACGTATAATGCTCGTTCGTTAAAGGAAGACGCCTATCTAGCTGAGCTCGTGTCGGAGTTAGGGCACATAAATTGGCACATTCTAGGGTTATCTGAAGTCCGAAGAAAGGGAGAGGACACGATAACGCTGGAATCGGGCCACCTACTCTACTATCGAGAGGGCGATAAGACGTCACAAGGCGGGGTTGGCATATTGGTCAACAAAGTTCTCTCTAGCAATGTGATGGAAGTCAGCAGTGTGTCCACTCGGGTAGCATACCTCGTACTCAAACTCACTAGGAGGTATTCTCTGAAAGTGATTCAGGTTTATGCTCCCACGTCTACACACTTAGATGACGAGGTCGAGGCCGTCTATGACGACATTACAAGAGCCTTACACAACACCACCAAGACCCACTTCACTGTTGTTATGGAGGACTTCAATGCCAAAGTGGGAGTACAAGAAAGTGGTGAATCGGTTATTGGATCGCACGGTGTTGGTAGCAGAAATCCAAGGGGCCAAATGCTTGTTAACTTCCTCGAATCCCAGAGGTTCTTTCTGATGAATACTTTTTTCCAGAAAAAGACTCATAGAAAGTGGACATGGCGAAGCCCGGATAATGTGACTAAAAATGAGATCGACTTTATCATGACGAATAGGAGGTATATATTCAAAGATGTCTTAGTGATAAACAGGTTTAATACCGGAAGTGATCACCGACTTGTACGAGGGACTTTGAATATAAACTTCCGACTCGAGAGAAATCGTCTGATAAAGTCTACGCTCCGACCGTCACAACACCATATCTGTACTAAGTCTGTTGAGTTCCAGTTGGAACTCCAAAACCGATTCCAATCACTGGAAACCACGGAGGATGTTGACCAGTGTTCCAATCAGTTCACGAATGTCATCCGAGAAGTGGGAGAGGCTTTTAGCCAAAGAAATCAGTGGAGTAAATCATCCAAGTTCTCGGCCGAAACAGTGGATCTGATGAGACAGAGACGTGAGATGTCTGCGGATTCGCCAAATTTCCGCCTTCTCAATAAGCGTATAAAGAAGCAAATACGATTCGAGCTCCGCAAAAGCAATCTTCGAGCAATCGAATATGCTATAGAGCGAAATAGAGGGTCTAAAGTTTTTGCTAAGCGATTGGGAAAAAGTCATTTGACGAAGCTGACGACATCTGATGGTCGAGTCATCACATCAAAATCTGATCTACTCCTAGAAGCCGAGACTTTTTATAGAAGACTGTACTCCTCTCATGCACCTAAACCCACCATTGAGGACGTGGATGACAAACGTGCCAAGTTAACCCGTCACTTCACGGACGAGCTCCCGGACATCGAGATTGCCGAAATTGGGATGGCTCTTGAGCAACTCAAGAATAACAAGGCACCTGGGGAGGACGGTATCACTGCGGAACTCTTAAGAGCTGGTGGACGTGTTGTCCTGGAGCAGCTCCGAAAGATTTTTAATACCGTCTTAAACAAGGGTACAACGCCGGAGGCATGGTCTAGAAGTGTGGTTATTTTGTTCTTCAAAAAAGGTGACAAAACGCGCCTCAAGAACTACAGACCGATAGCACTTCTAAGCCATGTCTACAAGCTGTTCTCAAGAGTCATATCAAATAGGCTTGCTCGAAGATTTGACGATTTCCAACCTCCTGAACAGGCCGGGTTTCGAAAAGGCTACAGTACCGTAGACCACATCCACACACTAAGACAGATTGTACAAAAGACCGAGGAATATAATCGCCCTCTGTGTCTTGCGTTTGTGGACTACGAAAAAGCCTTTGACTCTATCGAAACCTGGGCTGTTCTCGATTCTCTGCAGCGATGTCAAGTCGATTGGCGGTATATCGAGGTGTTGAAATGCTTATATAAAGCCGCTTCGATGACTGTCCAAATTCAGGATGTCCAGACAAGACGAATCCCTCTGAAGCGTGGAGTAAGACAGGGAGATGTAATATCTCCGAAACTGTTTACTAACGCTTTAGAGGATATCTTCAAAACACTGGACTGGAGTGGACAGGGTATCAATGTCAACGGTGAATACATTTCACACCTTCGATTTGCTGACGACATAATTATAATGGCCGAGTCGCTGCAAGGGTTATCAGAAATGCTGCAAAGCCTAAGTGCTTCTTCCAGACGGGTGGGTCTAGGAATAAACTTGGATAAGACTAAAGTCATGTTCAATTCATTCGTAGACCCAAGGTCAGTTATCGTCGAAAATGTTAGCATCGAAGTTGTTCAGCAATATATCTACCTAGGTCAGACTATACAACTGGGTAGAAACAACTTGGACAAAGAAGCTGACAGAAGAATACAATTAGGCTGGGCAGCATACGGAAAACTTCGTCACATCTTCGATTCGCCACTACCTCAATGCCTGAAATCTCGGGCATTCGACCAGTGCGTTCTTCCGGTCGTGACGTACGGGGCTGAGACATGGACTCTAACAAAAGGCCTCGTCCACAAATTTCAAGTCGCTCAGCGAGCCATGGAGCGGGCTATGCTCGGTGTATCTCTAAAGGATAGAATCCGAAATGAGGAAATCCGGAGGAGAACCAGAGTTACCGACATAGCCCAAAGAATTGGTAAGCTGAAGTGGCAATGGGCGGGGCATATCTGTCGGAGAGCCGACGGCCGTTGGGGCAGACGGGTCTTAGAGTGGAGACCCCGTACAAAACGTCCGGTGGGACGACCCCCTGCTAGATGGACCGACGACCTAAAGAGGATGGCAGGAAGCGGATGGATTCGAAGAGCTGAAGATCGAGTGTGGTGGCGAGAATTGGGAAAGGCCTATGTCCAACAGTGGATGATTGACGGCCGTCGATGATGATGATGACAAAAAAATATTTTACAACCCGGATAGTGTAACTTTGAAACGCAGAGACGATAAAGTCTGTCCAATTGAACATCGATGTTTAGCCTCTTCAAATAAACAGTACTATTATTTATGCCCAACGCTATATAATAAAGTTAATGAAAAAATTAGAATCCACCGCCTAACCCTACGAAGGTGTAAAATTGAATTAAAAAATTGGCTTTTAACATTAAATTATGATGACACAGAAAATCTTATCCGTATCCTAACTATATGAGACTTAAATTACAAATGCATACATAAGCACCCACACACACACACACACACACACACACACACACACACACACACGCACACATACACACAAACACCTACGCATATTTTTATGTTACGTTACTTTATAATTATTATTATTTTTATTTTTTCTATTTTATTGTAATTTTGCTTTGTTTCATATATATATTTCAAACAGTTAGTAATTTATTTTTTGATATTAAGCAACGCTTGTGAGGTGGGCGTTAATAGCCACGACACAGTATTTCACTAATGCGGCTATTATCGTACAAATTGTTTCTTGTATAACTTTGCTAATATGTTTTAAAATAAATAAATAAAAAAAAAAACAATCTTAGAATCAACTACGGATCTTAATTGAATAATGTTTTTGTAGTAGAATGTTATAGAGGACACTGAGGATTTGGTGTTTTGTCAGCCAGATCGCATTTTTTTAAGGGAAGCCTAAAACGCGTGATACTGGTAGAACTTACAGTTCCCTCGGGAAAATAAACATCTTCAAAGATCATAATTTTAGAGGAAATAAGTACTTCAAAGTTACGAACGAACTAACCGGGTTTTAAGTTCATTTGTGCTTTTGTTGTAAGAGCGATAGATATAACAACGAAGACTTCGTTCTCTATAATGAGTTTATTTTTCCCTGTCTAAAATCCTTATTATTTAATTTCTAGAACAGGATTCAACTAATACCGATTAGTAGGATAATATCAAATTTCATAAGGTAGAGAGATGAGCCCGCACAGAGAAAGCGAGCGTTAATGCAAAGGCGACTCATAAACCTCCATTTTACTGAGAAACCGGTTAATCTTCACTTCGCAAGAACCAATAAATTACGTAAGAGAAACACATTACACAAAACAAAAAGGGATCTGTGGCGAACAATAACTCATGAATAATAAAAATAATAAAAAAAAATTGGGTCGCGAATTCAATGAACTTAAACAACGATATTGGCACCGTGCACGACTACAGCGCCACCCAGAGTAAGCAAATTTGTGGGCTGTGACGCTTTGACATATGATGGCGGGATTGTTTGAAAATATTCGTAAAATACTTTCAAATTTATTTATATTACTTAATTACTGTGATTTGGGTGGAAAAAGTGTCGATAAATCATTTCTGGTTATTCAAATTAAGAGAGGTAAGTAACCTCTATTCAAAATTGTGTTTTATTTTGGTTATATCAGAATTTGTTTATTACTTTTTTAGTTGTAGTTTTACTGAAAAACAAAGCAAATTTAATGGTAGTTAGTATAGTAGTTATTTTTTAACAATTTTTAAAGTGTTATTCCACCCTTAGGAAAGAAAAATACTTCTTTAGAAAACGTATAAGAATTTGAACGCAGCGGGACTCGAACCCGCGCCTAACACGCCACTACTAAGCCATGCGTTCAACTCATGGCTTAGTGGTGGTCAGTAAATAAGTATAATATAGTAGTTACCTAGTTTTGATATTATTATAATAATTTATTTTCTAAATAAATGATTATTATAATATCAAAAAGTGAACGAAACGAAATGTGAATTTAGAAAAAAAAGTAATTAAAATAAAAAAAAACTATTAATACTGTATTTGTGATTTTTTGGTTGGTAATGTTTTTAATAATAATTGGAAATTGTTGAATGTTACACCAGCAAGATCTATAAGTTGCTCATCATTACAGATAGATGAAAACTAAGTAAAATATTTTTTTTGTTGAAGTCGCCACATCTGTGTATGTTTTTTTAGGGATATTACATATTTTGTTCTTCATTTTAGAGTATTTTTTATATAAATAGATGAGTTGTCTATTTCTGTTTTTATTTCTGCATCACATACTGCGCTATAAATATATATATTACATGTAAATGTATTTGTTGCATTGTAGAACAACTGCAGTGACTCATTTTTAATAACTTAGTAAAACGATAAGTCGAACAGGTTGCTTTGACATTAATAAGTGACAAACCCTACTTTTTTTCTACTTTTGGCCACCATGAGCGCTTCGAACGCACCCTGCCAATAAAAATGAACAACGATATAGACCTGACCCACTAAGAAACTAATTAAAATTTATGTTAATAGTATTTATTACTCTCTTGGATTATTATTTTTCAATAAATTTGTTAAATAATATCCCATTTTAAAGATTATTTATTAATTGATATTGTGTAAATATATATTTTAAAACATTTTATTATTACGTGACACATTTTTCATTTTGATAGTAAAATTTTACATGAGTTAAATCGAAGCTGGCTGGAGTAGACATTCTACATTGTTGCGTAAAATGATTTACAGAAGGGAAAGTGTCATACACATATGAGTCAAAATTGATTTGTGAGTGAAGTCACGAATTGTCACTTAGAGTTGTTACTTGTTAATTGTTGACAAGTTCCCTGACGTAAAGGTACTTAGATACGATGTTAAGTTTTCCTTAATAAAATTTTTTTTTTATGAAATAATATGTAATATTTATAATAAAAGTCAAAGTCACAATAAAGAAAATGTTGTCAAGAAACTTAAGGAAGGTTGTAAAATATTCGTTGTTCGGTGGTGTCACGATTGGAAGCGGAGTTGTTGCTCTTAAGTATTCCGATGCTGATTATAATTCGTTTGCTATAGTTAGACTTACGAGGACCGCATATACAGCAGTAGATATCGGTAGGACTTATCAATCTATGTTATACAGCAAAGAATGGGACAAAAGCTCTGATGAATATCTGCAGATCAAAAGTCAAGCTCATCAAATTGGGGCAGAGAAATTGCTTAAATTATGTAAAGCTAACAAAGGTGTATATATAAAAGTAGGACAACATGTAGGTGCACTTGACTATTTATTACCAAATGAATATGTTCAAACAATGCGTATTTTGCATAAAGATGCACCAAGAAATACAATAGAAGAATTGTATGATGTGATCAGGCAAGATCTTAAAAAAGATGTAAGTATTCTTTCTATAGTAAAAAAAAATAATAAATTTATTTTTATTGTGTTTATATATGTCTGTTGCATAATAATTACATCATGTTGGATAGAAATGATTTTGTTTCTTATCTATTACAGCCAGATGAACTATTTGATGAATTTGATTCAGAGCCACTAGGGACAGCATCATTGGCACAAGTTCACAGAGCCAAATTAAAAGATGGTTCTGAAGTAGCTGTTAAAGTTCAACACCATTTTGTGAGAAAAAATATAAATATTGATTTAAAATGGATGGAATTCATAATAAAAACAATGTCAAAAGTTTTTCCTGATTTTGAAATGCAATGGCTAGTTGATGAAACTAAGAAAAATATTACAAAAGAATTAGATTTTCTACAAGAAGGTAGAAATGCAGAGAAAGTATCAGAGATGTTTCAAAATTATAAATGGCTTAAAGTCCCAAAAATATATTGGGATTACAGCTCAGAAAGGGTTTTAATGATGGAGTATGTTAGTGGAGGTCAAGTCAATGATGTTAAATATTTGGATGTAAGTAATATTGCTTGTAAAATATTTTATTATTAAAATATGTTTAGCAAGATTTGAATAAAGAATTTATATGTCAAGAGAGTATTCTGCACTTTCTGCCTTAATTTTATCACTAAAACCACAATGTCTTAAGCATTTCTGGTAATGAAGCTCAATGCTGAATTTTTCCCGACTGCTAAGGAAGGGTTATGTTTTTCGCGCGTATCTTGTATGTATGTAATATTCTTTATTACCTCGTATCTCCAGAACCGCTGAACGGATTTACACATTTGAGGTATCGTTAGATTCGTATTAGCAGCCCAAGTGTTCTTAGATAAGTGACGTTAATAAAAAATAATCATGGCGGCTGTGGTACGCCATTGGACTTAGTGAAAAAAACAAAATTCGTTTCGAATACTACAATATGGGTATCAAATTCAAGAACTTAATTTCAGGATTTCAAAAAGGTATATCATGATTATCATTATCATAATAAATTCTAACAAAAAAATGAAAAATAAAAAAATATTTGTAAAAACAAAAACCCCGACTGCATCAAACTAAAAAGAAAATAAACAAGCCCAATAGTTTATTAGGATTAACAGTCGGGACCTATAAGTAATTCTTCAATCAATAAAATCTTTACCAGGAACCCCGCATAATTTAAAGAGGTCCGACTGTTAATCTAATAAACTATTGGGCTTGATTATTTTCTTTTTAGTTTGATGCAGTCGGGGTTTTTGTTTTTACAAATATTTTTTTATAATATTTCCAGTGCAAGGACAATAATATTTTTAAATATGACTTTATTATTTTGCCTCTAATTGGTAATTGAAGGAAAAATTATGAAATAATATTTAAAAATATTCCACCCACAACTATCACATTTTATTTGAGTCATTATCCCACTGTTCCACAAAGATGAACACTAGACTCTATGATGAATAAAATATATCTTGTATTTGAATATGAAGTAACTTATTTATATTTATTGTGTTAACATTATACATAAAAAAATGCAATTTAGTCCTTTAGCTAATAATGTTATTTATGTTTAGGAACATAAAATAAGCAGACCTGACTTATGTACAAAGTTAGGTGATCTGTACTCCCATATGATATTTGTGACGGGATTTGTGCATAGCGATCCGCATCCAGGGAATATATTAGTGAAGAAAGATCCGAAAGATAAAGATGTTACTGTATTTTTGTTGGACCATGGTCTATATGCAGTGAGTTTTATGGGTTTTCAGATACTTAATACTTTTATGATATTAACTAGTTTTAAGATACTTATTAATTTTAACATGTTGCTCAGTTTACACCCCAAATTTTGAAATATAATTTGAACAGGGATCTGATCTGAACTCAACACCATATTTTGACTTGTCCTGATCCTGACCTGAGCTAGAAAATGAAAATAACTCATTCCCCTGAGTTGAAATTAACCCCACAACCATCACATTTGTAATCAGTAGCAGTGCCACTGCCCCAGTGTTTGAAATTGTAATTTATGAATGAATTATGAAATATATTGTTAGTAATTTGTCAATTACTAACAACTTATTTCATTGAAGTGTGACATTTATAAAATTCAGTATTCATGACTCAGTTAAGAGGCCACTGGCCTTGAACCAGCAACCAATGCAGCATTGAGTTCTGCTACTCAACACACAGTATTTTGATTTTGAGTAAACAGAAAGCACAGCACATAGTGTTGTAACAGTAGTAGTAGTAGGTTGTTTCTGCCTAAACCATGAATAATATTTCTATATTAACATATTAAATATGCTTGTATTTGTGAAAATAAATGATGTAATAATTAATAAAAATAAAATATATTGGTTACTAAGTAACTTTTAAATATATGACAATGTACATTTTTATGACTATAATTATAGTTTGGCTAGTAAAATGTTATATAATACTTCTATGTGAATTTTATAATTTTAAGTATTTTTTTAGCCTAAAGGGCGTTAACTTAACAGTAGGTTTTCTCTGCCTATTCTGCTATGTCTCCTGCTGGATACGGCGCTAAGTTCAAAAATAATAATGTTATAATTCATAATATTAAAAATGTATGTTTTATTTTTTCCTTAGCAACTTACAGATAAATTCAGGTATCATTATTCAAAGTTATGGTTGTCTATAATATCGAGGAATAGAGATCAAATTCGAGAACATGCAGAAGCCTTAGGCATTCAAAAGGAGTTGTACGGACTGTTCGCTTGTATGGTAACTGGACGTCCGTGGGATGTTATATTGAAAGGCATTGATAAAACAAAACCGTCCACAAGTGAGGTTAGTTTATTTTTTAAAATTGGAATGTATAAATAAATAGAATAAAAAAAATTGCATAATGAAATGTTTTTATTATAAAGAAATAAATAAAATATAACTTAATTACAAACTAAAGGTAAAAGTAAATAAAATTAATAATGTAATAAACATATTATTCATAAAAATATAAATAAAATACAGGAAAACACATTATATAAAAATATCTTGCGTCGTCACGGTAGACTTTTTCAAAAGTATACGATGTAAATATGTTCGGACGTTATTTTATTTTCATATTCGAGTGTGAAATTATTTTAAAACTACTTTAACACCTAAACAATGTTTTATCGTTTACTTCAGATATCAAATTAACGCGCTTGATAATATTGGTGTAGAAAATAGCTGTAATTAGCGGTCGCGTCGTCTTACCACGCAAGACGCGACGACTTACACGCGTCTGCTCACTCCCCCGTAATTTAAAACTGTGATCCTCCTCCTAATGCCTCCAAAATATCCATTTTAGTAATCGTATATAATATAATATTAAACGTACAACGCATTTAATTGAAAAAGAAATAATACTTCATTGCTTAAAATAATTTCGAAAATACCCCTTAGTTTCTTGTAATTTCTTTTCGATAAATTGGATATCCAAGATCAAAATCGAACCAATAGTTCCTGATATATGAATAGGACGTTCGACGAAACAAAATTCTTTTCTTTGGAATATTAGAATCTGTTAATCAAGTTTATACTCTATACTCTGAACAATAATATATCTATGAAATTATGTTATGTTTTTTATCATTGAAAGTCGAGGGTTAGTGAGGAAGCGAGCAGGGGGCGAAACCACTTGGTATATTATAGTAAAGCTAAAAAAACCTAATATTACGTTTTTATAGTTGAACGGTTTTTGTATTGAATTTGCCTTTTTTATCTTCCCACTGGAGGGAACTTAGTGTTAAGACCCTGCGTTCCCCTACTTCCGCAGAATTTTTGAAACATTGCGTGTTTAGTGGCGAAACTCAATGCTGCGCTTTTTGCCTCGTCACCAGAGCAAAGAAATTTAAATATGAAATACTTTATTCTCCGAGAGGAAATCGGAGGGAATCCACAACTGTCGCGTTTTCAGTCACACGCTGGTCTACAGCGTCACGACTGGCCTATTAACTTAAATATACTTTAAAATTTTAATATTTATTTAACAGAAATCGACATTCCAAAACGAGTTACCAAATTTCTTACACCACGTCACGCAATGCTTACAACACGTGGACAGACAAGCTTTATTAGTATTAAAAACTAATGACTTAATAAGAAGCATAGAGTATGCCTTGGGAATGCAAGAGAGGATGTGCGGGTTCATGGTCATGACGAAATGCTGTACTAAGAGCATATACCAATTGGAAGTCAAGGTAATAGATACTTATATTTTTTTTTTGAATCATTTTTTAAAAAAAAATGTGAAATGTTTTTGACAACAATTTTTTTTAAAAGTTTTATCAGATAATTCTCCAAGAATGGCATTTTCCATTTTACGTCTTAAACAAAGTTGCAGGCGACAACCATTTATCAGTAAAGGTCAATTAGGAAATACTCTTTACTATGTATAGTAAGCATAGCGTGTTATATATTACAGATGTAATACATTGCCCATATGTTATTATGATGTTATATGTTGAGTAATAATATAGTTGCATATTCAGCCAATTCCATTCCATTAGGATTTTGTGCTTACCTCGTTTTCATCGCGAGGTTTGACGTGTAATTCTTTTGAATGACATATTCAAAGAGTTTCTTTAGGGAAAAAGGAAAATAAAATGTATTAGTCAACTTTTGCGAATCTCTTGAGGAAAAAGGAAGGCAATACTTTACAAATAAAATAGATTTTAAATTTGATTTCAATAAATAATACTAAATATTTAAAATATAGTAATTTTTTTTTACATCAGTAACATAGAGGGCTATAATAATACTATGAACTCATAAACGTTACTTAAGTAACTCGTATGCGCTAGGAAAATTATGATATAATTTGAACAAATTAAAAGTCACATTTCGTAGTATACACACATTATATATTATGATCACGTCTTGCTTGATAAGTTTCCGGGTGCGGCGTCGTCGTGATGCCGCGTTTATTTTATTTTTATTTGTAATAAAAACGTACTGTATACTAATTAACGTTAAAAACGTTGAGGTATATTGAAGAGCATTAAAATATTTCCTTTAACATTTAAATTACAATATAAACATTGTTTTTCTTAGTAATGTAATTAAAATAAGCTATAAGCACTTCTTTAAAAACCAAGTCAGGTCATGGCGCAGGGGCACAAGCGTGTGATTGTAAACGCGGCGGATTGTGGGTTCGATTCTCACTTGAAGATATTTAATATTTTCATTTCTTCGCTCTGGTGTCTATGCAAAGCGCGTCGTTGAGTTCCGCCACTCAACACGCAACGCCTCCAGAATTCGGCGGAAATTAGGGGGCAGTGTCTTAACACTAAGCTCCCTCGGCCTACCAAGCCAAATGCGGGATGCAGGCATGAAGCTGTATAAAACATAAAAATATAATAATAAAAATGTATAATTTTCATGTTTCAGAAAGCACAGTCGTCGATAAGAAGGCAATTGTTGAACACGAAGTATATATGGTCTTTATTTGTGCTATATTTTTATGGTATATACCTATCATTAAGGAATCAGTTAAATCTATATAGCTAGAGTTCCTATATATATCTAATTAGTATTTTTATGTAGAAACCAAAAATATTTATTGAGCTTACGACGTTTTAGATATTGTAGTCTATATTAAATAATATTTATATAAAACAAATGGGGCTGCCATATTCACTCTTATAAGGTATTTAGTTTTGCATATTATAATAAATCTATATATATAAACGCACATACTAAAAGTCTTAATTTTATGAAATAATATCATGCTGTGTTTACTTCGTTCAATTATTACAATTTTTATTTTTAATAAATAGGTGGTGATCATTGTTATAAAATAAATGAAAAATATTACAATTTTTTTTAATACTTTATATACATTTTTGAAACAAAGATATTTCTAATTGATATTATATGGTGAATAAAATAATGTACTAATATTGATACTGGCATGTGGCAACCCTAAACAAAATAATGCAAAACAGATTTACTAGTCACCTCGTTTCTAATTTTACCTCAAAATAGTTTCATTTCTATTCTAAGCAATGTATAAATATAAATTATAATAACATAGTTAATTTTGTACATTGTATAAAGAGTTTTTTATAATAAGATTTTTCTATCAAATATAAATGTACAGGACAGTATTTATTGTAAATTGGGAATAAAAGATATATTTTTAGCTAAGTATTTGTTTTATTTTTTAATTTCCATCAAACATGAATCCTATTTTCCAAGTCTGATAATTTATTACTTAGTGTCACTAAGTCACTTTGTATTTTAAGTAGAATGTTTGCAAAGTTATCTCTGCTTTTTCTTCCGTGGATTTTGAAGAAAATGGACGTGGTCGATGTTTTGGCTGATATTTCGGATTTTCGATAATCAATATTCAAATTTTCATTTAGATTCGAACGAACAGTATTGCGATTCATTTTGTTATTTGTCATTGTAGTATATGTTGCTGTTACAAACAAAATACTAGATATTCATTTTCAATAATTAAAATATTCAAAAGTGAGGCTGCCTTGGCGTAGTGATTCAACGCCGTTACTGTAAATGCAAAGATGGGGGGTTCGGTTCCCACTCGGAGAATAAATTATTTTTATTCGTTCGTTTTCGTAAATCTCGATCTGGCATTATCTCGAAAATTGAGCGGAAAGTGCACATCGGAGAGTCTACTAGCTTTCCTCTGCCTTCCTTCTACACTACACTACACGGGATACAGCGTGACGCCAAAAAATATTTAATTACTATTATATTACTACTATTGTTATTATTAAGATTATACTTACAATGTTCACTATCTATGGTTTTCCCGTTGTATTCACGGTTAATTTTTCCTTCAAACGCATTGTCAGTTGAGGCTATACTTTCTTCTTTTATTTTTTTAGTTTCATCCATTGTTATCATATTATTAAGCAGTGGCGAAGAGTCTTGAATGGATTGAATTTTAAAATTAATTATCTAGTATGAAAATTATTTCACGAATTATTTAGCCACTTATAAAATAACCTTGATTTTTTTATGGTCGAAGTGTATCTATATACATACTGTGTCGATTTAAAATCCGACTATTCTTTAACAAATTACACAAAATAGTATAGTATTAAGGCTTAAGCGGCACTACGGTTTTCTCTCGCAGGCGGTAAACCGCCAAACCGCACGGGGCGTACAAACATAACGGTTAAAAACCGCGAAACTTAACACGATTTTTCCAGTTTGTAGAATGGATTACAAAAATGCTGTATGCTTTGTTTCCTAATATTAAGAACCAGAAAAGTATACAACATTAAAAGTTTTGCAAATATTGGGTCCATCCATTGACTAGCTTAAGATTTGAAGAAAACCGGTTAATTGCGAGTCGGACTCGCCTACTGCGGATTCCGTACCAATTTTAAAATTGTAGTTTAACCGGAAGTAGGTAAAATTTATAAACGTTGACATTACCACGCTCGATCCCGACATAAATGGTCTTCGGGCGTACAAACAAGTCTTCCTATAAGGGTTCCGTTTTTATCTTTTGAGGTACGGAAAAAAGGGTCTCCTCTTTCATACAAAGTATAGAGGCCAGTCGTGGCGCAGGGGCACAAGCATACGAGCGTACTTTTGACAGAACAAAAGTTGTTCCGGTAGGTTTGTTCTCACAGTTGTTCATTTAGAGATATATGACCCAAAGCTTTCGAAAAAATTGTAATTAATATAAAGTTTTTTATTGTGATTACTATTTTTATTTAATGGTAAAGTATTACCATCATAGTTCCGCCATGGTAGCTCAACCGGTGATCTTCTGGTTTACTCAATCCACCGCTGGGCCGCGGCTATCGAAAGCAAGGGAGAGGACCAGGCAGTAAGTCTGGACATGGCAAAAGCCTTCGATCGTGTGTGGTACGGGGCGCTCTTTGCATAACTCCCATCTTACAGTCTTCCCGAGAATTCATGCTGGGATCAATTGATCGCATACAACGTAAAACCGTTCAAATCCTTGGGGACCCAATGATCTGTGAAAGGCTTGACATTTTGCTTTTGCGTAGAGACGTCTTCTCGCTGAGCGTTCCCTACAGCATTTATCATGGGGAGTGTTCTGGGAATCTGTTACCTGCTACCGTAGTCTGTAACCGCACAGTACGTCACAAACTTAAATACCATCCACACATGGCACTCCACTACTGTGCGTTTTTAAAGTAATTTCGTCCATGCGCCACGAAACTGTGGAATGGCCTTAATGCGGCGGTGTTTCCAGGTAGATACGATATGGGTACCTTCAAAAGTGCGTCTATCTCCGCCTTAAAGGCCGGCACGCACGGCCCGGGGTGTTGCATGGGGTTGTGGGCGGCGTTGATCACCTACTATCAGGTGACTTGTACGCTCGTTTGTCTTGTCTTTTCCATAAAAAAAGTTCACGATTGTCTCGTCCTGACGCCTGCCCAAGCACGCTTGGCACGGGACGCGAAGTCGCGCGTACTTTAAATACCAGACTAAAGATCTTATATTAGGTTTAATTACAGTATTTAGTACGAAATAATAAATGATAATCATTATCAGCTAACCACAAAGGTTTTTTTTCAGCATAAGTAAGAAAATACTTATTTTGATCCTTTAGCAAAATTTATAAATGTTATATCTCTGAACGTACAATTGTTACAATAAAGCTGTTGACAAGACAAAGAGCAAAATAAAAGGTTTTCCTACGGAAATAATTTATCCAACGACATACATCTTATTACTATTGGAGGGTGGTCCAGGTTCCATACATTTTTGCCCATTGTCTTTTATATTTCTTCGCTGTAGTGTCGAGGCAAAAGCTCGGCGTTAAGTACCGCCACTCAATACGCAATGCCTCAGAATTCGGCGGAAAGTAGGGTACGGAGTGTCTTAACACTAGGTTCCCTCTGCCTACCCTGCTGTGTGCGGGATACAGCGTAAAGCTGCATAAAACATGATTAAAATGGTATAGTAGTGAAGCTACTTTATAATAAAAGAACAAACTAACACATTTCTTTCCCAGGAAGATACACTTCTAAGTAATATGGATGCTGTGGATCATTGCCTTTGCGCAAAAACGTTAAAGGCAATTCTTTACTGTCCTCGGTTTTCAATATTATAATTTCTTCGCAATAATCAGGAAGATCAAGCAAATGCCACACTTTCTGTCTAAGTTGTGATATTGTGGCAGATGGTTTTATTGCTATATAGTGAAGCTTATCATCAAAAACTAAAAATTGTGAGATTATTCATATATCTACTTTATAAAGTTATACCTTATTTACCTTTAGGTATATACATATATTAAGCATTAGCACCTACATAACATAAAACTTACCGCCAAAGTCATAACGGCGTATTTTCAGAAACGTGATAACATCTTTTTTGAATAACTTACTGGGGATTTTTAAAAGTTTTATTAAAGACATTGGGATTTCATTTATTAATTTATGTGTAACAATTTTAATTTACAATTACGCCATTTGCAGTCAATTTTGTAAATCTGACAGAAGACAAGACTTGTCACTCCAGAAACATAAAAGTAGTCATAAAAAAATAGTAATCTAATGTTAAAATATATTTTTATTTTTTTTTGTTAGTTTTTACATAACCGTAACGATTTGCAAAACATTTAATTATCTCTGAAATCTACATACCTACAAAAATATCATTGTATTAAATTTCCTTTCTAGGACTAGAGTGTCAGTAAATTTATCTGTTAGCAAAATTTTCTGTTAATTATTATTGCGACCATACTCAATCAGTCTCTATTTTATTATATGAAATAGGGATTGAGTATGGTATGAGGCCTTTATATACCCATAGAGACTCGGTTGGCCAGCATTAAATATTCCATTATATACAGTACAATTGACGAGTAGTTGACCAATTGACCAACTTCAGTTAGCCTTTCTAAACTTTTGCACATTGTTCACTCGAGAAAAAATTATCAAAAGTAAGAATAATTTCAAATTCAAATCAGCATATCCTTTTAAAACTAACTTCAGGGCGGCCACGACTCGTCAACCCTACTGTACAATGTAAATAAAATAATTTCAACAAAACACATATAGATAAACATATATTTATCAACTAACTAGTAATATTAATAACAATTATAATTGTTCATTTTCAAGTTTGACGGCTTGTATTGCAAATACCAGCATGGGTGAACTGACCCATACCCACTTATTAATGATGGGATAATACATTAAACCATAAGTTATTTGCACGTGACAGTTATCTGTAAAAAATATTGTAGTTATAGAATAGAAGTTAAAACAATTAGTGAGCCTCTCGCGGGCAGCGGCGCTGGTTCAGATGCGTATGACAGTAAACGCGACGGTTGTGGGTTCGGTTCCCGCTAGGAGAAATAGAATACTTAATATTTTCAATTTTCGCTTTAGTAACAAGGCCAACCACAGCATCAAGCTCCGCTTCTCAAGTTTCAATACACAATGCCTCGCGATGTCGGCGGAAAAGGGACGGCGGAAAACGGAGTGTCTTAACATTAGGAGCTCTCTACTAAAGAACTTAAAGAGAAAAAAATATAAATAAAAATAAATTGAGTCATTACATATTATACAAATACAAACGTAATTCCTATAATAATAATTTAAAAAAAAACTAAAAAATCTTACTTCTTTCCAAAAGAAACGTGACTTCATTAGGCGTAGAGAACTTTTCATACTCATGTGTGCCTTTCGGAATAGACTTTAGAACATATTCAGCGACACAAATACCCAAGAACTGGGTAAGCCTAGATTTGTTGGGGGTAGTTATAAATATTTTGCCACCAGGTTTCAAAGTTTGTACACAAGATTTAATAAATAATTCTTTATCCGCTACATGTTCTAATATTTCCGAAGCAACAACTGCATCATAGTGATTTGTATATTCCTTTACGTGGTCCTGGAATTTACAGAAAAAGCTTTAAAATATTTTTAAAAATAAATATAGCTACAGAACTCAACGCCTCGCTTTGTCTTGTTACCAGAGAGGGAAAATGAAAAAAAAAATGGTTCCTCCGAGTGGGAATCGAAACGACAATTGTCGCTTCGACGTATTGCTGCAGCGCCATGGTTTCTTATTAATTAAATTATTTAATAAGAAACTGTGAAATAGCATTAGGATAATTAATTATCAAAAAAGCGAAACTGCAAATTTATTACTAATAATTTCTAACTTTAATAGCTAAAATAAGTTCACAGTCGCACACTGCGGCAGGTTCATACGCCGGGCAAATGAAGGTTCCGTGACTGATATAGTGGAACACAACATCAAAATGGCTATTTCCTATAGAGATGAGGAGGCAATAGAAACATTACGAAATCAACTAACTGCGTCGCAATCAACATAATCAACGGCCAAAAACTCGGATTTGACAAAAGAAACTCGGATTTGACAAAAGCAGACCATTCAAGATATTAACGTCCACTTCACATTTTAAAAAAGAAAAAATAACATTTTTAATAATCAATTAAGAACAAAAAAGGCACGGACAACAAAAGTCTGTGGCGCCTAACAACTCAAGTATTAAAAAAAATCCCCATGAAGGGAATATTTTTTCATATCTTCACCATAGCTGCAGCAAATTTCAATCAAAAAGTTATGCTAGTCAACTTGCAATGTTTCCAATTCAGGCAGAAAGTGGAGAATAGAAATTCTATTCCGCACTCTCGTCTTTAAATATATATCTCAAATTATATACTTACATAATTTATGTTAATAAAA
Source organism: Heliconius himera (assembly GCA_021202915.1). Lineage (NCBI taxonomy): Eukaryota > Metazoa > Arthropoda > Insecta > Lepidoptera > Nymphalidae > Heliconius > Heliconius himera. The sequence goes on along the minus strand of JAJHJA010000383.1, from coordinate 52,627 downwards.
TAATGAAAATTATATTTACATATTAGGGTAGAGTGAAACTGAGCAAAAATTTTTGTTTATTATTTTTCACAACTCCTGTATTGTTAAACGATGCACCCAGGAAAAAGCTTCATTAATACAAAATATTAAACGTCTACAACTATGTCGTGAAATTGCCCACTTTGAAGTTTAAGTATTTGTAAAAAACTTACATTTTCACTTCTAAGCTCTAACCGCAATTTAAACTATTTTTTTAGGTATCGGTAACAATCTTACTTAAATATCTTTTATGCAAGATACCCCTTTGACCACATATTGAATTACATAGTGTTTGCATTCAATTTCATTTATTAGTGCTGAAAATAGGTTAATATTTAAAGAAAAGTGAGGCCGGTCGTGGCGCAGCGGCACGAGGTGTAACTGCAAAACCGACTGGTTGTGGGTTCGATCCCCACTCGAGGAGATGAAATATTTACTTAAATTTATATTTCCATTTTCTTCGCTCTGGTGTCGAGGTTAAGCGCGGCGTTGAGTTCTGCCACTCAACACGCAATGCCTCCAGAATTCGGCAGAAAGTGGGGAACGGAGTGTCTTAACACTAGGTTCCCTCTGCCTACCCTGCTGTGTGCGGGATATAGCGTGAAGCTAATTTTTAATTTAAAGAAAAATTGTAACATGATAAAATTACCAATAGTAAGTGAAAAATACATTATATATATATATCAAAAAACATGAAACGATTTGAGACTTCCTCTGTTCAGTACTAAACTAAGGGATAGTGTGCTGATAACTCAGTTAAATTGTGAGTGAGTGTGTGAAATGGCTCGTACTATTCGTAAAATAAGCTATTAACTATGCATCTACATATAAAAAAAAAACAAATATTTTATTTATAAAAACAATAATTTATGCCATTAAAACCTAGCACCGCACGTATTAGAGACCTCGAGTAGTGAAAGGCATGGAAAGATAGAAATAGTAAAAAAGTACAGCAATTAAATTTGGATATCACATAATTATGATTTAATAGAATGGACTAAAAATTAAACAGCAAATCCTCCAATAATAATGTAATATAATGAAGCTAAAGTTACTTAGAGAATTTCTTCAGAAAGTAATTTGTTTGGTATTGCGGAGTATATTTGTAACTCTTAGAAGGTGCAAAGGTGCGTTAAGCTTTCTTTATTTGACAGTGGACCCAAAGCTATAAATAGCTTAACTAATATTAGGACTAAAGACAGAGAAGATATACCACTTTACGATACCGGATCTCAGTATTACTACCAGAAGGAAAGTGAAAATTCTGATGTATGAAAAATACTAAATTAAATATTTATGGTAACTTAAAGTATTTTTATTATTAAACTAGCGGCCCATTCGCGGCTTCGCTCGCATGCCACTTGTAATTGTTTTATTATGCAGCATTTTCCATAAGATAATCAATATAAACTATATTATTAATATAATTTATCCATTCAATAATTTTGATAAACTGCAAACACTAACATGGCTGCTTGCGAGGACGAAATCGGCGGCAAGGGCGCCCCCCGCTGGACTCATGCCTATACTTGCGGCCGTAAACGGAGCGTTAAATTATTTAAAATTTATATTTTCTCAAAAAATATACGTTCAAATTACATGCTATAAAAGACAAAGTATTTCTTCATAAAAATTCCTTGTTGATGGAATAATTTTCGCTCGTAAGTTTCAATATCTTTATCAAATAAAAAACGTTGCAATATCACCCTGCAATTTTCAATTATTTTTTTACCACAAAATATCTTATTGTGATTTATTTATAAGAGATAGATATACCGTATCACGGTCTTTTTTTAGAGCTAATAAAATAGAACATTTCTTCCATACAATGTACTGACATATATTTTACTATATTTGCAGCGCACGCGCTTAAAGCAATCCGATGGCGTTCATTATTATAGTTATTTCGTTATTAGAGGCTAATTAACACGTACACATTAATATTACATAGCCTATAGCACTTCTGGAAAAACGTAGCTTTCAAACAAAACCAAAAATAAGTAAATCGGAACAGTAGATCCAGAGATCTTAGCGTTTAAACAAACAAACTCTTCCACTTTATTTTATATAAGCCGAAAATTATCTTTATTAAAGAAAACTTAAATTTTTGGGCCTAAACGTAAAGAATTGAGATGTGATCTAAAAATCTCAGATTTTTTTTTATTTTTAGAATAGCAAATAATAAATTAATTGACAATCTGGAAGTGGAGAAAAATGAAAAAAAAAATAAGATTTACATCTTTAATCAATTAAAATCGATCATATTTTAAATCAGAGATGTGACAGCTGATTGACAATGATACCTTGTCTTATGATTTTTTGCATGTTTGCTTCTATTTGTCATCGCAAAATCAGGCCATTAATTAAAAAAAAAGTTCGTGTCGATGCGTTTTGAGTGTTTTCCTGTTTGTTTGATATTTTCAACGACTACTGTTTTGTTTTTCTCGGATTTTGACTCTGCCTACTTTGTACGACCCTCGCTTCCCCACTGGACTCTGAAATCTTTTGGTTCTTATGACCGCCTCGCTATGGATATGAATCGCTTTGTGAATAGCCAATGGACACTGCAATACCCTAGTCCGACGACCTTTAGACGATGAAAACCACCACAACCTGGTTACTTAGAGGTGTGATATAATCCCGACATATAAGCAGGAAAATATATTTCTGTTACATTTTATTTGACAGCTTTCGTAGAGGAAGGGAAGCTATTGCTATGAAATACTGCAATTGGATTGTAAGAAGACGAATGGTAGGCTGCTGTGCTCATGTTATGAGTATTATATTGTACCTTAGTTGGGCTAGGTACCAAAATAATTTAGTTCCACTTGCACACTTCTTAGATGACATTTTAATAATAGATAATAGAAGAAGAATAAAATATTCATTAAAATGTGTTTTATTTATAAATAATAAACATTAATGCTTAAACAACTCAGTAATCACATATTTTATAGAAGTTGATATTCAAGAAATTGTGCTGCGAACTTAACCTCACTTTTATCAAATCTCAGCTCTATAACTACTATAACTCAGCTCTCAGATTGCCAAAATTTATATAGATTTCAAGGAGAGAATGATGTACCAAAATCTAATAAATCATACCATTTTCATCTCTTTACATTCTGGGCCCAAAAATGTATGGAATAGTTTCAGTCTCCTTTGATGATGAAATAATTTTCAATATAAATGTGTTTCAATATAATTGTATTCTCAATAGTATAGATAAACATTAAATAAAAAGTAGCGGGCAATGTCGCCCACGACCAAACTTTACACCACACCAAGAAAAGAAGAAGGGAATCAAAGTGTAGTTTAAATTTATTATAAACAGCAAATAATTACATAAAAAATAACAATATTTCGTAAATGTATGAAAATTTCTGCGTTCCATTCGCGTCGGTCATACTATGCCGCCCGAAGGCTAGGTCATTTCGAATCAGTGACATCTTAATTATTTATTAGAATGTTATACAGTCAACTATAATTTCAATCTAGATAAAATGCTAAAAGTGACTATTATAGTTATGTATATAAGGATGAATATTAAGCAAGCAAGTTCATTTTGGGTGACGTTTTCTTAAAACAACAAACTTTGCAAACCATTGCTTAGCAACGGTCGGTTGTTATTAACATGGCGGAATAAATTGCATGTCAAATTCGAAAGTATTTTAATATATTTAGAATATATGTGTAATGTAATGTTATATAGCCTATAGCACTTCTGAAGAATCCAGCTTTCATACAAAACAAAAACAAAGTAAATCCGACCAGTAGATCCAGAGATCTTAGCGTTTAAACAAACAAACAAACTCTTCCGTTTTATTATATTAGTATAGATATTAAAAAAAATATTAAATTAGCTTCACACTGTATCCCGCACACAGCAGGGTAGGCAGAGGGAACCTAGTGTTAAGACACTCCGTTCCCCACTTTCTGCCGAATTCTGGAGGCATTGCGTGTTGAGTGGCAGAACTCAACGCCGCGCTTAACCTCGACACCAGAGCGAAGAAATGGAAATATAAAATTAAGTAAATATTTCATCTCCTCGAGTGGGGATTGAACCCACAACCAGTCGGTTTTGCAGTCACACCTCGTGCCGCTGCGCCACGACCGGCCTCATTATTAAATATGTATAAGCAATTTTAAGTGTAACTATTGGGTAATAAATGGTAATTTTGATTTTCAAAAAAATATGCTTATAACATAAGTAAATCGCATTTTATGAAAATTTCAAGTCTCCTGCGCCATCACAGATCAGAAAATTTACAAAATTGATCTAGTATCTTATAGGTCATTGATTGATAACACAGGAAACTGAAAATTAAAGACAAAGTTTTATCACTCCACCCTATTATATCTATGGTAAAATCAGGTAAGTAACTCAAATTAATATTCGCTACTTTAAGATTTAAATATAATATTTTATACTTTTGGAAAGTTTTTGAGAAGGCTTTTACCCAGAAGGGATCCACATTTAAAATAACCTACATACTACTACTAGCAACTACCCTTAATAATTAACATTAATAATTAATCAAACAATCAGATTAATAAAAGAACCAATACTACTAATCAAAATTTTATACAAAACATTTTTTTAAATGACTGAAAATAAAGTTTTTTATTACAAATCATTATTATTATTATATATTGTTATTATTAACATATACATATATATAACTATTATCAATATTGTTTATAATTTATACCCACCTCAATAGTTTCGCACTTGTACACAGGTTTATTATTACTTATTTTTGTATCAACTTTACTATGATCAGTTGCCAATTCCACCAGTTCTTTACTTGCATCTATTCCAGTCACATTTGCCCCCAGTCTCGCTAAGGCCTCAAATGATTAAAATAAAAAGTATCAGCATAGTGAGATTAGAACATGAATCTATCTCTTGGACAAATTATGCTACATTCAATTATTTTTTGTATCTAAGTAAGTATTTTTCTTTTCTAAATGTGATTTTTTTTTTTTTTAAATATTAAAATATAAGCATTATATTTTGAGACATTCTTAATGCAGTGAATACTGACACATGACAGCTGTGGATTTGAGAAATTTGATTATATTAAATCATATATTTTTTTTCTTTGTAGTGGACAAAATTCAGCGTAGAGTCACTAAACACACAATCTCCCAAGTAGAGAAAAAATGTCTTAACACTAGTTTCTTTTTACCTAACCTACTCAATGTGGTATACAGCATAAAGCAGGATACATATAATATTATAATAGAGAGATACATTGAGGCTGTCTTAATGCAGTGGCACAAGCATATAACTGTAAATATGTTGTGGCTTCGATTCACTTGGGGAAATGGAGCATTTAATATTTTCATTTCCTTGCTTTGGTAGCACACCAAATTGTGGTGTTGACTTTTACCACTCCACTCCATGCCTAGTATGAAAATGAAATAAAATAAGAAAATGGGGATTATAGTGTTTTGACACTATTTTTTTAATATATAATTATGATTAATATACCGTACCTCTGATAGAATTCCACCTCCACATCCAACATCTAAAATTGTTTTATTTGACAAAGGTAAAATATTTCTTCTTTCTAATGAAGGAGGAACTAATCCATCTCTTATAAAAGGCACTCTGACAGCATGTAAAATAAGTATTTATTAATAAGAAAAAATATTGAGTAAAATGTAGCATTCATTTTTATATATATAATATGTCTTACCTTACTAAATTATAGCTGTGCAGAGCTATCATGGGCCCATTTGGATCCCACCATTGTTTTACTAATTGTGAATGTTTGTCTACATGAGTTGTATCTACAGTTGTTCTTGGAGCTGTTTTGTTGTTTACTATGGTTGACCATGTTACTTGTCTGCATAATATTTTATTTATATATGGTTTGCTGAAATAAATATGGTTTTGTAGTAAAGTGCCGTATAGATTACAAAAACAAATAAATAGCTCAAGCTCAAGACTTACACAATGGCAGGACAAGTTATTCTCATACACATAATAACTGATGAATTCATGTTAAGTTATGTCCAAATATAAATTATTTACAATTGTATTTTATTATAGTAATATATGCTCTGCTAGCATATTTAATTCTTGATAATAGTTAAATAAATATAAAATTTTTAGAAGACATGAATTTTCATTTAGATATTTTAAATAAACATTTTCTTATCATTTATTATAATTATTTCGTTATTTAGAATTAGCCAGAGTTATATTAGTTCCAGTATAGTATATAGAATGTACTCTGTGATTAGTTCTCTGAAATGTCAATTTCAGTGTGACACCTGACATTGATTGCTCTCGAAGTAGGTAGTTAACACTTAACAGCTTATAAATTATAATATTGTCATGCTAAGAAATTGCCATATAAAATACAAAATAAGTAATGATTTAAATCAAGGTTTGATAACAAAAGGAGAGGCCGGTCGTGGCGCAGCGGCACGAGGTGTGACTGTAAAACCGACTGATTGTGGGTTCGATCCCCACTCGAGGAGATGAAATATTTACTTAAATTTATATTTCCATTTCTTCGCTCTGGTGTCGAGGTTAAGCGCGGCGTTGAGTTTTGCCACTCAACACGCAATGCCTCCAGAATTCAGCAGAAAGTGGGGAACGGAAGTGTCTTAACACTAGGTTCTCTCTGCCTACCCTGCTGTGGCGGGATACAGCGTGAAACTGACAACAAAATAAGTATCTAAAGGTATCGTGATAAATTCTTAATTATATTGTATCGTAGATCGGTATAATGTTTAAATATGATGTAAAAGACCATTTATAATTCATGAAGCTTCCTAAAGAGAATGCATATTAATAAGATACTCAGTTAAAAAGTTACTTCTATATAAAATAAAAATCAATGGCTCCATTTAATTATGAGCCATAAAACCACATCACTTTTGTAATTTTTTTTTATAGGATGAAAAAGTTTAAAATCCTGATAATTGTATCATAAGACGCTATCATTATGGACGTTTAATATGTAGCAGCAAATATTTTTTTGTCCTTTTATTTTAAAACCTTTGTTCTTTTTAAATGATATGAAATAATTAAAAGTTAATTAATTTTTTTTTATAATTTTCTTCAATTTAAATACAATCTCTGTATAATTTCATACTGTGAAAAAAAATCGAAACATGAAACGTTTTTTTTACACAAATTGCTATTTTTTCTCCTTACGCTATTGTTTTGTTTCTATAATTTTTTTGTACTTAAAATTGCTTATGATTTTAATTACTTTGAGATTTCTGTTGTTGTTATTGGCATTGCAAAATGGCAGCATTCACTATGTATAATTATTATATTATAAGGTTAGGTTCCCTCTGCCTACCCTGCTGTGTGCGGGATACAGCGTGAAGCTGATTTTATTTTATTTTAATAATGTTTGTTTTTGATTGTAAAATATTTTTTTTGTGATTTTCTGTATAGTTTGTGTCTTTCGTTGATGTGAATCTTTCATGATCAGGTGGTTTTAATAATTTCTCTTTAGTATTTTATTAATTGACTAGCGACCAGCTCGCGGCTTCGCACGCTTAAATTTGTGAATTACTTGTTTGTTTCAGTACAGGGAATTACGTACCTGTTTCAATAAATAATGTAAGTTTGCAGCACATTTAAGATTTCTGAAGTGAAAATTATTAAAACCATAACCAAAAAAATATTATTGGGGGCATTTAACAAAATAATATAACCAGAAACAATATTTAAAAAAATTGTCCGTTTATTGGTTTTTCTGTTTGTCGACGCTTATCTCAGGAACGGCTTAACCTATTTAAGGAGCGAAGACGCGAGCGCGGTGCGGGAGCGGTAAAGTCGGTTTAATTGTTTTTATTGTAACATTCATAATGTATATATGTGTGTAAAGATTAAATAACTATATAAACATTAAATAAATATATAAATGAGAATGTATTTTTTTGTTTAATAGCTCCCAATAGTTATTACGACGTATGCAAGGAAGGAATATTTTATAAACCTGTTTAATTCTATTAAAACTATAAAAACTACCCACATTTTTATAGTTAATATAATATTTTCGCAAATTAAAAAAATGTTTTCACCTGAAGAACATTAAACGTGTAATATATATATATATATATATATATATATATATATATATATATATATATATATATATATATATATATATATATATATATACAGGGTGGAAAAGGCAGCGCTCCATTTACGGAAACAGCATATTGGCTAAAATATTTCAAACCTATACCTAAAGAAATTAATCAAGATGCCTCAACAGTTTGGACGTAGGGTTTTTTTTACATTTCACGATTTTTATCCATACCTGTATTTCGTGTGACGCGATTACGTATTGATCCCAATAACATAAACACTTACTACTACAAAAATACTACTAAAGGTTAAACAACTTTGAACTTTATCGCCAATAAATACGACTCGATTTCGTAATGAGGTGTGTGCGGCGGTGTTCGTTTGATAGATTTAAGTGCGTGCGTCGTCCTTACAAATGGCGTTTTATCTTAAAACGACAATTTTATTATTTATTTTGTTTGAAAAAAAAAACTTTTTCATTTTTGGGAATTTATTTTAGGCTTTTATAGAGTAGTTAAAACTGTGGTTTCATTTAAAGTGGTGCTTACACTTCCACCCTGTTGTATATACACGTTAATCGTCTAATTGTAAAAGAATTTTCCAAATCGGTCGCGGGCCTATTCAATTCAAATGAAAAGGAAACAAAAAAATCTATTTGATTGTATTCATAATTTTAGTGACATCGCAGAGTCACCCGCTACGGTGCGCGAGGTCACACACTCCACATTTTTTATTATTACATTATTTTCTTTAGATTGATATTTTTAAATTCGTTTTACATTTTGAAAGAAATGTCCGACTTTATTAATTTACTAAGTATTTTACACGTATTGAAATTATCTTTATTAAAATATCATATAATAGGATAAGGGTTTATACATAGATATGAATAATATGGTTTGATTATTGTCGGCACTTTTATCAACTTATAAAATATAAAAAAGTAGTTATATTGGCGTAACTACAGTAGAACATTGTTTTGTTCTATCATCAATAGTTTTCGCAGCGCACGCGGTGATAGAATTTTTGAGATCAATTTCTTAACACCTTGGGTTACATTATTGGATTTTTATTAGGAATCCCTATTTTTTTTGAAAATGTAATATAGCGTATGTTGGTCAGTGAAAATGCAGCTTTCTAATAGTGAAAGAATTTTTGAAATCGGTCTGGTAGTTTTTGTGTGAATACAGTACAAATATATATACAAAAATACAAATCTTTCCTCTTTATAATATTAGTATAGAGTATTGATTAGTATATATATAGAAGTATAGATGATATCACTTGTTCTTTATCAGGTCTTTGCTTAGTGTGATTTACAGTTTGATCTTAACAGTTTTGTTCTTTGAAAAGGCTTAAAGTAAAAGCTTTTCTAGTGAATATAGTATATTCTTGATCTAGCATAATCGTATAGATGAAGTAGTTTCTGTTTTGCATGTACAATGTTCCATATCCATTTAGTTGAATATTTTCTTCCTATTTTCTATTAGTGTACCTTGTATTGCTTTATAGTTTTTTTCTACTAAGTAAATTTAGGTCTACGTCTCTAAATACTTTAAAGATGTTATTCAAGTGCTGATTATATTTCCCCAAAAACTTTGTTATCTTTGTTACATTATGGACGCCTAGTACAAATAGGTTCGTATAATAAACTGTATGTACTATAATATAAAAAATATAACATTAAAGAAATAGGTATACATAAATTGATAGAATTTAGTTGTATAGGTCAAGTAAAAGAATGAATACCAACAAATAAATATTTATTCACAACGAAATACATAGTTGATATATACCTATACATTTATATATGATGTTCCTATATAGTGTTCAACATTTTATATTTTAATTTAATGATTAAACATTAAATATAGCTATGACCTACTTAAGTTTAACGGCTTGAGTCGCGTACATGAATAGTTTGTGGTTAGTCCAGTACCATTTGTTTGCTAGGGGTCGGTAGTTGAAACCTCGTATTAATTCCACACCACAGTTATCTGTAAAAATACGGAATAAAATTTTATAATCTTGACTTACTCTTTTATCAATCAAAACGTTTAAATATGGACATACAAATATTACGTAATGCCAGTTTTTAAGAAGCTTATGCCAATGCCAATTTTTAAGAAGCTCTTAAACATAATCAAGCATTAATAATTAAATTAAATTAATTAATTAATAATGAATATCTAATCGTTCTTGAAGATATTTCTTATATAGAAGCTAGATTTACAAATTTTTTCCGGAAACAAGTCAGTGTCTACTTACTTTGTTGTAGCATATTTCGGAGTTCCTTTTGTGATACAAATTTATCATATTGATGAGTATCTTTTGGCATATCACGAAATATATTTTCACATAAGAATATAATATGAAATTGCGCAAATCTTGTTTTACTTGGTGTTGTGAAAAACAATTTCCCATTTGGTTTTACAACACGTACACACGATTGGACAAATAATTCTTGTTCATTAACATGTTCTATTATTTCCGAAGCAACAACAGCATCATATTTTTCGCTGTTGCTAATAGCGTACTCCTGCAATTATATAAATATTTTTTATAAGCGCACGGGATGTAGACGATAATCCCACTTAAATAGCTTAAAAACAAAAAGCAGTTTTTGGTACCGTCACTGCGGCGGTGTCTTTAAGCGGTGAACAGTGTGTCCTAACCTTACATTATTTTTGCCTAACCCGCATAAGTATTTTGAATATAAATTCTATTATACAGAGAAATCGAATTGTAAAAGTATAGATATTGTGCTAAAACTTTTCTTTCGAATTCTTACAGCATTATCACAAAATCAACGGCTTAATAAGGCTAACTCACCTCTATCGTCGTAGAGTAATAAAAGGGTACGTTTTCTTTTAAGTCATTGTTTCTAGAAGAATGATATTTTGCAACAGTAATTAGCTCTTCGCTTGCATCGATTCCAGTTACTTCAGCTCCTAGTTTAGCTAAGGCCTAAAATATAGCATTACATTAATGAATAATCAAAGAGTTGCTGTATTTTATTTTTAAACAGCTCTCTTGCCATATTGTTTTAAAGAAAAACTGGGATTGGTGAGCCATGTCCACTCCATAAGAGTCTGGCACTACATTTATTTAGTGTATTAAAATTTGCCTCGAAAAAAATGCCATTTACACAAACACATCTGTTCAAAGCTGAAGTCCAGACCAAAGACAATATCTCTAGATAAGATAATGGCTGTATGACCCGGCGTCGTGTCTTGCTGAAAGGATCATTCTTGGTTATTGAATATGGTGTTGTTAAGGGGCTTAACTACTACCTTCTCAAGTATAGTATCTTGATATACTTGTGCCGATGTTTTGATATCTTTTTCACAAAAATATGGCTGAGGAAGGAGTGACCTTTATAGGTATCAAAACACCACTGGAGTCGGATAATGCCAACGTTATTCACTTTTGATTAATTGGGAAGCTTCTTTAGAGCTCTCAGCGTAAATACGGTCATTTTGTTTGTTAAAATATTGGCCAATTGTACATTTTTTTTTCATTCGTAAACAAATATTTTCTGTGATCTTCCTTTCATATACTTTTAGTAGTTGTTTTCGTTTTACTACTCTATTCTTTTCTAAATTATAAGTTAAAAAATAACAATTATCAGCTAAAGACTGGTCGTCATCTATTCCTGAATTGGAATGGATGAAATTTGGATGAATTGAATTATATCCACTGGGTTATAATGTATATTCAGTTTTAGAGAGTAAGGCTCTAAGCTCTGACAATTAGGAGTCTCTAAAACAATCCATACGATTCGTAAAAAGGAACCCAAAGTTTTTGCTTCACGTATTTATTAAATATAGATAAATTAGCGTTCGGGTCATACCGTGCGGCTAATAGGTTAGATCTTTTAGTATCCACTCATTATTCTCAGGACACAGAGTGTTGGGGTGCTTCACCTGAGCATTATTCTAGACTTCAAGTGTCTGGAACGATGCTCATTTGATATAATTATGAAATTTTAACAAGTCTGGGAGGATGATAAGCCCATGGGATTGGTCTGAGTTTTTTGGCTTATTTGACAGGTTCCCTCTGCTTATCCTGATGTGGGCGGATTACAACGTGACGCGTTAAATAAAAACTATAATATTTGTTATTTCGTTTTATTTATATTGGTAGGGGAGCCCAAGCGGGGATTTCGGAATTTACTAAAGCGTGTCAGTTTAATATACTGTGGGATTCCTTGTACTCAGTAAAGTACTTCCACCAAACATGAGCACCATATATATGGACGCCCATTTAGGATAAAAGAGCAGATTAATAAAAAAAGTTGAACATTTGAAATTCTCGAGCGCCTCAAATTAAGGTAGAGTGAGTTAATTACGAAAAGAAGAGGTTGGACTACAAACACTTGTAACAAAAACTTTACTTTATTTTAAAGTGAATAATTCAAGGATTACGAAAAATATAGAATCTGACGAATTCAACAAGCCGAAGTAATAAAAATTGATCGATAAAGCTTAATGCAGCTACGGGTTGCCTATAATTCCTCTCTCCGTGTTTCTATTACTCTCTCACTCATGATAATTAAAAAAATACTATTTTTTTTAAATAATTATATAACATATATTTCATTATTTATTTTTTCTTATAAATATTCTACTTCTAACATACGCTCTTTTATTAACATGCTCTTTCTTGAGCTTTACAATTGATTACGATCAATAATTTAGAAAAAATAATAATATAATTTAATTCTCATATTATAATATATATAAACCCTTCTGTTAATGACCAGATTATGAGATAGCACGTTTAGGGCATGAAGATGAACAATATATATTTACAATTACTACTTAATCTGACGCGATTGAGTATTTCAAAATGACGAAATTGTTTTTGCACATTCCAACAATGTTTGCGAGTTTTTGTCACATCCAAATCGTCAGACTATTATATAAGAGCTTTTTTCAGGTTCATTTAACATTCCCTTAGAAGATCACCTCCATCCTTCCAACTTGTTTCCAACAATCAGATTAACATACTCGTACTTATATTTTAAAGAATACGTACGACGTGGATGTTATCAATATCTGACGCGGTAGAGTATGCCCATACAACAGTCTTTTTATATTTTTGAAAATCTATAGCCGCTCACCCCACTGATCAAAAGATATATAAATGTTTTTTTTTATTTTTGACATCGAAGCTTCGGAACCCAATAGGTCCTATTAGCATAAAGTAATAAGTAAGTAAGTAACCGAGTAAATTCCGATATAGTATTTATTTTGTTGTATTTTATATAAATACCTCAGACAGTATTCCACCTCCGCAACCGACGTCTAGAATTTTTTTTCCTTTTAGAACTGTAGAAGTATTTTCTTGTGAAGATTTGTTAACTAAGCCGTCTACAATAAACGGGATTCTGTAATCGTTTGGAAAATATAGTATACATATAAAGTATATACATAATGTATATAAAATGTTAAATTGGTAAGTTCTTATTGATACATTTTTCAATTAAGCCAATGAAATTCTAAGAGAGACAATGTTTAAACTTTTCTTGTTACGGTTTCAGCATAAATTTAAAAGTTAAGCGTTAGTATTCTATTCTACCTCAACTGAATAAGATAGGATTGAACAAAAAAAGGCCGGTCGTGGCGCAGCGGCACGAGGTGTGACTGCAAAACCGACTGGTTGTGGGTTCGATTCCCACTCGATTCCATTTCTTCGCTCTGGTGTCGAGGTTAAGCGCGGCGTTGAGTTCTGCCACTCAACACGCAATGCCTCCAGAATTCGGCAGAAAGTGGGGAACGGAGTGTCTTAACACTAGGTTCCCTCTGCCTACCCTGCTGTGTGCGGGATACAGCGTGAAGCTAATTTTTGAACAAAAAAACTTTAAAAAATACGCATGTTACCTACACACAATTTTTTTAAGGCTATTAATAATTTAGTTTGTAATATGACACTCCGTTCCCCACTTTCTGCCGAATTCTGAAGGCATTGCGTGTTGAGTGGCAGAACTCAACGCCGCAAACGCCGTTTTTTTTAGTTTGTAATAAGCGGACAATTTTTTTATATTTAAAATGTTATTGTATATATTTATACCTACATCGCATATAAAATTATATTAATTTTATGCATATAACATTAAACTCGTATTATACAAGTCAGTTGTAAGCTAGCTTATAAATTTTTAAAAAGTATTATAATATAAAATTTAATTTTATTAAATGTTTTATTTCCTAGAGTGCGAATCGAACCCACAACTTATTGCGTTTACATTCTACTGCTAAAAGGAGATTGAAAATCGTGGGCCCAAATCCGAAGAAAGTGAGATGATCTAAAAAAAATGTAATGTTTTTCATTTTTCTATATCAAAAAAATCAGCTCCATTGAAAATAATAGTTTAAATTAAAATAAAAAATGATTTAGATCCTGAATCGATATAAGTAATCGTTTATATAAATATTTTGATGCACTTATAGTGCATATAATTACATTACATTTATTACATTTATATATTATTTATTACATTTATATAATTACAGGATAAGTAAAGAAAATGTTAATTACTGAAAAAACATAAAGAAATGTTTAATTGATTAAAATCAATCATATATAAATGACAAACATGACAGCAGATTGCCATTGAAACCTTGTATCATGGTTTTTGCATTTTTGTTGCACTCGTTTAGTTCGTTTTGAGTGTTTTCCCGTTTGTTTGATATTCTCAACGACTATTGCTTTGTTATTTTACCGATTTTTTAAGTATAACTTTATATATTTATATATTCGCCTAAAATGTATCTATGTACATATATTTAAATAACTCATGTACACCGCCTACCGTTCTAACTATTCCTACACGAAGAAATCGCTTATAGCGATAAGGCCGCCTGCTGTACATTTTCTTCTATTTCTTTATGTTTCTTTTATTTATTTATTTTGTATTTTTGTGGTGTACAATAAAGTATATTATTATGTTTTTTTTTCAGTAATTACCTATTTTGTAGAGGTTGACTCTTTTTTAAAATCTAATAACTCTGCCCTCAGATTGCCAAAAATAACAGAACTTTCAGGAATTGAAAGATGTACTTGAATCTATTACCATACCATAAACATAACCATAACCATACTATTTCCATCTGTTTACATTCTGGGCCCATGAATGTATGCAATAGTTTTAATCTCCCTAAGTTTTTATACTTTTGGACTATAAAACATATAAACGCTCTAACTAGGCAAGATATAATTTTATATGAAATATAATTATTGTATTTTATGTCACCAATATACCCTTGAAAAGTTGTTGCAATTGAACTTTGTTTTTATTAAATCCTTGTTATCAATTATCGACAACAGTAGTAGTTTAAGCCGTATAAATCGGTAAGTAAAAATAGGCGACGCTATATAGGGAACAAATATTGCTACATTTAATTTTAATTTGCAATTTTATTATTTTTGTAATCCTAAAATATAAGTAATTGATATTCTATAATTAAAAATGTGTGTTTGCCTTTCATTGAATCTTTTAGTTTCATAAATGAAATAAATAAATTTGTAAGAAACTAAACTAAACTTCTTTTGAATATTCAAATTACTTTAATAATTACCGTAAGGGGTTTAAAGAATGTAGACCTTTTAAAGGGCCATCATCCGCCCACCATCCACCCATGGCAGCAGAAAATTTTTTTACATCTTCGATATCTATAGTAGAGTTGGCATATTTCTTATATGTTATAGAAAACGACACAATTTGGGTTTTATTTATTCTGTAAAAATAAAAGAGATTTAAAAATCACGCGGAATACGCGACGGTTGTAAGTTCGATTCCCACTCAGGGAAATGAATTGTTATTTATAAATCAAAAATTAGCTTCACGCTGTATCCCGCACAAAGTAGGGTAGGCAGAGGGAACCTTGTGTTAAGACACTCCGTTGCCCACTTTCTGCCGAATTCTGGAGGCATTGCGTGTTGAGTGGCAGAACTCAACGCTGTGCTTTGCATCGACACCAGTACGAAGAAATGAAAAGATAAATTTATGTAACTATTTCATCTCCTCGAGTAGGGATCGAACCCACAACTAGTCGGTTTTACAGTCACACTTTGTGCCACTGCGCCACGACAGGCCTCGTACAGAACTGCCACGTTATCTTAAATTAAATTATTTTATTTTATTAACAAAATTATTGTTAGTTATTGAAAAAAAAAAATATATTACATATATATATATATATATATATATATATATATATATATATATATATATATATATATATATATATATATATACTAATGTAAATAAATTACTTACAGATTTTTATATGCCAAGATTTTGTACGATTTTTTAAACAATTTATTGGCCATTATAATTATTTTTGTATTTCACAAAACGTTCGCTTGCACTGATGTAAGATTTCTAAGAAACTAATTCATAAGCTTGATATCGTATAAATAGAGTCTATATCCCCTTCACTTAATCTTGACGGAGCATCTGTAGATACAAACGTAAAGACCGCGCGTATCCATATATTTGGTTAGATACAAAAAAAACCTATCTTATTAACGTAACAGATGAATAAAAATTTCAGATTTACATTAAAAAGGCATATGTAATTTGTTTGTCTGTTTAAATATACAAATTAAAGAGGAATATAAATTATATATTGACGTTATATATCTTATATATAAAATTCTCGTGTCACAGTGTTCGTCCCTGTACTCCTACGAAACGACTTGACCGATTCTCATGAAATTTTGTGAGCATATTGAGTAGGTCTGAGAATCGGCCAACATCTATTTTTCATACCCTTCAGTGATAAGGGTTGTCGAACTTTAACATTTTTTTTTAATTTTTTTATTATGTTGCATTAAAAATACATACAAACTTAAATTTTCACCTATTTATCACCAACCCCTTTTTTTAATAGCCATTTTAGTAATTTAATAATTTTTCATTCTCGGTTGATAACTGATCAATCGTTATTTAATTAGTTATCTCCGTCAGTAATCTATAAGTGTCACTTCTGACCCAGTAAATAGCACGGAGTGGGGATGAGAACAAAGCCGGTCTCCTAGTCTCCCACAATAAGACTTATCTCACTTCCTACACAGTTATCAGCCATCATTATTGTTTACGCATAGTGTTGTATTAACGGTGACAATAATTATTTTGCTATCTCAGTGTAACTCTCATATTAACTATTAATTATTCCTATTTTATTATTAATAATAATAAAATTATTAATTTTGAGTGTATTTTACACAATTAGTAATTATATATTAAGTGAAATTGAACATAAAAACGCAATTCTTTATTTAACTGTTCGACGGTTACAGTTTAATTTTAAGCCCAACAGATGTCGCTATGCACAAAGCATTATTTTCTGAATCGCGCTGGTAAAGATTCTTGGCTAAAAAATTACATTCAAAACGTCTTGCTTATATGACTGATGATAAATGAAATGTTCATAGTACAAACAATAAAGTAAACAAAATTGAATTGTTAGTGATAGTTATCTTCATAAATCTTAAAAAAAAACCATATAGAAATTACGATTATATATCATATTAGAAGTCATCATAGTTGTCACTCAATTCTGTTAATTAAATCAATAATCATGTAGTTCAAGCGGGCGAAGCCGCGGGCGGGCCGCTAGTGTTAATATATAATTTATATGAATATCGAGCTCATTGGTATGGTAAATAGGTTTTTACCATACCAAACCGTTTACCATACAAAAACGTAATGTTAATTATTATTTTTTGCCTATTACGGTTTAGTGTCAAATAATATAAAATAAATTTAAATATTATTTAAAATTTTAAAATGCTTTCTTTTCTTTTAATATTTCTAGTTAATAATAACCATTGATCATATTTTTTTTTACAATAGATTTTAATAAAAGAGATGTATATTATCCTAGCGGCTCGCACACGGCTTCGCCCGCTTAAAATACATGATTATTGATTTAATAAGAATTAAAAATTATTAAAGAATTGATTGACAACTATAATGACTTCTAATATGATTTTTTTACGACATTATCGTCAAAGAATTTTTGATTGTTTTAAATAAATAAATACGACCATTGTTGATATTTGATATTTATAAAATATACATAAAGCTAATTATTTATTATACGTATATATTTTTGTAACTTTATGTTCTTTTTACGTATATAATATACTCTGTTAAACGTGCTGATATCAGTGAATAATTTAATTTACTCATTCAGAAACAGCCTTAAATGTTAAAAATTATTGATTTGAAGGATTCATAATATTCTTTGTAAAATAACTGTAATAATTGCATATTAACTCCTGTACAGTTTTTAAATTAGTTACATATCTTTCTAAAATTCTAGAAAAAATTGTACACAAAAGACTTTTGTCATTTTTAGATAAACACCAAATACAAGCTCCCGGTCGTGGCGCAGCGGCGCGAGGTGTGACTGTAAAACCGACTGGTTGTGGGTTCGATCCCCACTCGAGGAGATGAAATATTTACTTAAATTTATATTTCCATTTCTTCGCTCTGGTGTCGAGGACAAGCGCGGCGTTGAGTTCTGCCACTCGACACGCAATGCCTCCAGAATTCGGCAGAAAGTGGGGAACGAAGTGTCTTAACACTAGGTTCCCTCCAGTGCCGGTTTTAGCATCACCAGCGCCCTGGGCGAGATTTATTCGGCGCCCCCTAACTGCAATTACACACAAAAAAGGAACTAGGTACCTACAATGAAATAACCATCTATTAAAAAAATATATATATTTTTAATAGATACCAGTCGTAGCGCAGGGGCATAAGTGTGCTGCAAAATTGACTGGTTTTGAGTTCGATCCCCACTCTAGGAAAGGAAATATTTATTTAAATTTATATTTAATTTCTGTTGTCGAGGCAAAGCGCAGTATTAAGAGAATTTAGCGTAAAGTGGCGAACGGAGCATCTTAAATCTTCCTCGTGGAAAAAATCTAATAAAATGTAACTTTTCTATAGTTTCTATCGGCGAATTCTTGTATGAGGCAATCAAAATCTAAGTTTTGAGCAATTTCATTTTCGATTGACAAAGTTGCCAATTTTGTCAATCTTGATTGATAGATTGTCGATCGCAGATATGTTTTTATCAGTTTCAGCTTAGAAAAACTAATTTCCCCACCAGCAACCGTTAGAGGTATAATTAGTAATATTCGCAATACTATCCATACATTTGGACATAGCTCTTGGAAGTTGTGATCTTTAATAAAATTTTAACCATAAGTAGGGGTTCCACACAGGGCAACCTGATTCTGATCAGGCAAAAAAAAATTCAGGCTAATGAGTTCATCACACAACCTACAACCATCTATATCTGATTTAGAATCCACAGTTAATTATAATTGGAGATCACCAAGGTTGGGTTTTTCAGGAATTTGTTTGATATTGTACAAAAAAGACCAAGAATTCGAGTACTCATTTAACGATTCAAATCTTTCATTAACTGAAATTAATGTACGCTACATTAGAGACTTACTAAGAGAGAGTTGAAAAATTCTACTTCAAATTTCTTTTCTGGAGAAACAATAGGCTCGTCGCGGGCAGTTTCATCAGCTTGACGCTTAACAAATCGAATTCTTTTTATGGGTCTAAACTCAGTTTCAACTTGTAGTTCTTCAGCTAATACCTTTGCAGATAAAATGGCGCTTTGAAAGTCTGTTGGCTGTTAACCAAAAGGATTTCTGTGCTTTTGTGGAAATTTGGAAATGGCGTTTAACAGAGTTGTAAGAGCGAAATTATGGAAGATACTACCCCGATACAATGTGAGCGGACCTTGCTGCAGGCTGTAAAGTCTCTTTACAGAGATCACTCAGCCTGCGTGCGAGTAGGAGCTGGCATGTTGCCCTGGTTTGACATCCGATCGGGTGTTAAACAAGGTTGCGCCATGTCGGCTTGGTTGTTCAATTTGTATTTGAATAGTTGTCTTCAAGGAGTGAAACAAAGTGATATGGGAGTGAAAGTAGGTAACCTGAATGTGAATTGCCTGCTGTACGCAGATGATGCAGTGCTTATTGCATCATCAGAATACAAGTTGCAGGCATTGGTCACCACTCTGAAAGAAGGATGTGAATATAATGGTCTAAGCCTCAATGTGAATAAGATAAAGGTTCGGATTTTTGAAAGAGATGAAAAAAGGACGGAATGCAAGATCAGTGTTAATGGTAAGATATTAGAACAAGTGAATGAAGTGGTATACTTGGGAAGTATGTTCAGTAGAGATGGAAGATACTAGTTGGATGTGGAAAGGCGTATTGCTGCCGGTAACAAGGTTAACGGAGCCTTAGCTGCATTGATGAGACGGCGAAACATCAGCACAGCTGCGCGTTTGGCCGTACACAATGCAGTTTTGGTACCGACTCTGTTATACGGCAGCGAAACCTGCGTATATAGAAGAAGAATGAAAGAAAGATGAATGCTATGGAGATGCAATCTATTCGTAAGATATGCGGAGTCAGCTTAGCTGATCGAATCCGCAATGAAGAGGTACACAGAATGGCAGGTACTAGTGAGGATGTCACGTTGAGAATGAAGAAGAACGTGCTCAGCTGGTTTGGGCACTTCGAACGAATGAGTGAACGAACGAAAGAATGGCAAAAAAGTTTTATGATGGAAAAGTGAACGGTAAGAGCGGTAGGGGGAGACCTCGGTTGAACTTCGAAAACACAGTTCAAATTCAAATTCAAAATATTCTTTATTCAAATAAACTCTTATAAGCACTTTTGAATCGTCAAATGAACATATAACAAAAAAACAAGAAAAAACTACCACCGGTACGGAAGGCAGTTCTGCACTCTAGGCAGTACTGCAACTCTACAGTATGAAAGATACTGGAGGAAGGTCACGTAAAAAGCACGAGGACCCCCGGAGGGCATGTATGAAGAGGTTCATGACAGTGAACGAGGCGAAAGAGGTATGTAGAGACCGTAGCGTTTGACGCTCCGTTCTCTCTGACTACCCCGCTAGGGATGAAGCGTAAAGTTAGTTTAGTTTAGAAAAGCGTCCGTTCACTTATGTCATGGTTGCACAGACTTATTAAGACTAGGGGAAACTCGGACAAATCATGAACTGATGGCGGGCCGGCCGCCAGAAGTATAGGTAATTAAAGACAATAAAGAATTGATAATAATTTATTAAAATTTAAAAAGAATTCATTAATTTGAAGCGTGGCACTGCATAGTGCTTATATTTGGCTCAAATTTACTTGTAGCAACACGTAAAACTGCTTCCAAACTTTCATTTGCAAGGCGGTTTCGATTTTTTGTTTTATTATTATTTAGTATTAAAAAAGTTTGTTCACTTATATAGGTAGAACCAAATAAGCTGGCACATTTTAGAGCGTTTATGCGCAACTACACGTACATATTTTTATCGATGCAGCGGTAAAAGTTCAGAAAGTCTCCTTCGTTGAATTTGTTGCGTAAATCTTGTTCGTTTTGAATGTCGATAATTTCTAACTGCATTGACTCTGGCGCATTTTCAACTGAAATCGTGAAGGGATTGCTGAATATGTCCAATAGAGGTTTCTTAAAGTCCGAAAATCTGTCTTGAAAAGATTGAATCAAAATATCTAGCTTTTCTACATAACTGAAATTAATCGCAGTATTGTTGAATTTTTCAGCCATTTTCTTATAATTCGGAAAATGATTATAATTTCCAGAATTCAATTGTGATCTGAAAAGTGTCAGCTTGGGTGATACATGAACGTAGAGCTGGGATATCAGTTGATTTTTGCCTTGAAGCCGAGTGTTCAAGACATTCAAATGATTTGTAATGTCAACTAAAAACCCAAATCACACAACCAATCAGGATTTTTAAGTTCCGTGACATTCCTTTGCTTCCGCCAGAAATATTCCAATTTCTTCTATTAAATTTAGAAATCGTTCCAGTGTCAATCCACGACTTAGCCACCTTACTTCTGTATAATACAGTAAATCTCCGTATTCGCTTTCGATGTCATCAAGGAATTGTTTGAATTGTCTGTGATTGAGTCCTCGTGATTTTATAAAATTTACAGTCCAAACTACCACTTTCATGACATTTTGAAATTAATTTTTTTTAGAACAGATGGCTTCTTGGTATATAATATACAGTGAAACTGCATGAGATTTTCAGCGTTTACGGTTTTTTCTTGCAGATGCTTTTTCGCATCCATGACTTTTGTCAAGAAGATGATTGTGTTGGGTTTCACAAAATATTCAAAAGACGTAGATAGACCATACAGAAATTTTATTTTTCTATGGGGATTCCCGAGAAATTAAACGTATTGAACACTACATTCAATTCTAGTGGTGCCTACATAACAATATTTCTATAAATTTTGGGAACATTACAAGTAAGTAGGCCTCGCTCAATTGACCAAGGAATCTATAAGGGAAATAGGAATAGGAAATTATAAAGAATCATAAAATGGTACTGCGGCGCCCCTTTTTATCCGGCGCCCTGGGCGGTCGCCCTACCTCGCCCTACCCTAACGCCGCTACTGGTTCCCTCTGCCTACCCTGCTGTGTGCGGGATACAGCGTGAAGCTGATTTATTTATTTATTTTACTAGCTCCCAATCAGTATGGGTTTAGACCTAATCACTCGACAGAGGACGCGGTGCTCAAGCTAACCACCACTATTACATCTCACCTAGATAAAGGAGATAAATGTCTCGGAGTATTCCTCGATTTAAAAAAAGCGTTTGACACTGTACCAATTCGAAAACTTATTTCTATTTTAGATGATATTGGTATTCGTGGTATAACAAAGCAGTGGTTTAATAACTACCTGACCGATCGCGTGCAGTGCGTACGAGTTTTAGGTCAATTCAGTGACAACCTGCCCTGTGAATACGGGGTGCCACAAGGCAGCACCCTGGGGCCGCTGTTATTTTTAATTTACATCAACCAACTATGTCAACTCAAACTTGACAAATCCTCTTTGATAATGTATGCTGATGATACTGTCATTGTGTTCCATGACAGAACTTGGGATGATGTTAAAACTACCGCAGAGATTGGTTTATCTCTGATATCAACATGGCTTCAAAATCATCTTCTAACCCTCAACACTAATAAAAGTTATATTATGTGCTTTTCTAACAGTTCAGCTGGAGAAGCCATGGAGTATTTAAAAATTAAAATCCACTCCCACTCGTGTCGTAAACTGAAACATAAAATAAGCAACCAATGTGACTGTGAGGGATTAAACAGAGTAAGCACTATAAAATATCTCGGCATAACAATAGACAATCGTTTAAATTGGAAACCACATGTGTCTAGCATGGCAAAAAAAAATAAGAAGATTAATAATACTTTTCAAAAATCTAAAACAAGTCCTAAATATAAAACACATAATAATAATATACAAATCCCTTTGTGAATGTATTTTGACTTATTGTATAAGTGCATGGGGGGGAGCTGCCAAATCAATTATTGTTACCTTAGAACGAGCACAGCGCACTGTACTTAAAGTGGCTATGGGCTTATCATTTCGTCATCCAACGGTCTTAGTCTACAATAAGTCTAGTAAGTAAATTTATTTTAAGATACCATTGCACTACTGTTACCAAAACCACAACAGCACCCAAAAGATTAAATAAGTATGAATTCCCTAGGGTAAAATCTACTTTGGCACGTCGTAGTTATGAATTTATTGCCCCAATATTATATAGTGTGGCTGACAAAATTTTATCTATAAAAACATGCAATAAATACTCTGCCAAGATGAAAATTATAGAATGGCTAAAGACACTAAATTACACGAACACTGAAGATTTGATCATGATACAAAAATAGAACAGAAAATATATATATTATATAGTATTTGACACACACATGCATACACAAACACGCACACACACATACACACACACACGCATACTCACACACAACACACACACACACACACACACACATACACACACAAATCACACACCTTTACTTATTATATTCTTAATTTTTATTTCATTATTATTATCCTATATATTTTTTTTTTTTGGCTCGCGACAATAATATAAGCTATGTTTAAAACAGGGAAGTCACTAGCTTCTAAAACACAGTTTATGCTTATTTAGGAGTTAGTAGCCCATAAAATGTATAATTATGAATGTTGTCAATAAAAATACTTTTTATTTTTTTTTTTTTTTTATATATTATATGAACGAACCAACCAAAAAATCTTTGTATTTACTTGATATTTCTTTCAAGATCGTTCTTTATCTCTGTGTTGAATTATTTACGACTTCTTTCAAATGACGATAACTTTTTTTGTAATGAACCGATTTTGATGAACTAACTAACTAACTTTAGTAGTTAAGTTGAGTTAAAACAAAGCAATTGGTGAATTTTCAAGTAAATCGGTTAAGTACTTTCAGAGAAAAATGTGGACAAAAATATGTCGACAGACAGACAAGAAATTAAAAAAAAATCTTTTTGCTTTCTATTATTCTTTTTAAGTATCCCTCTATCCATTTCAGTCAAAATTACTAAATGTACAGACAAAATATTTTTACTGTCTTATTATATTATATACTAGCGACCCGCTCGCGGCTTCGCCCGCTTAAACCACAAAATTATTTAATTAACACACTGAATTATGTTCGTGTTTTGACATACCTATAATGTATGTTTGCAACGCAATGAAGATTTTTAATGAGAAATTTATTAAAACTTTAGGTCGCATTTTCGTACCTTCCATGAGAATCTTCACTTGAATTTTTGAAATAAAAACACAACTTATCGATACTTACAATAAAATCCTAACTCATCGGTGTCTGTACATGGAAGATATTACAATTAACATTGTAATAGAACTTGGTCAGTTTGTCTGTTTGTCTGTGAATTTGTTCACGATAATCTCAGAAACGGCTTAACCGATTTAAATCCTTTTTTGTTTGCATTTTGGCAATTTAATATTAGTTTTATTTTAATCAGCTTCACGCTGTATCCCTCACACAGCAGGTTAGGCAGAGGAACCCTAGTATTAAGACACTCCGTTCCCCACTTTCTGCCGAATTCTGGAGGCATTGCGTGTTCTCGTTCTTTCGTGTTCTCGTTCGCTCGACACCAGAGCGAAGAAATGGAAATATAAATTTAAGTAAATATTTCATCTCCTCGAGTGGGGATCGAACCCACAACCAGTCGGTTTTACAGACACACTTCGTGCCGCTGCGCCACGACTGGCCTCAACTGGACTGGACTTTATTTTAATCGGTTCACACAAAGTCAAAACCAGATCCACGCTTTATCCCGCCTTTAGCAGGGTAAAGATTATGCGTAAGATTATGAGATTATGTTGTAATGTAAGTATTAAGATATTGCGTATAATGTGTGATGTGCGAAATTAAAATATTATTAAACGAAATGAAAATATTATTAAATTATAATTCAATCCTCCAAGTGGGGATCGGACCCACAACAGCCGCGTTGCAGCCACAACTTTGGCCTTTAACAAAGAACAGAAGAGAAGCGCGTCAGCGCTCCTTTTACGGAAATAGCATATAGGTAAAATATTTTAATTCCATACCTAAAGAGTTTAAACAACAGTGTAGACGTATTTTTTTTTTTCATTTTACGATGTTTAATCATATCTATATTTCGTGTGAGGCAGTTACGCTTTGATACCAATAACGTAAACACATACTACTACAAAAACACTACTAAAACCTTTAGATTTTAGAACTTTGAACTTTGCCGCCAAAACCTACGGCTCGATTTCGGAATGAGGCGTATGCGGCGGTTTCCCTTTGATAAAAAAAAAAAAATATATGTGCGTGCGTCGTTCTTGACAAATTGTATTTTATTTTACAACGATAATTTTATTATTTATTCGCGGCTTTGTCCGCTTGAATTACATGATTACTCTTTTAAGAAATATAGATATTACAAACAGCCTTAACTAATAATTAATTGATTTGGATAAGTACTCACGATATTATTTGCAAAATAACTTATCTAGCTCCTGTACAGTTTTTAAATTAGTAACATATATTATTAGTTAAATATATAATTGATATACAGAATATACGTAGAAAGCACGTTTTTGCTCCCAAAAGTAATTTTTTTATACGTTAATATTAATAATATAAACGAACGAACGGACTGAAGAACCTATTCAAAATATTTCTTTGAATATTAAAAAAAAAAAAAAAACAATTCAATGTAGTTTACTTTGTAATTAGTACTATGAACAATTGTACTTTAAGAATACGTAAATTTATCAACAGTCTAATAAATAAGACGTTTCTAAAGTCATTCTTTTGGACTTACAATTGAACTGTAACCATTCGAACATTGTTAGAAAAATATTACTATGTTTATGTTAAATTTATTATAAGTATAGATTACACTTACATGACGTAATTAACGTTAAGCAGATAATAACTCAACAATATAATAATTTATTTCTTAATAATTTCTTTTTTTTTTCAAATATAAATATCTTTAAAACTTTAAGTACATTATTTTTTGATAAAGTGTAGCGGTAACCTTTCCAAACTATATTTTCTTTTATGCACAGCGCCATCTATTAAGATCCCATCACAATTAGTGATAGCGTTACGCGTATGGAAGAGAGTATCAAGATTCGTTAGTACCTACTATTGGTCAATAGATAGCGTTCTTGTATCGATTTTTTAATATGTCAAATATAAACTTCTTGAAAACCTAAATACTTATATCTTTAGTATTAAAATGATTAATATTCTTTAGTATTAAAATGATTAATATTCCTTCCGTCGTAATTAGTGTTTAACTCCACAGAACGTTTAGATTAGTCAATAGATAGCGTTACTTGTGTCGTTTTTTACTATCTCAAATATTAACGTCTTTTTTTTTTTTTTTTTTTTTTTTTTTTTTTTTTTTTCGTGAGGAAATCCTGTTACGGATACCGGCCCGAGTGGGGACTCGAGCGCGGTTATGTGGGACTCGCGGACTGGCAGATGTTAGGCCGTCCGAATACCCACTAAAACCTCACGGTGCTCCTCCTCGACCGCCACTGGCCGCGAGACGCGGGGACAATAGTCGTCCGCGAAACGCGGCGGCGGGAGCCTGCAAGGCACGTCGCGGAGTCAAGGGTGTGTGGTCACCCTCGACGGCCTGCTCGGAGTAGCGCGCGGGAGCATCCTGCGCGCGACTACTCGGGCCAGGTTAGTAGGCGGCCAGCTTCCCCAAGCTGACCGCCCTCTGGCTCATTAGGGCGGAAGGCGGCGATCGTGTGCCGCCCTCCGGCGACCCGGTCTCTTACGGCGGATGGCGGGTTCGGCAATAGCCTCCCTCGCCCGTTCCGCCGACTCCTTCTCGAGCACCACTGCCTCGCAGAAGGAGGAGACCGCATCCCACGACGTCTCGCTGCCGGCCATGGCCTTGACCACGGCCGGCAGGGAGAGGTCGTCCCCTATGACGTCGCGCAGAGCGCGACGTTGAGACGCCCAGGCTGTGCACACCTCCAACGTGTGCTGGGCCGTCTCATCGAGGCAGTCGTCACAGTGGTGGCAGCGAGCGTCGGGCTCCCTCCCGGCGATCCGACACAGGTAACCCCCGAAGCAGCCATGCCCCGTGAGTACCTGCGTCGTGCGGAAGGTTAGGACGCCGTGACGCCGCGCTAACCACTGGCGGAACACTGGACGAACAGCCTCGATCGTCAACCGGCCGGCAGTTGGTGTCGCCAGCCGGGATTCCCACACTTTCAACGCGGCTTCCCGCTCCTCCTCGGTGCGCGCTGGGCTTGCCGCGGCCCCGGACGCGAGGCCCCGACGCCGGCAATAGGCCGACGCCAGAGACGTCGCGTCCAGGTCCCACGGCACGACTCCGGCCAGCACGCACGCCGCCTCGCCGGAGATGGTCCGATACCCCCGTATCGCCCGGATGGCCATCACCCTCTGCGCGCGTCGCAGCAGGGCGATGTTTTGCCGATCCAGGGCGTCCGCCCATACGGGAGCGCCGTAGAGGGCCATCGATCGGACCACTCCGGTGTAAAGCCGCCGGCTCGAGGCGTTCGGCCCGTCGACATTGGGCAAAAGGCGCGCCAATGCCGCCGCCGTTTTTAACAGTTTCGGGGCCAAAGATGAAAAGTGGCCCCGGAAACTCCACCGACCGTCCAGAACAAGTCCGAGGTACTTCATGCTCCTCGTGACGTCAATATTGACGCCACCGATGGTAATGTGGGCCCCAGATGGTGGGCCCTTTCGAGGAGCATGGAAGTATAATGCCTCAGACTTGTTTAGGGCGACTTCTAAACCGAGCCGCCTGATGCGGCCCACGACTTCGGCCACCCCGGCCGTGGCCAAGACGGCCGCCTCTCGATAGGTCCTCTGCTGCGCCAAGACCAGCGTATCATCGGCGTAACAGAGGACCTTTATCCCCCTCAGGGTGCCGCCTCGCAGCACCCAGTCGTAGCCGATGTTCCAGAGGATCGGACCCAGCACCGATCCTTGTGGAACACCGGCTGACACGCCGAACTCCTCCCATCCTCCTCCAGGAGCGGGAAAGGTCACAGACCTCCCGGACAGGTAAGCCCCGATGACGCGGCGCAGGTATGGAGGCACACGATGGTAAATAAGTGCCTCCTTAATGCAGGGCCAGGGCAGGGAGTTAAAAGCGTTGGCGATGTCTAAAGACACCGCCAAGACTCCATCGCCCCGGGCAACCGCATCCTGCGCGTAGGACTTTACCTCGAGTATGGCATCCACAGTCGAACGGCCACTGCGGAAGCCATACTGTTGGTCCGAGAGGTCCGGACCTGTCCCCTCCAAATGGTGTTGTAGCCTCCTCGCTACAACACGCTCGAAGAGCTTGGCGATCTCGCTCAAGAGCACGATGGGCCTGTAGGCGGAGGCAGAATCCGCCGGGCGACCCTCCTTCTTGATGAGGACTAACCTGCCTGTCTTCCACCGCTGTGGAATTATGGCTTGAGCCAGACAGGCAGTGAATAGTCCTCGCACTCTGGGCCCCAGGGTGTTCAGGGCCAGAGTCAGCGCCCGGCCGGGAATGCCATCCAGGCCCGGGGCGGTGCTCTTGAGCCGAGATCGGCGTACAGCCTCTTCGAGCTCCTCCTCCTCCACAGGTGGTGCGACACTGTCTTCCTCCTCCTCCTCACGCGCTGCAGGGCGGGCCATACTGGGTGGTGTAAAGGGCCAGGCCCGCTGCGGGAATAGCGACGACAGAACCCCTCGGAGGACATCCGGTTGGAGTGTCTGCGTCAGAGGTGGTGCCCAAGCCCGTAGCTTGCCAAGAACCATACGGTACGGCGTGCCAAACGGGTCTTGGTCTATCCCCGCAATCAACTGGTCGTGCGACTCGCCTTTCACACGACCAATTTCCTCCTGCAGCTGCGTTCTCGCCTCGACATAGACCTGGTACAGACGGTCCTCCTCCTCCTGGACCTTCTGTACCCGTCTGCGATAGTGGCTGTACTGGCGTCTCGCGTCAACGCAGATGTTACGCAGTTGCGCGATCTCCCACGACCACCAGTACACTTGCCGCCGCTGAGGGCGGCGCCTGGAACGGGGCATCGACGCGTCACAGATACGCGTCAACGCCCTCTGCGCCCAGGATGCGGCGTCTTCTGCAGACGCCAAGCTCTGGGGCAGCCAGGATTCCACTATCGCGGCCTCCTCCAACAATTGCCTGTCGAGGCGATTCAGTTGCCACCGCGGTCCGTACTCTCCCGAGGTTGGACTGGGGGTTGGTTGCGCCGCTGCATGTGTGGAGATCTCGTATAAGATGTAAAGGTGATCCGACAGAGTCTCCACATCATCCAGCACTCGCCAACCCCGAACACGCTGCGCTAGGGCCGGGCTCGCGAACGAAACGTCCACGACGGATCCGCCCAGCCTTCGCACACACGTGTTCTTAGTCCCCCGGTTGAGGACAGACAAACCGGTAGCAACTGCCCACTCAGACAGTGTCGTACCACGAACATCCGTCGTTGCGGAGCCCCACACGCTGGACTTCGCGTTGAGATCGCCCGCGACCAACACCTCCGCCGGACGAAATCGTTCTACCATTTCCCCCAATCGAATGAGGAACTCCTCGAACTCCGCGAGGATTCGATTGGGGGAAAAGTAGACCCCGACGACAACTACGTCGCCGACAAGTGCCGCGACGCATCCCGCACCTTTCTCAATACGCGAGAAAGGCGGAGAGCCCGCAGCGACCTGGGTGATAAGTGCTACCACCCCGGTGTTGTCGGCGACCCAATTGTCTCTGTCGGGAACGCTGTAAGGCTCCGCAACAACCGCCACCTGAATAGACCACTGCGCCAGGCTTTGGACCAATAAGTCCTGGGCCCTGGCGCAGTGGTTTATATTCGCCTGCAACACACGGAGAGCCATTACTTGATCTCCATGTGTTGCACCTTCTCACGCCCACCTGGGGCATTTGTCCCGACCACTGACGGCCCCTTTCCCCCCTTTTTGCCGCCCCTCCTCTTCCTCGAGGAGCTGGCTTTGGCGCATGCAGCGCTTCCCACTGTATGGTCTGCGGGCTGTTCTGCCGCCTCGCAGACCGGGTAGTGAGGTGCCGCCGAGCACTGGTGTTGTTTGTGCCCGGCTTGGCCGCACCGGAAGCACTGCTGGCTCCTGTCTTGTGAGCTGCTGCACTTCGCCGCCACGTGGCCAATGTCGTGGCAGCGGAAGCAACGTAGGTTCCGTTGCTGCAGCAGCTGCACTCGTGCAGAAACGAAGCCCACCAGGAGCCGCGACCCGCTCACCTTCCTTGCCGCCATGATGGGGCAGCGAACCCACGCCGTGCCAAGCCCGCTGCGGTCCTGCCGGATCTCTCCCACCTTCACAGACCCGACATCGCAGCCGCCGACTCGGCTAACGGCCTGCGCCACCTCCTCTGAAGTGGCAGAGTCATCTAGGCCACTGACCCTCAACTCTGCGCACTTCACCGGTCTCGCGACCAGCACCTCGCTAGCGTCGAGCACTCCTCTCAACCGCTGAGCGAGGGCATCCGCCTTTTCGCCACTATTGGCGCCAGGTAGCTCCAGCACCCTGGCACCAGTAGAGGCGACCCTGAGGCGCAGGTCCGCTATCCCCAGGTCCTCCAACTTTACCGCCTCCTTGATCTGCGTCAGCACATCGCGGTAAGTCAGCTCCTTACTAGCTGCGGCCGGCTGCAAAGTTAACGTTACTGCCGCCGACCGTGGAGGACGCAGCTTGGGCTGCTTGGCAGACTTTGCTTTCGCCTTCTGCGTCGTCTGCCTTGCCTGGGCTGCTGCCGCCTTCTTTTTGCCGCCTTTGCGGACCACGACGTTCCAGCCCTCGTCTACGTTGGCCGGTGCAGGAGGCAACGGCCGAGGCTCCGCGGGTGAGGCTTGGCTGACTTTCTTCTGCGCCTTCCCGCTCTTCGCCTTCTTGGGACCCTGCCGTGGCTTCGGGCCAGGGTTGGCAGGCGCTACCAGGGTCGTCACGGTAGGCTCTGCCACTACCCTTGAGACGGCCTCCAGGCGCCTTTTGTCCGCCGCCAAAGGAGGTCGCAATGGCTTAGCCGGCAGGAGCCTGTCCTCCAGCGCTGCCAGCCGCGTATTTAGTAACGTGCCTACTCGCACCATTACCGAACGCGCCATTGCGTCCTCCTTAGTCTTTTCCTCAGGAGCCTGCCGCGAGGTTCTGGAACGCTCAAGTTCCATCCTCATCATCGACATCTCCTTACGCAGCTCCGACAACTCCTGTGTCAAGCGGCTGTTTGCCGCTCGGAGCTGCGTAATTTCCTCGTTGGCGGTTTTGTTGGCCAAGATCGCCACGGCCGAGCTTATGGCACCGGCGGCATCCTTAAGGGCTTTTGTAAACGTGCCCTTAAGGTTGCCGGATCTGCAGGCGACCTTATTGATGATTGCCAAGCTGTCGGTGACCTGGTGCTGCAGATCTTGCACCAGGGGACCATCCACCCTAGGTATCGCCAAGTCCGCTACATCCGAGAGCCTGGAGCTTGCTCTGGATTGTACCGTCTGGGCGATACCGACGACCTCCTCCTCTGTTTGGAGCCGAAGCTCCTCCCGCCGAGCCGTGGATATTTTGGCTTTCGGCTTGGCCTTCTCTTCTTCGTTGTCTGAAGAGCCGGAGTTGCTCTTCTTACTCCTTGGCCGTTTCCGGTATTTGCGAGTCTCTGTCGGCGTCGGTGCGTTTCGCGACTGCATAGACACGCAGCTATCCGCCTCGGACTCGGAGGCTGCCCAGAAACGGCCTCTTGAGGATGTGGACGCGGACCTGGACCTCCCGCTGACGATGGAGGCGACTTCCGCCAAGTCCAGCCGTTCCACGACCACCTTCGCGCACTTGAGTGCGACTTCTCCCTTCGTAGGCTCAGAAGCCTTTCCTCCAACTGAGACAGGCACGATACCCTCTACTTCTTCCATCCCGGGCAACGTCCAACCTCCGCCCTCCTCGGGCCCCACATCTCCACACTTCTCACCTTCCACACTAACACCGCCCATCTCAGGCACCTCCTCAACTCCGCCCTTCGCAGGCTCCAACTCACCGCCGCCACCCGCGGCCACCTCAACCACTCCGCCCATCCCGGGCCCCTCCCCCGCAACACACTGGTATAACTGGCCCCCCCCAGATTCGGTGGGCTTGCGTGCCGTAGCACGGAGGGATTCTCCGGCCTCGTGGAGACCGGTACCCTCCTGGGGTAATGTATAATTCCTGTATACCGGCATGTTGTGTTGCTGCTGTTCCACAGCTGGGCTTTTCTGTCGGGGTGTGCTCCCCTAGGCCGTGTCCATAACAATGGACTAAAGGCACGCCCATGCCTGCTGGTTTTGGTCCGCGCCGGGAACAAGTTCCCGGTCCACTCGCCCGCAAGTGCGAGTGGTTTCCCCTATCCGCCACCCGGGGGACGCGCCCAGTAGGAGTCCAGCAACTCCCTTGGGAAATATTAACGTCTTGAAAACTTAAATACTTATATCTTTTGATAGAGTGAAGCGATTACAACTACCTTGATTTATTTGTAATTTTTATGTATAAAAGTTGCTTAAAGGACACTGAAACTATTCCATACATTTTTGGGTCCAGAATGTAAAGATATGAAAATGGTATGATTTAATAGATTTAGGTACATCATTCCCTCCCTGAAATCTATATAAATTTTGGCAATCTGAGAACTGAGTTATTAGAGATTTGATAAAAGTGAGGTTAAGTTCGCAGCACAATTTCTTGAATATCAACTTCTATAAAATATGTGATTACTGAGTTGTTTAAGCATTAATGTTTATTATTTATAAATAAAACACATTTTAATGAATATTTTATTCTTCTTCTATTATCTATTCTTCTATTATTTATTAAAATGTCATCTAAGAAGTGTGCAGGTGGAACTAAATTATTTCGGTATTTAGCCCAACTAAGGTATGGTACCTTATATATAATACTCATAACATGAGCACAGCAGCCTACCATTCGTCTTCCTACAATACAATTGCAGTATTTCATAGCAGTAGCTTCCTTTCCTCTACGAAAGCTGTCAACTAAAGTGTAACAAAAATATATTTTCCTGCTTGTATGTGTGGATTATATCACACCTCTAAGTAACCAGGTTGTGGTGGTTTTCATCTTCTAAAGGTCGTCGGACTAGGGTATTGCAGTGTCCATTGGCTATCCCACAACTCACACAGCGATTTATATCCATGCGTGTCCAGCGTGGCGGTCGTAAGATCCAAAAGATTTCAGAGTCCAGTAGGGAAGCGAGGGTCGTACAAAGTAGGCAGAGTCAAAATCCGAGAAAAACAAAACAGTAGTCGTTGAAAATATCAAACAAACGGGAAAACATTCAAAACGTCGATGCGTTGTTGCAAATGTTTTTTTTAATGTTTTTTATTTAATGGCCTGATTTTGCGATGACAAACAGAAGCAAAAATGCAAAAAATCATTAGACAAGGTGTGATTGTCAATCAGCTGTCACATCTCTGACTTAAAATATGATGATTTTAATCGATTAAGGATCTAAATCTTATTCTTATTTTTCATTTTTCTCCACTTCCAGAATGTCAATTAATTTATTATTTACTATTTTAAAAATAAAAAAAAAAATGTAATTTTTTAGATCACATCTCAATTCTTTACGTGTTGGCCCAAAAGTTTCATTCTCCTTTATTGTGTACTTTTTACGTGATACGTGTTCACATAAACAGACAAACAGACAAACAGACAAAAATTCCAAAAATGTTGGAAATGGATTCTGTTAGTTACCCTTTAACCCTGGCTAATTTTTTCTTAAATATTTTCAATGTACAGAAACGACTTTTCTACAGATTTATTATAAGTATAGATTATATATAGAGATGTCTTATTATATATAGAGATAATATTGCTATGTTTTTAGAAATACTCGTAATGTCCAAATATTTTTCAAATTTGTATGTTTCAGATGATAATATTCTCGGGACGGCAACAGTTTCCGGATACGTGACCATGATATACATATATATGTTTGCAATAATTGATCACTATAAAGTACTTCATTTTAAGAAAGAAAAACTTCATAATTTCATACAAAATTAAAAGCTGTACAGTGTACATCCCATTAACCTAAAATCCTGAAACTGATGGGTAAGCCTCGGCGGGCGACTCTGTCTCACATTTAACTGATTTTATTTAGCTCCATACTGTATGCCGCATATAGCTTAGCTAGACGAGGGAACATAACATTAAGTTCTACAACGTCCCCCCCTCTCCTTCGAATTTTCGAGTCATTGTGTGGAGAGTGGCGGAACTCAACGACGCTCTTTGTCCTTTTACCAGGAGGCAATGAAAATATAAAAAATAAAATTCTCCCTGTGACAATGAAACTCTTAACTGTCGTATTTATAATTCCGGTCATTTCTGAATAAAGCAAAAACGAGTTCCTAGCTCACCATATTTTATGTAGGTACAAGTTCAATGTATTGATATTGGCACCGTGCACGACTACAGCGCCACCCAGCGTACGCAAATTTGTGGGCTCTGACGCTTTGACATATGATGGCGGAATTGTTTGAAAATATTCGTAAAATACTTTCAAATTCATTTATATTACTTAATTACTGTGATTTGGGTGAAAAAAGTGTCGATAAATCATTTCTGGTTATTCAAATTGAGAGAGGTAAGTAATCTCTATTCAAAATTGTGTTTTATTTTGGTTATATCAGAATTTGTTTACTACTTTTTTAGTTGTAGTTTTACTGAAAAACAAGGAAACAAAGCAAATTTAATGGTAGTTAGTATAGTAGTTACCTAGTTTTGATATTATTATAATAATTTATTTTCTAAATAAATGATTATTATAATATCAAAACGTGAACGAAACGAAATGTGATTTAAGAAAAAAAAATAATTAAAATAA
The DNA here is from genome assembly GCA_021202915.1 of Heliconius himera. Lineage (NCBI taxonomy): Eukaryota > Metazoa > Arthropoda > Insecta > Lepidoptera > Nymphalidae > Heliconius > Heliconius himera. The sequence goes on along the minus strand of JAJHJA010000383.1, from coordinate 17,233 downwards.
AAAAAAAAACGATTAATACTGTATTTGTGATTGGTTGCTAATGTTTTTAATAATAATTGGAAATTGTTGAATGTTACACCTGCAAGATTTATAAGTTGCTCATCATTTCAGATAGATGAAAACCCAGTAACATATATTTTTTGTTGAAGTCGCATCTGTGTGTGTTTTTTAGGGGTATTACATATTTTGTTCTTGATTTTATTGTAATTTTTTATATAAATAGTTGAGTTTTCTATTTCTGTTAGTATTTCTGCATCACATACTTCGCTATAAATATATCTATTACATGTAAATGTATTTGTTGCATAGTAGAACAACTGCAACTGCTGTGACCGTTACTCGTTTTACTAAGTCATTTTTAATAACTTAGTAAAACGATAAGTCGAACAGATAGCTTTGACATTAATAAGTGACAAAGCCTACATTTTTTCTACTTTTGGCCACCATGAGCGCTGCGAGCGTTTATAATACCGTCACCTAGTACTACGTACCCTGCCAATATGTAACTCGTTAGCAAAAGTCAATGATATATGAAATTTTCAATTTAAAATTTTTATTTCCCGCGGTAACTTCATAGATCGTGGTGCAGAGGCATAAGCGTGCGATAATAAAAGACGGTTGTGGGTTTGGTTTCCACTCGGTGGAATGAAATATTTAATATTATCTTTTCTTATTTTTAAACATTTTTAAAGTGTTATTCCACACTTAGGAAAGAAAAATACTTATTTAGAAAACGTATAAAAATTTGAACGTAGCGGGACTCGAACCCGCGCCTCCTGGAAACCGACCAGGCGCTAAGCCATACGTTCTCATCGAGCTACGTCGAAATTTTATACGCATGTTACAACTTATTTATGTTGTTAGCATTTCTGTGGGAGATTTTTACGAATTTCCGCTACCCAAAGATAAATATTATATATATATATATATATATATATATATATATATATATATATATATATATATATATATATATATATATATATATATATATATATATATATATATATATATATATATATATATATATATATATATATATATATATATGCATACGCCTCATTCCAAAATGGAGTCGTCGTTCAAAGTTGATTAACCTTTAGTAGTATGTATTTACGTTATTGGTATCTATGCGTAACTGCGTCACATGAAATACAGGTATGGATAAACATCGTGAAATGAAAAAAAATTCAACGTCTAAAGTATTGAGGTATCTTGATTAATTTCTATAGGTATGGGTTTAAAATATTTTACCCTATATGCTGTTCCCATAAAAGGAGCGCTGACTCTTCCATTCTGTATAAATATAAAAGGCCGTCGTGGCGCAGGGGCACAAAGTTGTACGTGACGTACCTGTCGTACGTTATGGGTTCGATCCCTACTTGAATGATTGAATTGTAATTTAATCATATTTTCATATTTTAACACTAAATTCCCTCTACCTACCCTGCTTTAGGCGGGATACGGCGTGGATCTGGTTTTAATTTTGTGTGAACCGATTAAAATAAAACTAATACTAAATATTTAAGGGAAGTTAGCCAAATTACAAAAGTGCACTTAAATCGGTTAAGCACTTTCTAAGATTATCGTGAACGCACAGATAAACAGACAAACTGACCAAGTTCTATTACATTGTTAAATGTCCGTAACAACAATTTTTTTAATATATCTTCCATGTACAGACACCGATGAGTTAAGATTTTATTGTAAGTATCGATATAACTATAACTATATAGTTAGTCTTCAGTCTTTAGCTAACAACTATAACTTAGGTCCTAAAGACTCCTTAAGGCAAAAGTTTATAGAAATTAATATTTTGACAGTTGCATCTCTCTTATGGGAGGTACGAAAATGCGACCTAAGGTTTTAATAATTTTCACATTACAAATCTTAAGTACGCTGCAAACATACATTATAGGTATATTAAAACATGAACATAATTTTAGAGTATTAAGTAAATAATTCTGTGGTTTAAGCGGACGAAGCCGCGAGCGGGTCGCTAGTATAAAATAAATTGAAATATAATTTAGAATTTTAAAATGTTTTTTTCTTTTAATGTTTCTGGTGTAACGAAATCAAACACCTCGAGGCTTTTACAGAACTTATATTTCTTCCAGAGTAAAATACTATTAAGCTTGTACAATGTCCATCTTAAATTCTAATACAATATGTTATTCTAGAGGACCTCTTTCTTCTTCCGCTCCAAGTCTAAAAGTATATCTCGAATTTTCCGAACATATAAAGCGTCATTTTATTAATGTCCTCTGGTGACAGTTCTATATTACTTCTTTACAACATCTTTTTATTAACCAAAGACGTTGATTTACATTTTTATATTATAACTAGCGACCCGCTCGCGGCTTCGCCCGCTTCAACTACTGAATTATTCATGTAATGTACCTATGTTTGCAAAACACTTAAGATTACTAATGTGAAAATTATTTAAACCTTAATGCAACCCGCATTTTCGTAGTTCCAATAAGGATGTTCCAATTGTTTAAAAAAACACACTTAAACAAATGACACAAACAACAGAAAACTTTAACGAAAGAAATTATAAACATCAGACTACCTACTATTCTTTTACCCAAAAATACTTAAACGAAAGATGTAACCAACTATGTCGCGTTGAAATACATTATAATTATTGGATAACTCCAAAATACGTGCAATCGCTTCTAAATTAACTTTGCTATAGAGCCAGGCGCAGAATTGAAGCATTCTCTCGTCCATCTCCGTAGTAGCTCCGAACGACATCTGGGCGTTGACACAGTATGAAATTGGAAGGATTATCAAATGCCATCTAGGCGGTCAACTCAGTCAGGAGAGACCCTCGGTTTCCTGAGGGAGGCCCATCTTAAACGACCAAGGTTCAATGCAAGGCTCATGAGTCAGATTTCGAGGAGAATAGAAAGTCCCTCGGAAGTAGTCTTACGTCTGACCTCGGGCGGCCGGGTATGCCACGGAGTGCTGCTGCTTAGGTGCAGGTGATACATTGGCGCAGCGGAATGCGTTGGACGCGAGACGACCAATGTGTACCTCTAGGCTTTCTATTTTTATGTTGCGATGATGCGTGGTGTTCTTCACTTAATATGGAGCCTGCGTCACTCGACGGAGGATGAGGTTCTGAACCACCTGCAGGATTTCTCGTTGAGTGATACTCGCTAGGGCGTTGTGATGTCATCAGTGTATAGTGCGTAGAGAGCAGGTACTAAAATGCTGCCCTGGGGGACAACGGCAGCGATCGAGTCGCTGCTAGACCTCGAACTCTCAACTCTCACGCAAAATGTCCTGTCACTGAGGCAGGGAGCCAAAGACATGCGCGACGTGCTGGGGGATGCCGGCTCTGAGCACTTAATGAAGTAGGCCCGGGTGCCAACGCGGTCGAATACGCGCGCTACGTCGAAGAAGACTACTATTGCACTCTCCTTTCGGTTGATCGCTGTTGCGGCGTAGTTTAACCAGAGTGGTATACCCGCTTGCCAAACTGCTCGCTTCGTGGGTGGATGTGCGATTGGAGAAGTGAGAGGAATAACTTCTCGAACAGCTTGGCGACCGCGCTAAGGAGGGTTATAGATCAGTATTCCTCAGGCTGCGGGCTCTTCCCAGCCTTGGGCAACATGATGACCAGGCCTTCCTTTCATGCCAGGGGGAAAGAAGCCAGGCGGGTGCGGCGGATCCATTTTTATAAGCAAAAGGTTGCGGGGCGCGGGTGGACGCGTGGTGGGCGGCGAGCCGTTACGCAGCAAGAATTTTTTAGTATCGTAATTTTAAATCTGTGCTACTAATCTTCTAAAGTACTTATTGAAATGAAAAACAGTAAACAACATTTTAATCTATATTAAATGGCCAAAAGGTAACTAATATACTTATATATATACTGAAAGTAAGGGTTAAACATGAGTCGATATAGCTTTTCTCTAAAACTATTTGTAATTTCGAAATATTGTAAAGAGCAAAATTTAAGTTTAAGAGTTAAACAAATTAACGTAGAAAAATAATAACTTATTTAAAAGGATAAAGATTAATATCATTATGGACACACATCCCTCCCAATAAGAAAATATATTTAAATTACTATCTAATTTCCGTCTCTTCTACGCTTTCATTAGTAAGATTTAAACGATTTTTATTTGCATTCATTGTTCTACGGCCTATGTTTGAACGACTTTGTCGTGGTATAATTAAATTTAAAAGGAAAATGTTTAAAAAGGTAAAAAAAATAATAAAAGAACAGAACAGTAAACAAAATAAACAACAGGATACTTAAACGAAAGAAATGATAAACAAAAGACTACCTACTATTCTACTAATCAAAAAAGATGAAACTAAATATATCGCGCTGAAATAATACATTAAACTCTAATTATCCAATACGTACAATCGCATCTAAATCTACTTCGCTACAGAGGCAGGCGGGGAGACGGGCGCGGCGGACGCGTCGCGGGGCGCGGGGGGACGCATGGCGCGTGGCGAGCCGTTTCGCAGCAAGGATTTTTTGATATTGTAACAACTTCTAAAGTACTTATTAAAATGAAAAACTGTAAAAGACAGTTTTGATCTCCATTAAATGGCCAACGTAACTAATATACTTATTTATATGCTTTATGAGTAAGGGATAAACGAAACATGAGCCAAATCTGCGGTTTATAGCCGGCGCGATGTGTCAACAATTAAATGCGTTTTTCTCTAAAACTATTCGTAATTTCCAATTAGCGTAAAGGACAAATTTTATCTTCGTTTAACGTAGAAAATTAATAAAGTATTTAAAAGGATAAGGATTGATACCATTATGGACAAACATCCCTTACAATAAAAAATATATTCAAATTACTATTTTTAGACAGAAATATGCTCACTGTATGTTATCCTTAGAAGATACAAATATGCTGTCGCTGACTTTTTTGTAGATCTTATTAAAAGCAATAATACTCTAGTACATTGTTTTCATGTAGGACTTACCATTAAAGCAGCGCATGCGTGAAAGTGTCTCAATGGGTAGGACTTTATGCACATTTATCATATTTATGTCAAATTACAATAAAATATACATATAATAAACTATATATAAACCTTCCCTGAGAAATACTCTATCTAATGGTGAAAACTGCATCAAAATCCGTTGGGTGGTTCAGAAGAAGATCGCTTAGAAAGGCCAGACAGAGACGAAATGCGTTCTTATTTTATAAGATATAGAGATAGAGATAGAGAAGAAATAAATTATTGCGAATATTAAAACTTATAAATATAAAATCATTACATTCGGCCATCCTACTTCGTGCAATCAACAATTTTTCATAAATTCATTACATTCGGTCGATCACAAATAAACATTTATTTATACTGCCGCTGCCTAATTGATTGATTTTTAACAATTTTAACTTATTAAACTACCGCGTCTTAAGGAGCTACTACAATCATGTTATCAAACAACATGCGCGTTAAATACAAGATTTATCACCTTACTTTATAAAAAAAAACTTTATTTTTGTGACCAGAAGACTTTTGAATTCTCTCAGTGGTTTACCTATACATACATATAACGAAATTGTAACTCATACTACGTGGAAGAATTACGGGAAAATCTATTATTGGGGCACTATAAATAAACCAAAACGATTTTTTAAAATGTCGGTTTTGTCCGTTTGTGTGTCCTTGCGTTTGTCTGTGCGTTTATATACACTATAAAGGTTTTAGTTATAAAAGTTTAGCAAGCAAAGAAATATGTAGTGTAAATTTCAGTTTTGGCTTAAAATAATTATTTAAAAATAAATATATAAAATAATAAGCGTATTAATATTTGAAACTCCTATATTGGTAAGCGCTATAATTACAAATATCCTACATAATAATAATAATACTTTCCTGTACAAAACAAAATAAAGAGAAAGTAAAGAAAATACATCACATAAGAAAATGTACAGCAGGCTGCCTTATCGTCATAAGCGATCTCTGCCAGGTAACCTTAGGGTGTAGGAGAATGTAAAATCGGTAGGCGTGGATGTGCTTTATATACTTATACATACTTAAATATATACATTCATACATATATACATACATATACGTACACATATACTAAAATTGTATTGTATAAAATAATTTATTATATTAAAATATTATTTCTAATATCAAAAAATATATATAAATAATAAACAAAAGCTTAAATATATCGTAATGTCTAGACTTATTATTATTAAGCATATACATATGTAGTTAAAACAATATTTATATGATGATAAGGATTTTTTATAATAATAAGGCAAAACATAGGAAATAATTTTTCATCTCATGTAAAGATTGACATCTTAAATGTCTCATGAAAAACGCAACAACGATTTTACAAAGATTTCTAAATTTTAAATTCCTGCAATATGAGCGTGCTGATTTTAATTTAGTAGTACAATGTGTTGTCTTAACACAGAAATCTCTAACCATAGTTGATATATTCGAAACGATCCTCTGTGAACTATATATATTAAGTGATTTAAAACACCAGATATTCTTGATTGAGATTGTAAAGTTTACTCGTTATTCCAAAAATCAGAAAATAAAATGATATTATTAGAAGAATTTTCAATAGAAAAGTTTTCAAGAAATACAAAAAATGTTATTCAATGGTTAAACTAATTTGAAAGTGAATGTGTACGTTTACAAATAGAAACGGATATAAAAAAAAATGAAAGTTTAAGATTACTGTTGGAAGATACTTATAAAGACTGGTATAGTTCAATGATTATAAAACATACTATAGATTCAGATTGGTCTGTATGGAGGAAAAGTTTCAGTGACACATTTGCTAATAAAGGTTGGTCACCAATAAGATATGCCATGAATTTCAAATATATACAAGGCTCAATATTAGAATATGCTATAAAATAAGAGAGATATCTGCTGGAAATAAACAAATCTATAGACACATCAACTTTAATTGATTTAATTGCCATTGGGTTGCCTAACATTATAACAGATAAAATAGAGAGAGAAAGCCTAAAAGATGTGAATGACCTACGACACAAAGATAACTTCAAACACTGGAAATAAATATAAATATAGTAGACAAGAAATTAAATTAAATGAGAAAAAATCGTGCACGATTTGTGAAAATAAAGGAAAATTTAATAGATTTCATCCTGAAAATATTTGTTGGTTTAAAAATGGAAAAAATACAACTGAAGACAGAAATTTAAATTCTAATTCAATATTACAAGTTGAGTTGAGCAATGAGGATCCAAAAAACTAAAATTCCCTCCACTAATTGAGATTAAGGTTATATTAAATGATACATTAGAAACTAAGGGACTGTATGACCCTGGCTCTAGAATAACATTAATAAATTCAAAGTTAGTTCATGTTACCAATACAAAACAAAATAAATTTCATGGGACAATAAAAACAATAAGTGGAGGGGGCAAAACCAAAGGATTGATTACATTACATGCAAAAATATTGAATAAAGCAAATAAAATAAATGCATTTATCTTTGAAAATGAAAATTTTGACTATGATCTAATCTTAGGGCTAGATACAATCAATAAATTTGGGTTGACTCATGATGAGAATTTAAATATCCAAATACAAAAAAAAGAATATTTAAAAATAAATAGTAAAAATATAGAGGAAAATGAGTACGGAGTAAACTTTAATGAAGGTATAGATACAAACAAATTTAATATAGATACAGAACACTTAAATAAGAATCAAAGAGAACAAATAAATAATTTATTGGACAGTTACAGAGATATTTTTGCAAAACATAAGTATGACACAGGAAAGGTCAAGAATTATGAAGCTTGTATAAATTTGCAAGTAGAAAAATATTGTTATAAAAGACCATATAGATGTTCATTTCAAGATAAGGTTGAAATAGAAAAACAAATTGCACAGCTTTTAAAACATGGCTTAATTGAAGAATCATACAGTCCGTTCGCTGCACCTGTTACATTAGCTTTTAAAAGGGATGAAGGAAAAAAAAGTAGATTATGCATTGACTTTAGAGACCTGAATAAAATAGTTATACCTCAAGCACAACCATTTCCTCTCATAGAAGACTTAGTAACTAAAACAATAAATTGTAATTATTTCACTACTTTAGATGTAAATTCTGCTTTTTGGTCCATTCCATTAAAAATTACAGACAGACATAAAACTGGATTTGTAACACAGGAGGGTCACTACCAGTGGACCTGTTTACCTTTTGGCCTTAAAATATCTCCAGCTATATTTCAACGGATTTTGGGAAACATTATAAGAAAATATAACTTAACAGAATTCACCGTAAATTATATTGACGATATATTAATTTTTTCCAGGACATTTAATGAACATATTTTACATATAAAAAATTACTGGAGGCGATTCGAGAAGAAGGTTTCAGGCTAAAATTCGTAAAATCTAAATTCGCATCTAATTCTGTTAAATATTTGGGACATATATTACAAAATAATACGATTACACCACTAAAAGATAATCTGAAATCAATAAAAGATTTTCCCATTCCAGAAAATAGAAAACCAATACGCCAGTTTTTGGGAAAAATTAATTTTTATGGAAAATACATTCCAAATGTTTCAATAGTACTTGATCCATTACATAATTTGCTTAGGAAAGACCAGACTTTTAATTGGACAAAACAATGTGAAGATGCATTTAAAAAAATTAAAAATTATCTATGTTCTAAACCAATACTAGCTATCTATGATCCACAAGCACCAATATTTATTTATACAGATGCCAGTGTCAAAGGTGTAGGAGCAGTTTTAAAACAGATTCAACAAAACGGCGAAGAAAAGCCGGTAGCATACTTTTCTAAAAAAATTAATGAATCGCAAAAATATAAAAAAGCTATATTTTTAGAGTGTCTGGCTATTAAAGAAAGTATAAAGTTCTGGCAACATTGGTTGATTGGAAATCATTTTACTATTTATACAGATCACAAACCTTTAGAGAAGCTAAATGTGAAAAATAGAACTGATGAGGAATTAGGTGATATGTTACATTATCTGTCTCAATATAATTGTGAAATAAAATATTATCCAGGAAAAAATAATACAGAAGCAGATTGCCTTAGCAGGAATCCAGTGTTGGAAATCTATGAAAACAATGACGATTATTTAAAAACAGTAAATTTAATTGACATTCTTGATATAAAAAATGATCAAGCAGAAAATCATCACTTAAAAAAAGGAAATAATCTTGTATTAGAAGATGGAATATATTATAAAAAAAATGGGAAAAAAAATAAAAAAATAGTTTTAAGTGAAGAATATAGTAAAATTATAATAAGAAAGGTCCATGATAAATATTGTCACATTGGAATTAATCAAACAGAATCGAAAATAAAGCCCTTTTATACAGCACCCAATCTATCAGATAATATTAAATTAATTTGCAAAAATTGCGAAATTTGTATAAAAAACAAAACAAGGATAAATAGAAAATATGGTGTTATGTCACAACTTGGCCCAGCTACAAAACCATTTCAAATAATGTCGCTGGATACAATAGGAGGATTTGGTGGTCAAAGATCATTAAAAAGATATTTACACCTTCTGGTAGATCACTTCACTAGATTTACATACATCTTATGTTCTAAGAATCAAAACGCTCAGGACTATATCAAGCTCATAGAAAAAATTCCTAAAGAAGAAACAATAGATATCTTACTTTCTGATCAATATCCGGCTTTTAACTCTAATGAATTCAAAAATTATCTTAGAAATAGAAATATTCAGTTAGTGTTTACAGCAGTAGATGCACCTTTCTCAAATGGTTTAAACGAGAGATTAAACCAAACTTTAGTAAACAAAATGAGATGTAGAATGAATGAATCAAAAGGCAAAATCAATTGGTCAAAAATTGCAGAGGAATGTAGAAACAGATACAACGAAACAAACCACTCAGTAACAGGATTTTCTCCTAAGTATTTGTTATATGGTGAGTCTACAGACCTGAATTAAAGGAAAAAGAGGCATTAACAAGAAATTTGGAAGATGACAGGAAAATAGCATTTCAAAGATCAAGAAAATCACACGACTATAATAAATCTTTATTTGACAGGTCCAGAATACAATACGATTTAAAAAAAGGTGATATGGTGTATGTAAACCACGGCAACAAATTAAACAAAAAAAAGATGGATGAAATTAGAATTGGTCCGTTTCTGATTGAAGAGAAAATATCTGATACAATTTTTAAAATAAACACGGGTCGCGGAACAAGATCAATTGAACTATATCATATTATAAAACTGGTTCCTATGCTTGTTGATTAGTTATGGATAAAGCTTAATTTTGGGAATTAAGCTTCTCAAGGAAGGGAGATGTAAGCACCGTGTCGGTTGCTTAGTTCATTTGATAGATGGCGCTACGTTCCACAGAGGATCGGAGACCGACGCTCGCCGTTGCTGCCATTTTGAATCGATCTAACGTACAATACATAACTTTCATTTTAAATTATTTACCGTTTAAAAGTTGATATTAATTATAGTCTTAGTCATTGTGGAATTAAGTGTAATAGCTAGTAAAAGTATTATAAGTCAATACTACATGAGTGCATGGACATTTAATTGTCGATTCTCTTTTTTAGGTTAGTGGTTTTATTGTTTTATTTTTATTGGGTTTTTTTATATTTAAATATTGTTATTAATCTTATAAATAAATCTCTTTTTTAGACGAATCACATTGTGTTATGCATTGCTAAATCCCAACATTAAAAGTAATCTTATATATATATTATATATATATATATATATATATTTATATATATATATATATATATATATATATATATATATATATATATATATATATATATATATATATATATATATATATATACATATATATACATACATACGCATACAATAACATATATACATTAAATATATATTCAAGTAGAAAAAATAAATAAATAAATGATAATAATACATGTAGGTATACATAAACTACAATCCGAAGATAATAATTCTTAACTTTACGTTTAAAAATATTAATTGAAGTAGATTGTTTCACGTCTCGTGGTAAGGCATTCCATAGTTTGACTGATTCTACAGTAAAAGATTTACTGTAGCAGTGAGTGCGGCACAGCGGGATCTCGAGCACGTTGTCATTTTTCGAGCGGAGACTGAAAGAAATGCAGGAGTTAGAGCCAAGGAAGGAAAAGCGTTCCTTAAGGTAGTGAACGAGTATCGGGGTGGAAAAGGTTGGAATAAAGGAGCGTAACAGTGTAGAGATTGCGACGGTTTTCTACAGAAAGCCACTGCAGCCTAACGCGATACTGGCCTGATGTGATCAAATTTCTTCAGCCCGAAAATGAATCTATAATCAGGTTTGTAGGCGTTCAAGTGTATTGAGCAATTGCTGCAAAATATCTAGGTAATAGGTGTCAGCATAGTCTAATATAGGCAACAAGAGTGAGTGCGCCAGGAAATCTTGGTTTGGATAGGCAGAAGATTTTTCCATCTCTTTAGCCTACCAATAGTCTAGTACATCTGCGGCCCAGTTCAGAGATGTGAGGAGCCCAGGAGAGAGTGCTGTCCACCTTGATACCTAGATTTTTAACAGTGTTGCTGCATTCCAGCTTACAATTGTCAAAGATAATAGGAGGATAGGAAGGGAAATTTAATTTAGATAATTGTTGACGACTGCCTAGGAAACACACCTGTGACTTTTTAGGATTTATTGCCAGACCAAATGACTTGCTCCAGAACTAATTGTATGTAGATCGGAATTTATTAAATCAATAGCTTTCACAATGTCATTCACGTCCGTGGTCGCAAGTAAATGATCATATATATATCATACATATATATCATGTATATATATCATATTATATACGTCATGTTTATATTACATATAACAGTAAAAATATTTTGTCTTTACAATTTTTATTTCATTATACATGCCTAAGATCCGTGATCCATCCACTAATGATACATGATAGTAGAATAGATTACACTAGGGTTGCCTAAAAGAATCCTGCCGCAATCACTTTTAATTAATGTTTTTCGTAACTCGTTTTGGAGTTTGCACTTGGAGAATTGCACTCATATGTGTTTTATTGTATTCGCACATCATTTAAAAGGAAATCGCATAAGGAATTGGAAAAACTATGGTTGCCAGCTATCAGTCTGCCGCAAGCCCAGGGTTGCCTGGTTTAAACAGGTCACTTAATGTTAATATTTGCACTCATGTGTTTTTTAATATAATGAATGGTGACAATTATTGCAGATATTTTATTTGTTAATTGAGAATAAAATTAAATAAATCAGCTTTACGCTGTATCCCGCACACTGCAGGGTGGGCAGAGGGAATCTAGTCTTAACATACTCAATTCCCCACTTTCTGACGAATAAATTATTTTTTTTTATCAGCTTCACGCTTTATCCCGCACACAGCAGGGTAGGCAGAGGGAACCTAGTAACTCTGGAGGCGTTGCGTATTAAGTGGCAGAACTCAACGCCGCGCTTTGCCTCGACACCGGAACGAAGAAATGGAAATATAAATTGAAGTCAATATTTCATCTCCTCGAGTCCCCACTCGAGGAGATGATGATGATGATGAATTGATTGTATTCATAATTTTAGTGATATCACAGAGTCTTCCGCTACGGTGCGCGAGGCCACACACTCTGAACTTTTTATTATTACATGGTTTTCTTTAGATTTATATTTTTAAATTCGTTTTTGAATGGAATATCCGATTTTATTAATTTAAAAAGTATTTTACACGTATTGAAATTATCTTTAATAAAATATCAAATAATAGGATAAGGATTAATACAGAGATATGAATGAAACAATAATCAAACCATATAATAATATGGTTTAATGATTGTTTGTTTATTGTCGGCACTTTTATCAACTTATAAAAAAATTGTTATATTGGCATAACCTACAGTAGTAGGACATATGGTATCGCGGACTTTTTTATAGATATTATGCGTTATTTATGCGTTCTATAATACTGTAGAACATTGTTTTGTTTTATCATCAATAGTTTTCGCAGCGCATGCGATGATCGAATTTTTAAGATCAATTTCTTCACACCTTGGGTTACATTATTGCATTTTTATTAGGGATCCTTATTTTTTTTTTGAAAATGTGTAATATGGCCTACTATGTTAGTCATTGAAGATGCAGCTTTCTAATAGTCAAAGATTTTTTGAAATCGGTCCGGTAGTTTTTGTGTGAAAACAATACAAATATACATACAAAAATACAAATCTTTCCTCTTCATAATAAGATTAGTATTAGTATTAGTATCAGTATTAGTATCAGTATCAGTATCAGTATCAGTATCAGTATCAGTATCAGTATCAGTATCAGTATCAGTATCAGTATCAGTATCAGTATCAGTATCAGTATCAGTATCAGTATCAGTATCAGTATCAGTATCAGTATCAGTATCAGTATCAGTATCAGTATCAGTATCAGTATCAGTATCAGTATCAGTATCAGTATCAGTATCAGTATCAGTATCAGTATCAGTATCAGTATCAGTATCAGTATCAGTATCAGTATCAGTATCAGTATCAGTATCAGTATCAGTATCAGTATCAGTATCAGTATCAGTATCAGTATCAGTATCAGTATCAGTATCAGTATCAGTATCAGTATCAGTATCAGTATCAGTATCAGTATCAGTATCAGTATCAGTATCAGTATCAGTATCAGTATCAGTATCAGTATCAGTATCAGTATCAGTATCAGTATCAGTATCAGTATCAGTATCAGTATCAGTATCAGTATCAGTATCAGTATCAGTATCAGTATCAGTATCAGTATCAGTATCAGTATCAGTATCAGTATCAGTATCAGTATCAGTATCAGTATCAGTATCAGTATCAGTATCAGTATCAGTATCAGTATCAGTATCAGTATCAGTATCAGTATCAGTATCAGTATCAGTATCAGTATCAGTATCAGTATCAGTATCAGTATCAGTATCAGTATCAGTATCAGTATCAGTATCAGTATCAGTATCAGTATCAGTATCAGTATCAGTATCAGTATCAGTATCAGTATCAGTATCAGTATCAGTATCAGTATCAGTATCAGTATCAGTATCAGTATCAGTATCAGTATCAGTATCAGTATCAGTATCAGTATCAGTATCAGTATCAGTATCAGTATCAGTATAGATGATATGAATTCTTTCTTTACCCGGTCTTTGCTTAGTGTGATTTGCAGTTTCATCTTAACAGTTTTATTCTTTGAAAAGGCTTAAAGTAAAAGCTTTTCTAGTGAATATAGTATATTCGTGATCTAAGTTAGTGAATGAATGATCTTCAAGAACTTGGTAAAGATTGCAAACATAATCGTATAGTCGTAGTAGTTTCCGTTTTGCATGTAAAATGTTCCATATCCATTTAGTTTAATATTTTCATCTTATTTTCTATTAGTGTACCTTGTAATGCTTTATAGTTTTTTTCTACTAAGTAAATTAATGTCTACATCTCTAAATACTATAAAGATGTTATTCAAGTGCTGATTATATCTCCCCAAAAACTTTGTTATATTTGATCTTTGTTACATTTTGGACGCCTAGTACAAATAGGTAAGTATAATAAACTGTATGTACTATAATATAAAAAATATAACATTAAATAAATAGGTATGCATAAATTGATAAAATTTAGTTGTATAGGTCAAGTAAAACAATGAATACCAACAAATAAATATTTATTCACAACGACATACTTAGTTGATATATATATACATTTATATGAAATATTCCTATGTGTTGATTATAGTGTTCAACATTTTATATCTTCATTTAATGATTAAACATTAAATATAGCTATGACCTACTTAAGTTTAACAGCTTGAGTGGCGTACATGAATAGTTTGTGGTTAGTCCAATACCATTTGTTTGCTAGGGGGCGGTAGTTGTAACCTCGTATTAATTCCACACCACAGTTATCTGTAAAAATACGTAATAAAATTTTATAATCTTGACTTACTCTTTTATCAATCAAAACGTTTAAGTATGGACATTCAAATATTACGTAACGCCAATTTTTAAGAAGTCTTAAACATAATCAAGCATTATCAATTAAATTAAATTAATTAATTAATAATGAATATCTAGTCGTTTCTTAAAGATATTTTTAATATAGAAGCTAGATTAGATAGAGACAAATTTGTGTCAGGAAACAAGTTAGTGTTGTGATAAATGTCTACTTACTTTGTTGTAGCATATTTTGGAGTTCCTTTTTTGATACAAATTTATCATATTGGTGAGTATCTTTTGGTATCACCCGAAATATATCTTCACATAAGAATATAATACTAAATTGCGCAAATCTTGTTTTACTTGGTGTTGTGATAAACAATTTCCCATTTGGTTTTACAACACGTACACACGATTGGACAAATAATTCTTGTTCTTTAACATGCTCTATTATTTCCGAAGCAACAACAGTATCATATTTGTCGCTGTTGCTAATAGCGTGCTCCTGTAATTATATAAATATCTTTTATAAGTCACTCGGCGGTGCCTTTAAGCGGTGAACGGTGTGTAACTTTGCGTTACTTTTGCCTAACACGCATAAGTATTTATGAATATAAATTCTATTATACAGAAAAGACTGTTAAAGTATAGATATTGTGGTAAAACCTTTCTTTCGAATTCTTACGGCCATTGCCACAAAATCAGTTGGTCGGTCGAATCGGTTTAATAAAGGCTAACTCACCTCTATCGTCGTAGAGTAATAAGAGGGTACGTTTTCTTTTAAGTCTTTGTTTCTAGAAGAATGATATTTTGCAACGGTAATTAGCTCTTCGCTTGCATCGATTCCAATTACTTCAGCTCCTAGTTTAGCTAAGGCCTAAAATATAGCATTACATTAAAGAATCCTCAAAGCATTACTGTATTTTATTTTTGAGCAGCTCTCTTGCCATAGATTTTTTTACAAAGAAAAATTGGGATTGGTGAGCCGTGCCCACTCCTTACGGATTACGGTAACGATATACTTGTGCCGATGTTTTGATATCCTTTTCATAAAAATATGGCTCAGGATGTAGAGACCTTTATAGGTATCAAAACACCGCTGAAGTTAAATAATGCCCATTTTATTCACTGTTGACTAATTGGGAAGCTTTTTTAGAGCTCTCAGCATAAATACGGTAATTTTGCCCAATTATATTTTTTTTTTCATTCGTAAGCAAATATTTTCTGTGACCTTCCTTTGCATACACAAATAGTTGTTTTGGTTTTACTACTCTCTTCTTTTTCAAATTAAAAGTAAAAAATAACAATTATCAGCTGGTCTGTCAAGACTGGTCGTCATCTATTCCTGATCTTATTTCCACTGGATTATAATGTATTTTTAATTTTATAGAGTTTACTCTAGCTTAGAAGATCTGACGCTCTCGGTCAAGTTTTTTTTTTCATTTTTAACCCTTATGTACGAGCATCTCCATCCAACCAACTTGTTTTCAACAATCAGGTTACCATACTCGTACTTACATTTTAAAGAATACGTACGACGTGGATGTCATCAATATCTGAAGCGGTAGAGTATGCCCATACAACAGTTTTTTTTTATATTTTTAAAAATCTATAGCCGCTAACCTTACTGATCAAGAGATATGATTTTTTCTTTATTTTTGGCATCTAAGCTTCGCATCCCAATAGGTCTCTGTAACGCCCATGTAAATTCCGATTTAGTATTGCGGGCTTTCCTACTTATTTATTTTGTTGTATTTTATATAAATACCTCAGATAGTATTCCACCTCCGCAACCGACGTCTAGAATT
This sequence comes from Heliconius himera, assembly GCA_021202915.1. Taxonomy (NCBI): domain Eukaryota; kingdom Metazoa; phylum Arthropoda; class Insecta; order Lepidoptera; family Nymphalidae; genus Heliconius; species Heliconius himera. The sequence goes on along the minus strand of JAJHJA010000383.1, from coordinate 474 downwards.
TTTTTTCCTTTTAGAACTGTAGAAATATTTTCTTGTGAAGATTTGTTAACTAAGCCGTCTACAATAAACGGGATTCTGTAATCGTTTGGGAAATATAGTATACATATAAAGTATATATACAATGTATATAAAATTCTAAATTGTTAAGTTCTTATTGATTTGTTTGATTTTATATTGTTTAAACTTTTCTTGTTAAGGTTACAACATAAATTTAAATTTTAATATTCTATTTTACCTTAACAGAATAAGATAGGATAGAACAAAAAAATCTTTAAAAAATACATATGTTACCTACATATATATTTTTTAAGTTATTAATAATTAAGTTTGTAATAAGCGGATTATTTGTTTATGTTTTAAAAGTTGTTGAATATTTTACCTACACATATAAAATTAAACTCGTATTATACAAATCATTTGTAAGCTAGCTTATAAATTTTAAAAAGTATTATAATATAAAGTGTGAGAATCGAA